>JAVXUO010002358.1:352500-729503 GCA_033065855.1 Escallonia rubra
TCGAAATGGCCCGAAGTCCTGGCAAATGGAACTTCCCAACATCCTAGGGTTCTCATAAAAGTTTCGCCCGAAATCGCACTAGCTTGATATTTTAAATTATACTGTAAAGTTACAAGGTTCCGCGTATCAGTTAACCCCTTTCCAGTCTTTGGAAAAATCTGAAAATTTTCTCTGATATATATCTTTTAAAAATAACTAGGGTCTCTTTTTTGCACTTTGGCAAAATCTAGCTCTAGCTATTTTTTATAAATTCGTGAAAAACTGTCTAATTAAGTTTTCACCTTTAACGATAATTACGTTTCGTATTCACATTAAACACACATAGTGTTACACCTTAGGAACACACAGTGTCTTTCGTGAGGGATTTGTTTCAGAATTTATAGAGAAAGGACACGCCACGTGTCACTTCCGGGTGACTATTTCTTTTAAAAAGTTTTATCGATCTTCGTGCTATTAAGTTTTTATCTAAAATTTTCGCCCAATTCATATCTCACTCATCCGATCTCCGATTGATCTCATTTTTGTTTCGTTCAATTTGTATTTTCGTTCTCTTCGATTTGAGTCTACAATCACTATTTTTTGACTTTGAAAGAATATTCGCTAATAAACTCTAATTTCGAGAACCATAAAAAACTCTAATTTCGAGAACCATAAAAAACTCTAATTTTGACGCCCTAAAAAATTGCCCATCTTGAATAAACTAAAAACTCTCAATTTTGAAGCCCTAAAAACCCTAATTTTGACGTCTTAAAAAACCGTCAATTTTGAATTCATAAAAAACCCATAATGTTGAAGCCCTAAAAAAACCCAATCTTGAAAAAAAAAAAAAAAAAATAAACCCTAATTTCGTATATCAAGTAAACCTCTAATTTCATAACCTAAAAGCTAGTTCAATCCCTAATTTTAAACTCTAAAAAACACGAATTTGAGATTATGGTAAGAACAATTTAAGCATAACACAATTTAAACAATCTACTGGTAAGAACAATTATGGTAAGAACAATTTGAAATTAACATTGAATTATAAGAAAATTCGAAATACTTACTTGCTTTAAACTTGATATATTTTAATCTTCTAGCGGTTATCCAACAATTTTGTACCGTAGAATATTTTTGTTTATGTTATCGTGGAGATTATGCAGGTAAGATTTGGAGTATGAAGAAGATGGAAGAAAGAGTTGGGAAAGATGATGTAGAGTGAAAGAGAGGGTTCTGTCCAGAAAGAATTGGGGAGAACGGATTATAAAGAGAGAAAAGCGAGGGAAAGAGAAGAAAGAAGACCCGTGAGTCTGAACATCTCAGACTCACGGGTCTTCTTTCTCTCTTTCTCTATTTGTGCCAAGTGTTGCGGTGGGGGGTGGGGGGCCACCTTTGAGGAAAAGCAGGAAAAAAAATGCAACACTTTGTTGCGGTTTGTTTGGGGGGGGGGGGGGGGGGCATGGGGGGCCCACGAAAAAGTAAGAAGAAAATAATAACCAACCGCAACACTTTGTTGCAGTTGGGGGGGGGGGGGGACGAAAAAGTAGGAATAAAAAAATGATTACCAACAGCAACACTTTGTTGCGGTTGGGGGTGGGGGTGGGGGGGGGGCACGAAAAAGTAGGAAAAAAATGATTAGCAACCGCAACACTTTGTTGCGGTTGGGGCGGGGGGGGGACCTTTCACAAAAAAAATTGATTAGCAACCGCACCACTTTGTTGCGGTTGGGTGGATTTTATCCACCGGTGGGTGTGGATCAGCCCATATATATATATATATATATATATATATATAATGAAAGTCAAAATTGGGAGAAAATGGCTACATCACCGTGTACATGGACACTTTCTAGCTCACTACGTGGACTTTCCTTTTTTGACTTTTTGAAAGCATTTTGAATTTACTCCCCTTTGTAATAATGATTTGGATTCCATTTTTCTTTCTCACGCTCTCTTATTCAATTTGATTTGAATTCCTTTTCGCCATTTGAAATTCAATCAACTAGATGGATTTTACATTTCTCTCTCTTCTATGCCAACATGTTCAACTTAAAAATGTTATTTATATCTTACAATTCTATTAACTCCTAAAGTTTATATATGTGATTTACTCTTTTCTTGGTGGGCATGAATATTATTAGTAATAGAATCACTATAACTGTTATTAGTTGGGACATTCTATTTCAATCATCTCATATACTATTTTTCATCTTCATTTGTTGCTAAAAGCTAACAATTTCTCTCTCTTCTATGCCAACATGTTTCACTTAAAAATGTTACTTATATCTTACAATTCTATTAATTCCTAAAGTTTATATATGTAGTTTACTCTTTTCTTGGTGGCCTTGAATATTATTATTAGTATGATCATTATTACTGCTATTAGTTGGGACATACTATTTCAGTCATTTCATATACTATTTTTCATCTTCATTTCTTAGTAAAAGCTAACAATTATTACTCAAATTCATTTTTAATGACAAAAGGTAAGACAATTCATATAAAAAGGTGATAATATTTTTAATGATTTTTTTTTGTCACTATCAATTTTGTTATTGTTATTAGGTATACAAGTACGAGATCATGAATCAGTATTTTAACGATTGTTGCTCCCGTATGCAATGCACATGATCAAAACCAGTAAGAGAGTTAAATGGGGTATTAGAATAAGAATTGGACCAGGCTTCGTCTGCCCTAACCAAAAGGTGTCAGACACTAGTAGGGGCTATGGGCTTCATCCTTTGCCTATGCACAGTTCACATAAGATCTAACCGTTGTGTCGATTCCTGGTCCCAACACCTAACCTCTTATCGACAATGGTCCAAGAAGCCTCACATCAAAGAGACAAGAGACAACCTCACGTCTTGCCGGTGTGAGGTTTCATGCCAATCGAATGAACTAGAGTTTGGGGTTTGATCAGGAACCTCAATCCTTGATCTCAATCATTATCTCTTGGTATATCGCTTCATTATAGAGAATATCGAAGACACATATATGTCACTTCCTCTATCTCTTTTCCATAATTTCCCTTCACAAATTTGTCTCTTCTTGCTTAACTTTTCATTCACTTTAGAATGAATGACTTTCTCCAAGTTCTATTGGGGGGGGGGGGGGGGCACCGTGAAAAGAGAACAAGATTCCTCTCGGTGGCAAGAACGCGTGCTACTGGTTCTATTACTAGTGGTGGAGGAGTTGCCGCATGCACCATACTTTGGTGAAGATGACCATTTCCAGGAAGATGCTAAGGCTTATGGGTTTCACAATACTCATTTTTCATCTCCAATTTACATGTGCCCGTCTATACTTTTAGCAATGTGCATCCCCCTTAAGTCTAACATTGTTCCTTTGTTTAGAATAAGGATAGTGGAATTTCCTTTTTCTGCCCCAAGATTCGAGAGTAAGGTGCAACCATGTTCAAACTATGATGTTCAGTATGAATTAATCTCAGCCAACACGGTTCCGAATCTCATGGGGTCACGCATACAGTAGCCAATCAAATTATTTTTGTCATCGGTAAATTTACAAGCGGGCTATTGTCATAGTAATCCTACCAAAGGATATGGCATCATGAAGGATCTCCGCTCGCTAACACTCTTGGCTTGTCGATAGTCTTAAAGTAATGACACTTTTGTGGCTGCCATAGGAGACTTTGGTTCAACCTTCAAAGATTCTACTGCCTCCTTAACTTGGATATAACTTGAAGTGTACGTGAGACTGACCGTGAAGCACAAGAGTCATGACAATTTTTTTTGTTAATGCCATCTGGGAATTCCCCCACGAGAATGGTTGTTTAAGTACGAGGTGGAAGAAACGAAAGACCGAGCTTAATAAGACGCTTCCAAATCACCCACCCATAGCAGTCATCAAGATGACTTAATTCCAAGGTCTTTCAAGAAATGTCGGCTGCTGCAAGTAGGGCTGTATACGAACCGAGTTCGAGCCGAACATGGGTGTGTTCGAACTCGGTTCGTTTAAATCCTGGCATGTTCGAGCTAGGCTCGAGTTCGTCAAGACCCAAAATACCAATGTTTGAACTCGGCTCGAGTTCGTGACTCTGAAACTCAGGCTCAACTCATTTAACGATATGAGCCGAACTCGAGTTCCGAAACTCTGCTCGTGCTCATGATTAACTTCCCACCAAATCCCTAAATTTGCTCAAAAACCTCAAATCCTTCAAGCAATCAACTACAATGAATCAACTATAAAAGATACAAGGAGGGATATTGTAACGCCCCAGAAATCCGAAGCTCCGTCACCCTGAACTCCCAGGTCCTTAACCTACTAGATCACATCAAACCTGTCAAATTTGTTCACTAACACATACTTCAAAACACTTAATTTGACACCATCTTAAATTCTTCAAATACAAGCTTACAAGACTACTTAAACTTAAATTATTAAAACCTAAGTTCTTTACAAACTCGAGTCCTAATGAAACAAGGTGACGGTACCGATCCACGCAGGGGTCTCATTATATGGAAGTGGCGGGCTCACCAGAAGCTCACACAGACTCGAACCCATTCTCGAATCTGCTACAGCTTATCATCACCTGCAAAAGGGAATCAAGCGAAGGGTGAGCTTTTAAGAGCTCAGTAAGGTCGTACAAGGACCAACAAAAGAATTACAAACGATTCCAAGAATTCAACTGACGAAGATTTCCAGAACACTTCAAATGGTCAAAAACTCAATGATTTTCAAAAGGATCAAATTTCATTAGAAATAAATACCAAAATAGACAAATAACATCACGATGGGTTCCAAAACGATCAATAAAAGATTATTTCCAAAGTCATCATTTCAAATTCAATGATGGTTTTCCAAAAGATTTCAAAACGCATACGAATCATCTGAAACAGTTCTTTCCAAAATACAATGATGACTTGTTAAGGGATTTCAACCCAAGTACAAATCATGATACATATGGCGCGAATAAAATCAAAAATCAACTTTGATCATGGGCGGTTACAATGCCACTCAGGCAAAGTTAGTAGTGTACACATGCATGATGTACCATAATAAATACTAGTCCTCTTAGGTATTAGCTTGCTTTTCCGTGCAGGATTCAAACCAGCCTTATTACGCCCTCCTACAAAACAGATACCCAAGTCAATACAGAAAAATCAACAATATCAATGAGCGTTAACATAAGCTCAAATCTCTGAAATCAATTCGGATTCCAATAATAATAATCATAATGACATAAGTCAGTATTCTAAATTTTCAGAAGAAATCGGAATTTTCAGCAGAAAAATCACAAATAAATAACAAAAATGATTGCGAATAATTATCGAATTTAAGCACAACAATTTGGAAGAACAGATACAAACAATTGTCAAATTTGCTCAACATGCAATAACACGCGAGCATCACAGGATTTCCAAATAATCGATTATGGTTCAATATTGGGATTTTCTGGCAATAACATGTTGATATCAGTTTACAATTCAGAGTTTGGCATTAGCCGTAAGTAATCAAATGAGTACTTACGAGTACGAGTTATCAAAATAAGGGTTCGGATGAAAGTCCTTACTCAGGGTTCAGATAGAATCCCTTCCCTGGATCCGCAGTTAAACTGTCTAACCGGAATACTTTATCTTTAACCAAAACGGAATAATCGAATCATTAGAACATAGACCATAGCAAAATATTACAACTTAATACAGACTTACACATACTTCTAAAATGAACTTCCCCTCACCGGGTATGTAAAATTACCGAAACACCTATAGGGTGTAAAATTACCAAAATGCCTCTCTTGGACTTAAATTACCAAAATGGTCTTCTCGCAAGTTAGAATCACTATAATAACCTTACCGGATGTAAATTTACTCAAAATACCCTTTATGGGTAAAATTACCAAAATATCTCCTCGGGTGACAAATTACCAAAATACCCCTGGGGGTTTCCAGCACCGAAAAAATCTCAAAATATCTTAAAACGCTATTTTAAGCATCCTGATATCATTTATGGACTAAAAAGTATTTAAAATTTTTTTTGCCCGAAAATCCCGAACCGGTGTTCGGATCGAGAGCTACAACGCCAGTTTCGTGAAAAATACATATCGGCCTCGGAATCGTACGAAATTCTAGGATATGGATTATATCCGAAAAATAAGGTTTCCATAAAAGTATCAGATTAAAATAACTTAGTTTGCTAGGTTAAATAATTCGATAACTCTGACTAATCGGTGCCCTAATTTAGCGCCCTTCATCGACACCGAAAATTCCCAAAATATTCCGGGGTGTACATCTCGTAAAAATGGGGTTACAGTTTTTCACTTTGTCCAATTTTGGGCTTAACTATTTATTAAAATTCGGATTAAATTCTGACTAAATAGTTCTACCTTTAGTGACAATTTCACTTCTTATTCAAATTGTCACACACACTAAAACACCTAAAACACACGCACACTCCATCTTCAACCTCTCTTCAGCCGAACATTTTCTTGCTCCTACACTCATTTACATGCTCTCGGCCACCTCCAAATACTCTCAAACACAACCACATATATAATTACACCTACCCATGAAGCACTTCACCATTGAACACTTAAGATTCATACATTCATACATATAAAGAACACACACACATTTTGACACACACTAAACCCACTGCCCAGCTCACCCACGCACACACTGTCCACACACCACTATTTCTTCATAGGCCTAACCCACACTCTAATACCCTAATTAACATATATTTAGACACACATATATAACATATACTCACACCCACCATTTCCATAACACACACACACACACGGTCACAAGCACACAACTAAACACACATAGCCTCGCACACTGCCATACACCAACACATCCCAATACCTTCTATACACAATTCCACTCTTAAACCCATATACCCGAACCCCCACAGTCAAGACACACACACAGTTATACGGGACACACACACACACACTCTTACACAGTCAAGCACACACTCTCTCCCTTCACCGAAACACACACCAACTCACAGATTATGGATTTAATCACCCCAACACACAATATAATCCCCCCCACAACATGGCTTCACAGCCATGGTCATGGCCAACTCATGCGCCCCACAGTATTAAGAAATACTCACAAATTCCACTTATACATACTATCTTACACATACTCGAGGCTTAGGAAGGTTTACATGCTAAAGATGGCAGAAATCTCTTCTGTTTCTTTTGTTTTTCCCCTTCCCCGAGCCCTGTTCTGCTTCTCTTTACTCTGTTCCTTTTCCTTCTCTGTTTCTTCTTCTTCTCTTCTTTGTTTTCTTCTTTTTCCTCCTCTTTCATTCACCCGAGAGTAATGATCTTATTCCCTATTTTATTATTTAATCAGCTTAGTCACCATAAGCTTGTATGTGGTGGCATGTTCCTAATTCATTTTACTCAAAAACTAACGCCTTTCAAACCTAGCCTACTGTCACGGACCGTTTGCTAAGGAGGCTAATTTTTAGAGGTTACGCCATGCGGGCACTCATTAGGCGCTTACGGGACGCTTCGTGGACGCTTACTTGGCGATTAGAAGGCAAGGCTTCCGGAAGGTTCCAGACTTCTCTACACTATTCTATTTTGAACATGTGTAAAATGTGTAACATGTGTGAATATTCTAGAGTAGGAAAGTATTCTAGAATTCTAGAAGCATAATAGGATCCGTAGGATCGAATGTATCTCCACCGTTCGTTGAGGAGGTGGACTAGTATAAATAGCCAAGGCCTCACTTGGCCAAAGCATCCAAGACACATCCAAGACATTCTTGTATTCAAGTATATTAGGCTTTCTCCAAGTAGTGTATTGGGAATCCTTTCCCCAACCTCTTGTGTTCCGCTGCATATTTGTTTCCAACTTCGCCCAGCTCTACAGTCAGGCTGACTTAGCCGAGCAAGCGGGGGCTTGATCTAGCTAAGGGCGGCAGGGTGTCGGTTTAGGGAAGTTCGGTCCGTGACAAGTGGTATCAGAGCTTGGTTACGACGAGTCGTGCCAAGCAAGGAGCAACAATGGCAGGCAAGGATACTAGCGTTGGAGCATCCGGAGTGGCCGAGGAGAATGTGGTCGTGGTCGAGCGTGGGCGAGATCCATTACCACCCGCCGGTGGGAAGAAGGGTGGTCGAGGCCAAAGCAAGTCGAGGGATGAACTTGCTTCATTGGATGGCCGAACGGGTCACTTGGAGATTGCTATGGGTGATGTCAAGGATCACGTGGGAATGGTCGAGCAAAATCTACAGACGTTGGAGGATCACGTCTTAGAAGAGCTCGAGTCGCTCAAGAGGGCGGTGGGCGCCCAAGACGAGCTACGTGAAAGGTTCACGGAGTTGTTCAATAGTTTGCAAGAACAACTCGATGTGGTGAAGGTTGGCGTGGAGGAGATAAGGCAAGACGCGGCGATGTGCAAGAGAGCTATCGCGGGTGGAGCGGTTGTCACTCCTAGTCCAAGGGTGGACACGCCAAAGCCAAAGGAGTTCGGAGGCAAGCGGGATGCCAAGGAGCTCGACAACTACATATGGCACATGGAGCAATATTTTGAAGGTGCTAGCATCACAGATGAGAAGACAAAGGTAAGAACTGCGACTCTCTATCTTACGGATACCGCAACTCTATGGTGGCGTAGAAAGCATTGCGAGATAGAAAATGGGTTGTACACCATAGATACGTGGGAGGTGTTCAAAAGGGAGATCAAAAAGCAGTTCTATCCGGAGAATGTAGCCTACGAAGCGAGAAAGAAGATGAAGGAATTGAGGCATAAGCGTAACATAAGCGAATATGTGAAGGAGTTTACTACACTTATGCTTCATATTCCGAATATGGCGGAGGAAGATCTTCTATTTAACTTTGTCGACGGCCTCCAAAGTTGGGCCAAAAAGGAACTTCAACGCCGGGGCGTGAAGGATGTCGATGAAGCCATAGCAATGGCGGAGTCGTTGACGGAGTACGATCGAGGTGGTGAATCTTCAAAGCCAAAGTGGGAAGATGAAGCTTCGGAAGGCGACCACGCCAATGGTGGGGGAGAGAGCCCTAAGGCGTGGCACAAAGGGGACAAGCATGCTAGCACAAGCAAGACCGAGGGCCACGACAAGCTACAAGAAAGACGTGCGAGCTGCAAGCTTAAGGATTGCTTCTTTTGCGGAGGACCGCATTGGGCAAGGGATTGCCCGCGATAAGGCAAGATGGCTGCCTTGATTGAGGAAAAGGAGAAGGAGAAGGCCGAGTGCGAGACAGTGCACATAGGCTCGATACAAGTCCTCAATGCGCTCCAAAAGAAAAATGTGCCGCAAGTCTCGACGGGTGAGGGACAAGCTTCTAAGAGCGAGGGGTTGCTCTACATGGAAGCGAAGTTGAATGGGAAGCCCGCTCATGTGTTAATGGATACGGGGGCGACTCACAACTTCATCACGATGGGAGAGGCCGAGCGGTTAGGCCTCAATGTGGTTGACGGGGGAGGTTGGCTAAAAACCGTCAACGCCGAAGCAAAGCCCCTACAAGGCACAATTAGACGGGTGGAAATGTGCCTTGGCAAATGGAAGGGGTTCGTGAATTTCTCTGTCGCGCAGATGGATGATTTCAAGGTGGTGTTAGGCCTTGATTTCTTGCGACAGGTGAACGCTCTTGTGTCACCGTACAACAACGCGATGTGCATAATGGAGCGAGGGGCGGCTTGTGTGGTGCCTTTGTTCGGGGGAACATCGAGCACCATGACTTCTATGCGGCTATCGGGTATGCGACTAGTGCAAGAAGTTGAGCACCATGACTTCTATGCGGCTATCGGGTATGCGACTAGTGCAAGAAGTTGAAAGGGAGGAAGCCAAGAAGAGTGAGGGCACTTACTTGGCGAGTCTCAAGGTTGAAGATCGTGTTGTGCTGCACGAGTTTGAGAAGCGGCAACCACCTAGGAAGAAGGTGGGCGATCAAGGCAAGCTTGACCGGGGGGCCAAGCTACAAAACGTGGTACCATGTGGGATGGCGCCGCCAAAGGAGGAAAAGTTGTCAACTACTTCGAAGGCAAAGGGGGAGATCATCAAGCTAATCAAGGAGGGCCTACAACGCGATCCCTTAGCCAAGGAGTTGCTACAGCTTGTGAAGAGTGGGAAGACCCAACGATATCAGGTGAAAGGAGACCTACTCTACACAAAGGATGGACGAGTGTACGTGCCAAAGTGGAGAGACCTAAGGAAAATGGTCATACGAGGGAGTCACGACACTCAGTCGACGGTGCATCCGGGGCATCGACGGACATATGCCTTGGTGACTACGGCATACTTTTGGCCTCAAATGAAGAAGGAGGTGCAAATGTGTGTCAAGACTTGTCATGTGTGCCGACAAGTCAAGGGGGAGAGTCAAGCCGAGGAGGCTAAACTCTTAGATACATCGCAAGTTTTGCATGACTTGCAAAGGCGCGAGGCCGAGTACGTGCTTGGGGATAGGCTTGAACAAGGACGAGATGTTCCACCGAAGCAGCACTACTTGGTCAAGTGGAAGGGATTGTCGGAGCACGAAGCGACTTGGGAATTAGCGGAAGAGCTCGGACAGTTCGAAGACCTCGTGGATCGCTATCACGAGGAGGTTGCGACGAGGGCGTCGCGTAATTAGGTGGGGGAGAATGTCACGGACCGTTTGCTAAGGAGGCTGATTTTTAGAGGTTACGCCATGCGGGCGCTCATTAGGCGCTTACGGGACGCTTCGTGGACGCTTACTTGGCAGTTAGAAGGCAAGGCTTCCGGAAGGTTCCAGACTTCTCTACACTATTCTATTTTGAACATGTGTAAAATGTGTAACATGTGTGAATATTCTAGAGTAGGAAAGTATTCTAGAATTCTAGAAGCATAATAGGATCCGTAGGATCGAATGTATCTCCACCGTTCGTTGAGGAGGTGGACTAGTATAAATAGCCAAGGCCTCACTTGGCCAAAGCATCCAAGACACATCCAAGACATTCTTGTATTCAAGTATTATAGGCTTTCTCCAAGTAGTGTATTGGGAATCCTTTCCCCAACCTCTTGTGTTCCGCTGCATATTTGTTTCCAACTTCGCCCAGCTCTACGGTTAGGCTGACTTAGCGAGCAAGCGGGGGCTTGATCTAGCTAAGTGCCGCACGGTTTCGGCTTAGGGAAGTTCGGTCCGTGACACTACGCTAGGTTCTTCTTTTCCAAAATTATAATATTAGCCCCACACTTTACCTATCTACAAAAGAACCCCCAACCTTTTAAAAATTACATTTAAGCTCCAAAACTTTCCTAATGCTTATTAATTTAACTAAGTATTACTAAAACATACATTGTCGCTCATTTTATTATTTTCATCACCAAAAACATTAATTTATAGTTACGCCCCCACAGTTTTTCAAAATCATGAAAATGCCCCGAGAATTTCAAATTTTACATTTTTGTCCAAAATTCTTTTAGCTTCGATACTCTACTAATATCCGAACATTGCTCAAATTTAATGTCCGTTTATTTTTTTCGAAGCACCGATGGTTATTTTAACCCGCTCCCAAAGTTCGAGGTATTACAGATTTAGAATCAAAAATACTGAAAAAAGAAATCTTGATCGATGGTGATGAAGACAACGGATGATGCATGCTTCTTGTGAATCAGCTCCATCTCCAAGTATTCAAGGTAAGCCTTTGCATTTGAGCTTTGATCCCAGTCGTTACCAAGCCCTCAATAGTTATCGACTACTTTCTTCCCCATTCTATCGAATCGGAATCCAAAAACGAACAGATGATGGCTTTGAAGACAGGCGATGGCGGCTACGACATGATGTTCGTGTGTGAAAAGGGAGGGAGAGAGTGAGAGAGATGGGATACGTGCAATCTGTAATCTATCATGCGTGTTTTGTGTGTGTGTGTGTGTGTGTGTGAGAGAGAGAGAGAGAGAAGACGATAGACCAAAGGGAGGTTGCCTCTGACTCGTGAGTATTTAGGTTTGGTTTTAGTTTATATATAGTTAGGGTTTCTATGATGTTGGGTTTTATATTTTGGGCTTTTAAGGGATTGGGCTATATGTTTATAAGTGGGCTTGGGGTTTTGGGCTAACTAACTTTAGGGCCTGGCCTCTAGATTTAAATTTTAACATATGGTTTATATAAGTATTAATTATTTGAACATATTATAATTAATTTATTATTTAGACGAGCTGTTCGCGAACATGTTTGTGAACATTTTAGATTGTTCATGTTCGGCTCGTTTATTAAACGAGCTCTAAAAACTTGTTTATGTTCTGTTCGTATATTAGATGGACGAACATGAACGAGTTTTATAGAGAACGAACCACGAGCCGTTCGTGAACGGCTCGGTTCATTTACAGCCATAACTGCAAGCGACTCTGCCTTTATATTCTTTGGAAATCCTTTTATAAAGCCTCTAATGCATAACTTAGAATTTCTTTAATTATGCCAAATTTACTTGTGAATGCAACGATGAATGGTCTTTAGTAAAGTTATATGAGCCTAAGGCAGGATGAAGCCTTGAAAAAGAATGAGAGTGTTCTTTGAGGATAAAGATATATGCACACGGTAAGAACAACCTCAAGGTTGAGAGAGGTAAAATACCAAGTCTGGGCTAGACTTGGCAAATAGGTACTCGCGGATGATTTTTATATAGACCTTGCAAAAGGGTATCCAGGAGTACGGGTAAATATACCCGGAGTTTTACACGTAGCATTTTCTTAGACCCATCCCCAACCCACCTTGGGCCGAGTATACCTAGGGGTACTAGAAGGTTTTCCCCACCTTCTTCTTTCCATTTCTCTTTTTTATAACAAGCACACATGACAGAAAAGCACAAGCAAAGTCACTCAACACATACATGAATGCAATCAACACATAGAATAAATAACACACGTGAACGCGCGTGTAGAATAAGCAACACACATATAACAGATGCGCACACGTATATAACATGCTCATACATAAA
The DNA here is from genome assembly GCA_033065855.1 of Escallonia rubra. NCBI lineage: Eukaryota > Viridiplantae > Streptophyta > Magnoliopsida > Escalloniales > Escalloniaceae > Escallonia > Escallonia rubra. Next base: position 365,375 of record JAVXUO010002358.1, read on the forward strand.
ATAGACCACATAAACACAGATGCACAAACATACATAAAGAAGGCAGTGAACCACAGCAGGAGACGTTGGGCTGTTATGGTGGCTTGTTCCTGTGGTGCATTGTATGACCGAGAGATCAAAAGTTAAAACCCCAAGAGTAATTTATTGTGTGTATGCCCATGCCTAACATGCTCTTACTTGGCTCGTGCATTTACAGGTAAAAATTACGCGCATATTACGGTTAGACAAAATGAATGCACATAACTAGTTGTTTCGACCTGGGCCGAGTCTATTCGCAGATCTCGGGTAGGCTTTGCCAGGTCTAGTATGGGGGAAACAAACTTGTGATTAAGTGTCTATGCGGAATAATAAAGGTAAAAATGTCAATATTCCAAAGTGCCTTGACCCAGTTTTAATGGTTGAGAATTTTCTACGAAAAATTGAACAATATAGAAAAAACACTTTTGTGTTGGGTGGCAACTGGTGTATAAGCAAACTCGGACTGTACTAGCTTAAGTTGCATGACCAAGAAGGCAATCTCCCTTTTAAATACCCTCATAAAATGGATGTTGATACATACTGAATTGGTAAAAAACACGTCCTGATTAATTATAATTGCTAATGGTGTCCTTCTCAAAGGTTATTGGAACTGTTTAACACCATTATCTCTATTTTAGAATCCCTCTTAAGACCATCTTGGATCAGGTGTAATGATTGTATTTTCATATTAATAAACCTAATAATCCCCGCCCCCAGTGACGGAACCAGAATTTCACTCCAAGGGATGTAGGTTAGTGGCGGACCTATATTTGCCTGGGGGGGGGGGGGTAATATACCCCCTCAACTTTTGGGGAAAAAATTATATTTCACCTCAGGCCTGCGACTCTTTCTCTGCAACTTGTCTCTCAGTCTCTCACCCACTCCTAAACCGTAAATGGTAGAAAACACCCCCGACGGCGACACGTTCAGATCTGGCAGTCAGCAAATGGTAGAAAACACCCCCCGACGGCGACACGCCGAAACGACAGTCAGCAGGGGCTCTTGCCTCCTCCAGTCGACTCTCTCTATTGAGCAGAGCTCAGATCTGGAACGAGTGGCCAGAGTGGAGCCGTGGAAGGAGATAGCAAGTGGACCGGCATGAGGTCTTCTTCTGTACAGATCTGGAAATATTAGAGACCGTCGAGTGGCGACGGCGAGGCGAGGACTCACCGGCCTAGAATCCACTGCCAGCGACGACGCGTCGACAACCCGTGATCAGTGATTTAGGTATGCATTTTCATATTCTTAATTGATCATTTGCTTTCCTAATTGAGAAATTTAGATTGTTGATGGAGCATTTCAAATTGTTAATTGAGCATTTCAGATTGTTGATTGAGATGCTTTCCTAATTTGATTACTCTTTGTTGCTTTCCCAATTGATGTCCTATTAACGTCCATGCTCAAAACACACTAAAATTTCCCAGATATCAAAGAAAAGAAAACAACTTGGTAATTATCCGTGGTCAAATAAAGTACAATGATTACACTTTATCAGATCTTTAAAATGAAGCTGAGCACATAGTTTAGGAAAAACCATATGCAGAGTATCCCTTCCTTGTGATTAATATGATCCCTTGACTCCACTATCTTCATGCAGAATATAAAGGTTGTTGATGATCCATGCCATTCAAATATTTGCTTTTATTTGCTTTTACTCAATCAACAAAGTACTTTTTAGCTGTTGAAGTTACGGTTCAATGGTAATTTTGAAGCAGAAATAGAACGAATCTCAAAACTACAAAGTTAAAATAGAATTTATGAGGTTTCTAGAAATATAAGAATCACAAAAAAGAAATAAGTAATAAATTTTTTATGGCAAATTGAAGTGGCCTGCTGCCAACAAACACACCCATATCTCACCCTTTGAAACACACACAACAAACACCAAACTCACACATGATATCACACTTAAAACACCCAAATGAGTGGCTAAATTTAGAGAGAAGAGATTAAGGATCTTACCTGGAAAAATCTTGCCCTAGATGCTTCATTCTCTCTCCCTTTTTCTCTCTGATTTCACGTAAAAGAGGCTGAATATTTTTGGGTGGCTGGGAACTTTGCTAGGCTTTATATATTAACCCTGATAGCGGAAATTTTCTTTAAAACCCTTTCACTTTAATTATATGTTCCCAACCTTACCCAATACCTTTAATATAACAAAATGACCCCAATTTAATTAGATTAAGATTAAAATATAAAATTCCAATGAAACGCAGAAATTTCCGGGTGTTACATTCATCCCACCTTTAAAAAAAATTCGCCTTCGGAGTTGAACGTACCTTAATCATCAAAAAGTGTGTGCTTGCCTTGCAACATGAATCCTACATTCCTCCCACCTTAAATGATACTTCAACCTCAAAATATTGATGACTTATCTGAATACGAAACATAGTGAAACTCACAAATGAAATCAATCTCTAATTCATCACGTTTTCACGGTGCTACTCTGATAATAAATCAAATCATGCCCTGTGCACAATCTACCCAATAGTAGCACGCTTAACTTCAAGCCTGAGTGTACCAAGTACTAAGAAAGATTCTGTCATATGACTTGCACTCTACGAGATCCAAACCTTTAGTTCTAATTTCCATTTTCATTATCACCCCAACCTTCTACTAGCATTTATGTGATCGAAATCTATTACCATACAAAGCCACAAATTGAGTCATCTCAATACTCTCTTAATGAAACTTCGTTGACAACTGAGGCCAAGTAGTAATAAATTTGCTAATATGGCACATTTTTTCACCCAATGCATCACCCACATTATTAGCCTTTCAAATATGATTATACTTAATTAAATCGCTAATATCAAATTCTAGAATTCTATACTCACAAACATTAGTACTTCAAACACACGGATGCTCGAAACGGCATCAACTCCTTCTTCTCATTCGTATTCCATTAACTACCAACACCACAAACTTAATGTCTAACGCCCAACTAAAATTGAAATGGAAAATGTCTATGAAGTTCATTAACCAAAACCATGAGATCACCTAATGATGAATATCTTTCCCGTCGATTTTTTCATTAGTCTGAAACGAAAATCAATACCAGCAGATAACCTATAAAGCATACCACTTTGACTTAGTCAATATGTTTAACCAATTTCTATGTCCTACACATCACACCAAAGACTGAAAACTATGACCACAATGATTTTGTTGCGCATCCTGATGCCTCATAACAACCAATTCAAACTATTACCCTAGTCTATCACAGAGAAAAGTATTTCCTTAATAGGATCCAAAATCTAATTCTACACTCATATCACGCATAAATAATAAAATTTAAGTCTCTAAGTTACCAAATATCTTATATCTCTCAATCACAACCTTTACAACCTATAACTACTAGTTGTTAGAGCTACTCATCGAAAGATCATAATCTTATCATTTAACCATCCGCTTCCTTAAAGCATTCTATCTTGGCATGATTGGAAGACAATCGGTCCCTACCTAAAATTACATCGAAGTGTTTCATATCCAGAACAATTAAGTCAACTATCAAATCTCCATCATCAATATTGATGGGGTAAGAATTATAACCCATAGGGCCACCACATGATTTTATGTAGGGGTATCTACTTCCAGTTTATAGGTCTAACACGTAAATGCTCACAAAAGGATATCGAACAAATAAAGTGGCACAAGGATCTAATAATGCCGATACCTTCTTTCAAATTCACAATAAAATAAAATAAAATGTTTGTCACCATATTACTTGTATCTTGAAATCACAACCTTTTTCTATATGTAACTAATATTTGATAGAGTTACTCATAGACACTAAAAGATCAAAGTCGTATGCCTTAATAGTCCTCTTTGATTAACGCTTAAAATCTTTGAGTTCTAAAGGCAAGTAGCATACGATCTAAAATTGCACATTTGGTCCAAATTACAATCTTATGCCCAATTCTCAATCTTATGCTCAAATATGAAATAAGTTCTCATAACTTAATCCACATTTTCGAGGTCTAATCCCAATCACTTAGTATCTTAGTCTTAGGAGTCTACAGAATCTCAAAATAAATTGATACTTCAGTATACATCCAAAAACCTAAACCTCTGAGCACATAAACCATGCTTCACCAGCAACAAAGAGTTCACTCAAAATCTTTAATCATGCGCTCATTTTTCACCTAGGTTCGGGTATACATAATGGTAATACCTAAGCTTTGATACCACTTCTGTTATGATCCAAACCCATGGGTGCTCATGAGCTAGGTCCGTGACTAGCCGCAGACCAACTAAACATGTAACAGGGCTCTGCCAGGCCTACTACCACCTGTACTCAATATTCACTCAAATTTACTAGATTCTAGAACAATCAATTGGCTACTAAGAGCTGCACTTATTCGTTCATCAAATGTCATAAATAAACTTCAATTACATGTCGCTGATAATTATAAAGAACTTTGGGAGGCCTAATTAAGCTCCCTACATAAGTTTATCCATCAACAGTCACAAAACTAAAGTTCTCGAATCTAGCAGACATTCAATCACCCTAATGGGCCTCTTCCGACGCCTCTCTGTCGTGTTGCTCTTAGGGTTCTACATCTCCTAGATCATCACCTGAAAATTAAAGGAATGAGCGAGAGCCCAGCAAGCACGAAAACCATGTCCCTAAAATAGATTTGAGGATTTCAAAACATGCCATGGTTTTTCTTTTCAAGATTAGGAAATCAATATCACCATAATAAAAAACTATTTCATTAGATATACACATATACACTTGTACAAAAAAGATCAGTAGTATTGTGCACCAACATATGGCCCTATTGACCAGGACCCAGAGTCCACTTTCTCTTGTGGATATGGGGCACAACAACCAAAATTAACATCTCGATACCACAATCTAAATGAAGTTCATTATTATCAAACACAACAAATTCCATGACACTTTTAATTTATGTTCTCATCAAAAAATTTAATACGAAAGCAAAAGCAATACAAAGACTTGTTAAGCTTTCATTTGATAAAATCATATATATGTTTATTGATATTAGAAAGTAGGGTATAGGGAGGAACATGGCAGGAGCACTTACCTGGATTGCTAACCGGGTTTTGTAATCGCTCGAATTCTGATCCTAGACCTCATTTATCGAAACCTAATGATAAACCACAAGGTGTTAATTCGTGAAGCTCAATCATGCATGACTGGTAAATTCTACCCCAAGTAAGCATATTTACCAAAATACCCTCGAACTTGTGTAAAATTACTAAAATGGTCCCGACGCCTAATATACCTTTACACACCCAAAAATAACCTAACACGTCTTTTTAAACGACTAGGTGAGTTTTCTAGACTAGAAGGTCCCTCGGGAGATTTTTCGCTCAAAATCCGAATCTGCTTCTTTTAATTGAGTGCTACATGCCATATTTTAGAAGCATAGCAATTAGATCCACAAATCCGGGAAATTTCAGATACTCAAGAATCTTAGTAAAACAAGGTCACTGTAAAATTTTTGACTAAAAATAAGTTCGTTTGCTATATCAAATAATTCAAAACCTCTTTTTCAAAATGAAATCATTTAATGCCTTTCACGTATCCAGAAAAATTCCACAATGTAGGTTTCATAAAAATAAGAGGGGTTTTAGTTTTACACTTGGCCCAAATGTGCTTAGAAGTGACTTTAAAATTTTGGGCAATGAACTGATATGTAATTCTAGACATAGCATCTTTTCGGCAAAAACTACTTTTTCACATTAACCATTTTTTAAGCCGAGTTATGAAGAATCTCTAAAAATTCAAAACTAAAAAGTTAGAATATACTTGCTGAGTTTTTCAAAAAGGTAAGAATCACTATTAATAATGAATATTTTACAGTAAATTGAAATGGTTGACAGAAACAGCACATCTCTGCGCAGATTAGTTGTGTTCAATTATAGCGCTCCCGTGTGGGTCTCCCTTTTAGCTCTCATGTGTGCAGCGGACATGATCAAATTTATTTTTAAAATAAAAATGAGAGAATATTTGGAAGTACATTAAGCGATTGCAATCAATTAACAAACTTAGAATTTTTGCGAGTACTATTTTTACTTCTCATTGATTGTAAAATTGAGTCATTAATTGCATGATCCATATGGATAAAAACAAAAATACAGAGATCAATGCTCATGCCTTCGGTCAGATCCCTTAGAGGCAGTACAAGAAGGCAGACATATACTCTGAAAGTCATGTTGCTCCAAAGACTACAGAGCACCTGGATAGGTGAACATCATGTTATCTTCTTTTGTACTACAGTAATTGGTCTTCACATATAGCCAATTCACGAGCATATTACTTTATTTCTTGATCAAACTTTACCTCCGTAATATAATTGATAGTAAAATAAAATGCTATTTCCACACTTTTCTATTGTACTTTAGTTAAACTATTTAACAACAAATAAGAGCGTGAAACTACATATAAACACTTGAGGCTACTACATTTGCCATTCCATTGTATAAGTAACTTAGTCCCTCGAGCTTTAAATTCCAAAAACTAGTCATACCCACACCATCCATCACCTAATTTCCAAGTCCTATTAGCAAATGAGAAGGAAAAGAAAACGAATCAATCAAATCAATACGTCCCCAACAGAAAGTTTTACAAGCAAACACACCAGCATTTCTTTGAAACTAACGAGACATGAACCAAAGAGAAGCACGTAATGTGCCAGAATCTCTCTCCACCTTTTCCTTCATGTTCATCATCTGTTTCTTTTCCTTTTCAGTGTAGATTCCTTTTGCTTTAACCCACCATTACTTTGCACATACTATTTGTTTTCTCCGAAAACCCCATTTTATGCCCTGTCGATCCTTTTCCCTTTCTCTATACTTTACCCTTGGACCACCTCACCAAACATTGTCTTTACTCCTGTCCAGTGGTGAGTATAGCAGACCAATTCCATTATGATGGGAACCTTGTCGCACATGAAAATCTAGATTTATGCACGTTTATGATCCCACTCAACCCATCTCTTATTCATAATCAACGAGTGGACAAAGACAAAGTCCTAATAGGTAAATTCATTGACTCACAGAGCTTTTCTGAGAGAAAAATCCAAAATTGAGTCAATGAATGTTGGTTTTTACAAGGACCTATACACGTACATAAACTACCCACTGTGTTACTTTTCACTTTCACAACGACTTCAGATGCCACGCTCGTATGTAACAACGAGCCATGGAACTTCTTTCGTCCCCACCTTCTTCTTCAACCATGGTTCCCTCACGTTATTTACACGAAGGTCTGATTCCCTACCGTGGATTTGTGGATGCAAGTTTCCAACGTCCCCAGCGACTGTTATATATAGTCGCTCACAGAAATGATCGGTGCAGCAGCTGGTAATGTCTTGGAAACTGATTTGTCAGAAACAAGAATAACAAATATGGATTATTTCCGCATCAAGGTAAGAGATTTTGTTGATTTGCCTCTCCTACCTGCGGTGTTTATCACACTGCTTGATGGACTTGGTTGGGTAAAGATGTGATGTAGTTATGAAAGAGTGTTTAAATCTTGTTACCGTTCTGGCCGGATTGGACACAAAAACACCAATTGCCATGCTCTCTCACAGAGGTGGTGGAATTACCGTCACGAAGGACTGCATTGCTGCCGGGGCCTGACCTATATCCCATATACTACCTCACAAATCAACCAATGTTTACATACCCCCTTCGAGCCCTACCAAATTTGGACTGGAATTGATCTTCAAGAATCTCAATTTCTATGAACACTGAGGGAATTCATCTTACCCACCTTTATGACGCATTTTCGCCGACAAAATCACTCTCCTCCACTGATGACTTAGCTTTTATCACAACATCACAATCCTTAAACTCAGAAAACGCTAGTGTGAATGGACTGGATGACGAGCAATATAACAATACAGATGGCCAAAATGAGGAAAATTTGGATTTGGATGTCGACATGTCTGATGATGCGCACATGGAAGATCTATTTTTCAATAATATGGTGCAAGACATGAAGGTTGTTCTTGAGGAAGAGATTAATCAATCGGATTGGGCCGTTGATGAATATATGGTTGCTCTCGCGAACCCAACAGATGAATCAATGGATGAGGAAAGTGATGACGACCTGGAAGAAACAGAGAGCCTAGATGATTTTTCTAATGATGAGCCTTTGTAAGAAAGTACTGAGTCCGATGACACATCGGTTAACGGCGAAACAACATAAATTACCAATGATTCAGTGATACCTCACGTGCCGACAAAATCTCATGTGGTGGATCATGAAATCGCTGGGTCAAATCTCCACTCATTCCCCTCTAGGCCACTTGCTTCCAACCACCTCCAATTGAACGACACGTCAGCCTCCTAACCCCAATATGGTCTGACATCTGTGGATTGCATAATACCTAATCGATCTCTACAATCTTCCTTTTTGATCAATTATTCCTAGACAATGGCCCTTCACATTTCAACTAGCCTTAGGCTCTCACACAGCCCCCATTGTGGTCCAACCCAATGGTCATCCATGCTGGATCACCACTTGTGGGCCTGGCCCAAACTCCTCTATGTTTCATCTTAACATCAACAAGAAACTTGCAGGCATGTCTGAGTTTGGCCTACAAATCATCTTTGGACCACTCTAACTCAAGTTTTCACCAGAAGCCCAACACAATGCCACTTCTTCTTCAACGAATCTCTCCATCACGCCTCGTATGGATGCAGTTGACACGAATCCAATTAACGATAAACACCATCAACACATGAATCTGACTTCGGAAGCGTTGGAACAAGAAATACATAATCATGAGAGAAGTGATGCAGTTGTGAGCAGATCTCGTATATACAGTATGGCCGGCCGACAATGAATGGAACGACACATGGTGGCCAATTCTACTTGACCCGATTCTGGATAGCATAGTACAATTCGACTTAGCATTGCTTCGTCGTGATCTAACACTTCACAATTATGCCCCGCCGATGACACCTTATAATGCTTCTGTGAGCTCTTCTATACTGTAGGATATGCCCATCGTTCATGCGACCAGTGTTGTGCCTATGGAATCTCCAATCTCGTATCAACATGGAACGCGATTTATTGCTTCTGATTATGAATCCAATGTAGAGATGGAGGAGAATCTGAACTTACCAATTCGGGCAAATACTATGCCGAATATGCCACTGGAAGCAAATCTAGGATCTCAATATTCACCAGGAAGTGGTAAACACATCTATACGGAGGGCAATCTTTTGAGCAAGAAAAATCGTGGGGGAAAAATCTCGTCCTTCTTTATCTGCACTGCCAGATCCATCAACATGTCACTTTTTTTCATCACCCATGCAACAAACTGATTTACATGTACTGGTTAATGCATGCTCTTATTACTTATCTGTGGATAAATCTGCTTATATATATTTTTGGAAGAAACGGGGATGGCATGTTATGTGTGTGTGGGGGGGGGGGGGGGGTTGGTTTAAGATGATCCAAAAAGGAAACGAAGGAAAATTTCAAGGCAGGTTCTTGCTTGGATTTCATCTCAAACAACAAATAAATCAGTAAGAAATAAGGCTATTGAATTTGGCATTAAGACCTCTTGGGGTCTTTCCCTGTGGACCAAAAGATGTCGTGACACTTTGGGGAAACCGATTTTTTATGCCTTCAATGACATTATTAACCGTGAATGGATAGATTGCCTACCTTCTTGTACGGATGAGCCTCTAGTTTACTCTTTCAACAAGCGAACAAGGACCGCTCGGGATAATCCGTTATGGGAAAGGAATGTGATGCTTGGGTCTGTGGTTTTGGGTGTTGTACCAAAACAACCCCTTCACCCTAAATGAAACAGCTTTGCTGGAACTGCCGAGGGCTTGGTCACGCCCTCTCAATTCACGCAGCACTAAAGATGACCCGGCTCTATAAGCCAATGTGTATCTATTTGCAAGAAACAAAAATAAAAGTTGAGCTTGTTTCTCAGAAGTTTATGAAAGCGAGGTATACAGCTTATACGGGGGTTGACCCGGCGAGTGCCACTGGAATAAAAGGCAGACTATGGGTTGGGTTGACAGACGATCTATGTGGAAAGGTTTTGCATTGTGATAAGAATTGTATTTTGGTTCGCTTTACACTAAGTAGTGGAGAAGCATGGGTTGCGGGATTTATTTATGGACACCTGAATCTGGCCAAAAGACGTGTGACCTGGGCCCGCATCTCAGATACAATATCTTCCCTCAGATCCCCTATCTTTTTTATGGAAGATTTCAATCAAGTCTTGGTGCCCTCGGATAAAGCTGGACCCCACAACACCTACACACCAGGGCATGATCTACTAGCTGATTTTATACAATTGCATAACCTTATGGATATCAAATGGGTAAGACCCTCCTTTACTTGGACAAATAATCGCCAAAATGAGGCATGTATTTACGCATGCCTTGATAGGGGTTTTACAAACTCTGAGTGGGCTACCTTGTTCCCTATGGCTACTATAACTAACTTGGGTATCCAATCTTTAGATCATGCCCCGCTACTTCTCGACACAAACCCAACTATTTTTTCAGGTTATCGGCCAAAAATCTTGTGGAACAAAGATGTGGACTTAAGCACCTTTGGGGAAGGCGGTGGCTCCTCCTCTTAAATTAGCATCCTGAGGCTCGATTATGATGAAGGACCTAGCCATGTGGAACAAAGAATGCCATGGACAACTGAATACCCAGATCAAGGACACTTTGGGTCAGATTTCTCATCTTCAAACCCTCATCCCGGATCTGATAGCACAGTCCTTAAAACAACATGCAAGGCAAAAATTGTAATGGCTTATGGATTCTAAAGAGATTATGTGGGCCTAGAAAGCTAAGACGCATTGGTTACAGTTAGGGGACCCGTAACAATAAATTCTTCCATACCTCAACCATCATACGCCGCAATAGAAATTCCATTTCCAACATTACCGATGATAATAATGTCACCCATACTTCACAACCTGCCATTACTAATTGCCTTGTGCGTCACTTTAAAGGAATCTATTGCACTCCCTCCCTGAGGAAAGCTTCTATACCTCACAGATCCATTATTGAGAACATCACTCGACACCTATCTACGCCTCAAATTAACTTTCTGAATAAACCCTTTACGGCCAAAGAAATAAAATTAGCGTTGTTCCATATCAAACCCTTAAAAGCTTTGGGTCCAGATGGAATTCCTGCAATGGTATATCAACACTGTTGGGAATTTATGGAACGACCTATTACAACGGCCGTTCTTTCGTTCCTAAGGTCTGGCCACATGCTCAGTTTGACTAATAAAGCCTTTATTGTGCTTATACCCAAGTACAAAAATCTGATGAAACCGTCCGAGTTTAGACCTATTAGCTTGTGCAACACAATTTACAAGATCATCTCTAAGACATTGGCCAATCACATCAAGAGCGTCCTTAATGAACTGATTTCGCCCTATCAAAATGCTTTCGTAGCCAACCGACATATTGTGGACAACATCCTTATTGCTCAAGAACTGACAAATAAAGTCCGGATAACTCGGAACACTAAAGGTTGTTTAGGTGTTATCAAGATGGACATGAGCAAAAATTATGATCGGGTTTGTTGGAAGTTTCTGGAAGCGGTCCTTTACAAGATGTTATTCCCCTCACACTTGATTCATCTCTTTATGCAATGTGTCTCTACGGTATCTTTTGAAATCCTTGTAAATGGCTCACCATCAGAACATTTTCAACCACAATGTGGGCTTTGGCAGGGTGACCCCTTATCCCCATATCTATTTATTATCTATGCTGAAGCTTTGCCAGCTGCTTTGGTAAAGGCCCAAGACTCTCACATGATTCCCGGCATCAAAGCTAGTTTATGCAGCCCGACGATTAATCACTTATTCTTTACTGATGATGTTATGATATTTACTAAGATTTGTCGCCAAGCATTATCCTCAGTTAAGAATATTCTTGATCGATAATGTGAAGAATCAGACCAACAAATCAATATGCAAAAATCGGCTATTACTCTCAGCCCAAACTAAGTTTTGACCACGCACCTTCTCGTTCGACGGAAGCTGGGATTTAAGATGACCTGTGATTTTGGCACATATCTTGGAGGAACCTTGGACATTACCACTAAGAAGAATGAGTTATTCCGGGATCTTATTGACCGTATCAGGGCCCGATACGCTTCTTGGAAATGACTACTTCTAAATAAAGCAGGAAGGGCCACCTTAATCAAATATGTCTTATATTCTATACTTATCTATCATATACAGGTGTGGCATTTCTCAATACATGTCTGTCATAAAATTGAATCGTTGTTAGGAAAATTCTGGTGGTCTGGAAGGGATAAGCACCGGGGGATACACTGAATAAATTGGCATGCTCTGTGTGGCCCCTTATCAACAGGTGGCTTGGCCTTTAAAAATCTACAGCTCCTTAACAGGGCGTTGTTGGCCAAAGTTGCATGGAAATTATGGGTAGAACCGGATACCCTTGTTGCAAAAGTCTTTTGCGGCAAGTACTGTGTCTGCCAATCTTTCCCCGTGTCCCCTTACTCTGATGTCGGGATATGAGGATATCTTTGACATGGTAGCACCAATTATATATGACATCTACCATCTTATGAATAAATTTCATCAATACATTATTGCGAGGGCAGCCCCACACCTTTTGACGGAAGCGAAATCATTAGCTCTCTTTTGCCTGCCAAGCCCGAACGACGGTATACAAAGACTGGGTACTTGATAGTATGTGTAGCTAATTGACTTTTGATATGGGGTATTGTAATCTGCTCTGTAATTTGTAGGACGTCTCTTTGGTACGATAATATCTATGGCCATAAGCAGGGGCGGAACTAGGAATTTTCTCTAGGGGGTGCAAAAAATATTATGAATTCACTAAAAAAAATTATAAATAAAATAATATACAAAAACTGAGTGCACTTAGAAAGCATACAAAAGGTAGTGGAAAATTTTTAATTGGAAGTATCGAGGAAGTGGAAAAATTGGAGAAGTCCTTGGCCTGAATCAAAATGTGATTGCCAAGAGAATTTAATTCTTTTGATAATTGTATATGCTTCTCAGCAATTTTTGCAAATACAAGGAAACACCTAAAAAGCCTAATATGCCAATATGGTTCACTTGTGGTCTATACCTGAGCCAAATGCTTTAGTTTGAGTGTAAGCAGCGTGATCGCAATGATCATTAGTGAATGGTAGAGGCAGTCATAACTTTAGTCTACAGCTCCTAAAAACTGAGAAAGATTAAAGGGTAGACAAATGTTGTAATGATCTAATAAAAAAAATTCTCAAGATTTTAGGGGGTGCACTACCCCCCCCCCCGCCCCCACCAGTTACCACGTGGTTCCGCCAGTGGCCATAAGGCCCTCTATCACGAAACTCTACATCTTTTAATATCAGTGCGATTCTCTTATTATCAATAAATAAATAAATATGTCCCCAAATTTCCCGAGTCCTAGAAGTAACCAAGAAGTTTATCTACTCTTTGTTGTTGTTTTAATTTTGGTGCATGGAACCTTTTCTAGTCCATTGCTTCCTTTGATCTGTTTACATGTGGCAAATTCACCGCAACTATACAGTCATGTCATCCATCCCCAAGTTTTCCAAGAAGGGAGAAAAACATGGACAGAGCAAATACTTTTCCTACTCTTATTGTTTACATTCTGATTTCATTTTCTTGAAAACTTATTAGTTATGACAGACTTATAAAGCTCAGGCATTGGGGCGAAGGGGCAAAATTGTAAACAAAAAAGAGTACACTTTTCACTTATCGTGGCTCTTTCTAGAGCTCTTGAAAGTAGGCAAAAATCTAGATGCAAAATATGGGCAACCGAAGAAACGATAAAGATTTTGGCAGTCTCTTTCCCCAACCTCATCACTGTCCTTGGAGCTCAAGTGACTCAAGTATGTCTTGCCCTCGTATATGTAACAGAGCTGCTGCCACAAAAGAACACTTAACCCAATCTGCACCGAAACACTGGCAATGAACAGGTAAACGAGAAGTAGACCTCTTGTTGATAGAAACAATGCAGACCTCAGGATAGCAAGAATTAATTCCTTGAAGTTACTGAAAAGCAAGTCATTGTTAAGAAACCCACTCAGCAGGGCAAGAGGTCTGTATTTTATCGGCGGCCAGATATGAAGTGCTAAATATGCAGATATGATGGAAACGTAGATACTACTGGTCACTGCTGAGATAAGGAAGAGGATGAAGTATCGGTGATTTGCTGCACCAACACAGTTCCCAATCTGCATGTTGAAGAACACAGCTCACGGTTAATATAAAGCTAGTTTTAGGGCACACGCGATGCATTTGCAACTCGAAACACCAAAATCTTGCAAACTTTTTGGAGAAAAAAAATCAGAACATCATAATGATACTTTTGATTCCAAAGAGAGAGAGAGCAAAGAAACTTACATGATAAAATGCAAACATTAACCAAATCACAATTCACAATTGAATTGTTAACATAAGCAGTCACTCAATGGTATAAACTTTGCTGTGCAATTCACGATGGTTATAGGATTTGCAAATAATAGGAGACATGTAAATGATCAGCGGACTTACAAATGGAAGTGATCTAGAGGTGCGTAGTGGGGCTAAAAAGAAGGAAAGCGTTTAATTTTTAAGTCTATACACAAATCACCAGGACCATTACTAAAAAAATTTTGGCGATGGATTTCAAGAAATAGAGAAAAGGGTACAACTGGAAGTTGAGAAAAGGCTTCACCATAAGAGTGCTCTCCCTTAATGATAGTATAGAACCCAAAGAAACATGATGTCATCGTGTTCACGTAAATAGCTTCAGATGTAAATCATTTTGACTTCCTTATCCAAATATTTCAGACACAACATTGCTTCATGTAATTCAGACCAGATGGGCGATTTTGCTAGTATTCTCATGTATGAAAAAACACTCAAGAGTTGGGCCCTCCAGCTTCAAAGCGTAGTTCCTGAAATTGGTTTTCAGCGTCACTTTCAGTTTTGCTTTGCTTCAAGAACTTGCTAGCTTCACAGTTCATCACGTTTATAGGGGCTTGCTGACCTCCAAAATTTTCTTTCCTTGGGTTGGCACTTGCAAGCCGTCCATCTTCTTTCTTGTAGGTTGGCATTCAGAGTGAGCAGCCACCTTTCTATCTCCATTTTTCATGCCCTCCTTTCTATTTTTCTTTCCATCCATCCAAACACTCCATTTGTAACTGCCACCTTCTTTTCTTTTCCATTTTTCTTTCACGTGACTTCCTCGGAGGCCCTCCCACCACCTCGTTTTTACGCGGTGCTTGTAGAGGCACAGCGGTGCTGTGCTCACAGTGCTTCAAAAGCTGCAGCTCTTGAAGAGGCAATGCACTTTTTCCACTAACAGTGCTTGTATAGTCTATTTGGCCTCTCAGGAGCACTGTTCCATTCTGCTTGTATCTTTTTTCTTTGGAAACATTGAGTGGCAGAGGAAGGACAGATTAATGCATCAGAAAAGCGCACAGAAGTCATTCCATTGTCATTTCCAGAAGAGCCTGGCTTCTATCCAGTATTTTCAACAGCTTTTGGACAAGAACATTTGAAGTTTCATCATACACTTCTGAGCCATCCTTTTGAGGCTTCGTTTTACTATGATGGTTTGTATCTTGGCCTTTTAACACATCTTCACAATAAACGATACACTTTGGACTCGAATCGCTCTGATTTCATGTTAAAATCTTATATGCTTAAATACGAATTTCGAGAGCACAAATGATGGATATGTGGAGAGGGGAAAACACTCTAGGGCGACTCTTTAGGCCATCCTTGGCGAATGAGTTTCTAGCCTTACAAAAAGATCTCTATTTATACAAGGACATTCAAACCTCTAGATCCTATGACATTCCTTTGGGAAAATTACACTGACATCCCAAGCTTATGTCTTAATACACTCGCACCCCTCCCTTTTGGGAAATTTTACTGACACATCTTCATATTTTGTTCCGCGTCAACATACCCCCTTCTCTTATCTTCCAATCCATTTTTAGTGTTTAAATCTTTTAAAAACCCAAAGTTACCCCTACTACCATCACTTTAGCAATCCAATTAAGCCCCAAAATCAACATCATTACCGCTACGACGTACGAATGCAGGTGCAGGCAGACACAGACACGAAACGGGTGCGAATACGCAGATACGTGATTTTTTGAAGGAACAAAATACTTGTGCGGCAGGGATACCGCGAATAATTTTAAATAGATAGTTATGTACAGTAGGATGAATAACATAACTGAAATAGTGAGACTGTGAGAGTATTAGTTCAGGAACACTGAAGCTTAATTCCACTTCAGATATTAAGTTTGTATGCGTTTCCATGTAAGAAAAGTTTAGGTATAATATTGTGCACTGTTGGGGCTAAGTGTTAAGTATAAGACAATAAGTGGTCAAAAGGAGGTCAGCTCTAGATAAGCCACGCAAAAGGAGGCGAGCAGTAGATTAATCCATATGAACAGAAATTCTGGAGAGTTTGCTTCACAACACACGCAATGAGGTATCTTCATTCTTCTTTATTACAATTCATGCATCCTTCTTCTTTTTCGATACCCCTCTGTTGCTCTTGATTTGCTGCCGACGTCTCTACTTGGTCACCACTGCAGCTGCCAGTGGTTTCTCTCTCTCTTCTCTCTACCCGATGCATGTCACAGCTGTGCCCTGCCGTGTCCAAGCAGCCCGAATTTCAGTAAATTAATTTCTGGAAAATGCTGGACAAGCACCAGTGCACATCCAGCCACATCCGCACCTGATCCGCACCCGGCGCTGGTACTTCAGCAGAAATGAGGCACCCCTGCTCCATAGCCGACAACACTAGGCTACCATCCCCACTACCAATCACCACCACCAACACCAGCCAATTTCTAACGCCTCATCATGATAGAGGTTCATGTCTCAAAGAATTTCCACAGATTCACACACAACAAACACACACACATCTCATTTGCCAGCCCATATGCCAACTGTCGCCGTAAAATCTACACACACACACCTGGTAATGGGTTTTGTGGTAATTCTGGTGCAGTGGTTGCGAATTTTGCCTGTGGATCTGGTGTGGTGGTTGGTTAGTGATGGTGAAATCGAGTGGTGATGGTGGGATGGTGGTGTTGGTGGTTTTGTGGTGGTTGGATCAGTTGGTGGTGGATTTATGTGCGTGAAAATCGAGTTGGTTGAGATTGTGGTGTTGAGATTGATGGGCGGTGGTGGTTATGCGGTGGTGGGACTGGTTGGTGGTGGGATTAGTTAGTGGTGGGTACGTGTTGGCAGGAGGGATTAGTTGGCAATGGGATCAATAGGTGATGATGGGTTTATCGTGGTGGGATCGGTTGGTGGTCATGTGCTCGTCGTGGTGATCGATTGGGTATTGTGGGCTTGCGTTGGTGGGATCGATTGCTGGTGGTAGGTTTTGGGTGAATCTTGTTGTGGTGATGGCATTCGGAGGAGGTGATGGTGGCTCGGCGATTGTTGTGGTTGTGATTCGGTGGTTGTGATGGTTGGCAAGTGGTTTATGTGGTGTTAGCAGATTTCAGTTTTTATTGGACTAGGATATGGGTCTTTAATATTCATGAGATGAGATTGGGGTTAGAATTGGTTTCTGAAAATGGTTTAAACATGTTTGAAAATTCGTTCCACATGTAAGACCAATTAAGTCCTTTCAACCAAAAATTTAATACTATCCACCAAAATCCAACAACAAGGGATGTCAGTGTAATTTCCAAAAAGACAGGGGTAGCCAGTGTATTAAGACATAAACTATGGGGGTGTGGGTGTAATTTTTCCTATCACTTTTCAATGCTCCAACGACTTCTTTTAACTATATACTTCTAGATACACGTATTCTAGATACTTCTTAAAATTACAAATTACTTGGACTCTTGAGATTCCAAACACCGCCTCTTAATTTCTCATTCACAAAAAATCTTGAATTTCTGAATTTGCGCTTTTGTCTTGCATCCTCCAATACCTTGATAATTCTAGGACATTCTTGACTTAGACTTTATTCCTCCATTTACTTTTGGTTTTTGCACATGCCATGATATCCATTCTTCATGGCCATTCTTCTTCGTGAAACCTTCTCAGTTGCAATGGTACCTGCAAAAAAAATTTGTTCTTACTTTGACTTCGGTAGGTCCATTTGTTCAGCTTTGAACTCTTTCTCATATCTGTTTTTGCCATGTCATCCATATGGCATATTCATTTTACATGGAAAATTGTCTTACTTCCATTTTGCTTCCCTTGGCTTTTGAGAAGCATTTCTCCTAGCTTCTCAAAATTTCTTTTGAAAGCCACTTGGTAAACTCTTTTTCTTCCATGGGCTGGCACTTCAATGAATGTTCTTGTATGTATGCCTATGCGAGCCACCTACCCATTTTCCTTTTCCTTTTCCTTTTCCTTTTTGCACCTCCTTTTCTTAGAGGACACTTGGAGAAATTTCGATAAGTTGCTCTTCAACAAGCTAGAACTTCGAAGATTTTCAAGATCACCTTCCAACACACACACATAAAAGCCACCCTCTCACTTTTCTCCCGCGCCCCTCACCACCATATTGAACCAACAAAATCCTCTCGAACTGCCACAAGTCATAGCCCACCATCAATGTAACTAACCACCTCTCTTTCTATATATGGATAGATATACTTGAGAGCAACACCAGTAAACAGTTCAATATTTTGTAAAGGCCAGCACCACTCATTCTTACAGAACATACAGTTCGAATTAACTAAACCAGAAATTTGGTTAAATCCCCCAAAACTTGTCATTGGCGCAAATTTTAGTTCTCAATCTTACCAAACCTATGTCAAACTGAGATGGTTAAAATGCCGAGACAGAGTTAACAGTGGAGTTAGTGGCTGACAGAAAAATGGTGTTGCTAATGGAGTGGAGGAAGGAGGAGATGGTGTGGAAGTGGCCAAGGAAGGTGACGGCAGAGGTGGGGTCGTATGGTTGCAGAGGTGGGTATGGGTTGTACTAAAGATTGGATGGAAGGGGGATAAGACACGGATGCTAACTCTACCTTTAAATACTTTCTCAAGTAATTTGCATATGTTAGTCTCTTTTAAGGCGTCCATTTGCATTTAGGTTGACACTGAAAATCAAAATTACAGGGAATTTCAGCTTTGGAACTGTGGGAAGCAAGTGTCAGAAGGTGAAGATCTAAGGGCAGCATGTTTATTTGCCAAATTGATTATTGTACAAAAAAAAGGTTTGGGATTCAAAATCCTGCAGTGTAGCAATTCTCGTTATCCTTTCATCTTCCCTCAGTTCTCTTACTGGAGAGCACTCGACCAATCTGACATCCGCATAACATAGACATTGTCTAGCACAATAGCGCACTTGATTTTTTCCCTTCTCCTGTGACTCCATAGTATATCATGCCTACCTAATCAAGTGCTGCTGAACTCCAGACAGAGACAGCAAATATTGTAGGCAAATATAGCACTTTGCCCATATACTTTGGGCCGGTTGCAGGTAGTCAACCTCAACTTCAGAAACTTTGAGCGAACCTCCTTGCACGTTTATAAATTGTGCAAAATCCGATATTGTAGCTACAGGTGGAAAAGTGTTGCAACTTAAGTGTTCCACAACTTCTTAGAGCAAATGGTAGGTTTTCATACTTCTACAATTACAGGAAGGTGAATGCAACCAACCAAACTAAAAGGGGTAAAATGCTATAAATCCAGCTACACTTGGAAAATTAAAGTCAGCGCAACCTGACCATCAATAGGTTCTAAGTTTTCATGGACTTTGTCACATGAACCTCCTGGACGAATCACAGTGATTGAAGTTTGAAGCCTAGTATGTAAAAGCATTAAAGAGCATCTCATATTACCTGGTTCATGGTTCGCTTCGGTACATGTTACTGCCTTACAGGTACAGGTACGTGTTTCGCCAATATGTAGGTGCACCGTATGTGGTGGGTAGGCTTTGTCGGTTCGCTGTTTCAGGTTGCGGTTCACTGAGGATTGCTTCTTTTGTTCCCTTTGGCAGGATAATTGCATATTTTTATGACTTTAACGTAGATGTGTATACATCACTTTTTCTCAACAAGAAAGGTGAGAGGAAGAAGATAGAACTAACAGCTTAACCAAATTTTATCTGACTTCATACCAAACTAGATACAACACCAGGTATACCAAGATTTTGCATACACATTTTCAGTTGGCTAGATATGAAGTACCAGTATTCTAGAGTACCATACTTCGGGATGCGGGTACCAGTACGCCAGACACTCTGGGGGAGGGGTATTAGGTAACTCTGATCTCATCTTGAATAAATCTAAACACTATCTGCATGATAGCTGCTCTAAAAGCGAGATAGAAACTTACAAATGGGCAGTGATGATCCATATCCAGTACGCACATTCTGCAAGAACGACAGTGATGAGTCCTGGGCGACTTTGGCTTAGAGCAATAGTTACAGAAGGTATAGTTCTCAAGCCCGCCTTTTCCCACTGCGGGGTAACTACCCCATGGTATAGTTGGTGGAGCACCAGCAGACCGAAATGCTGCAAGGCTAAACGTCGAAATAGTAGTTATAGAAAAGATGATCGCCAAGCTGCAGTGAAGAGCCCCACAGAAATAACTTATAGAAAAGACTACAGGATATATAGCCCAAACACCGCCACCTGAAGTTTAAGGAGAACACATCAGAACCTATACCAATTATCCAAAGGAAACATCAAAAGTGAGGCAATATGCAGACAAAAGCATGTACAGTTATAGTTGAAGAGAGTTCCTTTTCTTTCTTCCTTTTTCCCTAGGTTATAGTTACATAAAAATCTTCCTTGGTTAGTTAGGAATTATGAACCGTGCTGGAAAAATATAAGATAACATGGACTCTACACAATATGGTAGATCCAAATACGAGTTTTTGAAATTTGGCTACAACGCTTTGTCTAGCTTATAACAACATTAAATCTTCCTCCCGCAGTTACCAAACACGTGAAAGGGCAAAACCCGTACAAAGCTCGGGAAAAATGAAGTAAACAAGAGAAAATAGCATCTCAGAGGATCTCACATCAAAAGCAAGAGATATGTACGAGGGAGTGGGGGAAGGGAAACGACCGTGGCCCACCCAACTACCACAGCCAAACGTAAAGGCCCAACCAAGCTGTTCTGAAGCCCAGATGGAGTTAATCTCGCCTATAGGTTCTGTAAGTCTCCAAACAGAGTATGCAACAGGGGCAAAGAAAAAAAGTGAGGATATAACGATCCTGCTCATTAACGTTCTTAATAGTCCACGATTTCTGACCAGCACACGAACTGTGCCTTCGCTTCTCTTAGCTGGAAAAATTAACCTACACACTCCAACAGGGCCCAAGCAGCAGGCCTGCCCAACGACGATGGGAGATAGTGCAGTATCTTTATGATGAGACGGAAACCCAAAATTTGACTCTTGTTCTTTCCTCAGCTTTTCTTTTTTCTTTGTGATTCTTCTTCTTTTCTCATGCTCTCTTCAATCCAAATGTGGGGATCATCATTTAGGGAGGTTGTGTCCCGGCCCTCCTTATCACTTTCTGGACTTCCTGATATCAAGTTTCTAAGCTTCAAGTTTATATGTTGCAGAAAATAGCAAAGGCGTTGAAGAAGGCTCAAAATCCTCCCTTCCTGTTTGCCGGGTAGATTATATGGTGATCCAGTATCTCTAGAAAGCATTGCTATCTAGGAAGCACCGACGCCTCTTATAGGTCGAGGTATGGTGTCCGACACCCACCGACACCTCCGGACACGTGTCCGACACCTCTCAGCGGTGTCCGAATTTATTTATTTATTTTTTAATTAGCGGACACTGTGTCAGACACCTCTTGAAGAAGTGTCGGACACCTTGTGAAGAAGTGTCCACGCTTATGGGGCCAAAATGCAAAATTCCAAATTTATTTGAGGGATAAATTCAGATTTTTAGAAATGAACTTTTAGGCCAAACCCTAATCAGATCGACCCAGCAAAAGGTACCTTCTTCTTTCTCTCTCATCTCTTTCTCTACTCCTTTTTTTTGCCTAAAGCATCCAAGCTTGCCAGTTTAGAGTAAGATAGGTCAACATCTCCGACCTCATTTATAGACTCATCTGACTATATAAAACCTCTCCTTCATGCCTTTGGTTCCATGTCATTTTTTCCTTCTTTCTTATTATTGTTGAGACTCTAATCTTGATAGTGTTAAGACATTCAACTACTTTCTAGTTACCGACCTTTTTTCTTGTTACTGTTGAGACTATTTCATGTTACTCATCCGTTTTGAACGAAACTTAGTTGCTCCAATTGAGATGTGTGTGTGTATACATGTGTATATGTATAAAAATATATTAAAAAATTCAGCGGTGTCTTGCGGTGTTCGGAATGTAGTTTTTTTAAAATTACGGTGTCGGTGTCTGTGTCCATGTCCGTGCTACCTAGATTGCTATAAGGGCTTCTCGGGTTTTCAAGGTTCGTACAGGAGTTACAGTTAGCTAGAAAATTTTTAAAGCAAAGATCCAGATTGCAGACGGTGTTCAATTGGCTCCCAGTGTTTGGGTTTGGAAAATGGGTCGCCATGATGTATCAAACACTAAGGAACGTACATTCCTTTTTTTGTGTGGCTACCTCTGCACTTGTGGTGCAATGCCATGTTTCAAGCAATAGGTGATCTGTGTGCTGCATTTATCAGGATAGATGACTCTTTCAGAAGTTATATGAAGAACCTTCAAAGTGCTCAATTCCCAGGTCTACTACTGTTTCGGACACTCAATATTGTACTCGTGCTATGATAGGAGATGAGGAGCTTGCAGTAAGGGATCCGAAATCGTTGCAACTCTAGCTATCTACCCAATTCTTCAAAACGATATCAACTCCAATCCAAAAAATGTTCATCCTGAGGAGATGCTTGAGTTGTTTATGTTCAAGACATTGATAATGTGAAAACATACAACTCAATACCAATTGGCAGGGGGGAGAGACCCACGAGGCTTATATATTGAAGTATTATTTCTCAATGTGGGACAAACACGTGGATGAATTAAACTGGGTCGCCGTAATTTAAATTTGAATTGTCTGCTAGGCCTCAATAGACCTGCTCTGATACATTTGAAAGCATCCAACTCAAAACTAATTAACAATGAATGGAGAGGCTCACAAGGCTTATATACTGAATAAGTGGGATTTATATATCAACAGCTAACTAGGTCCTAAGAGCCCTAATGAAGTGAAATTTAAGCCTCCCGCCTCTTATCATGCGCCAATTGTTCGATGGACAAATGTGCTTTTACTCATCTTAGTAAACAAAACCTATGTTACATGACTCGGTGTCGGTGTCCGGATCGGACACGTGTTCGAGTGTCAGACTCGCCAAATACTGAAATTACACGACACGGGGACACGGATCCAATCTTGGACACAGACACGGGTAGAACATTTATTTTCAATAATACTTTATATGAGATTAGTACAAACTATAGGGGTGGATATGATATTATGAAAAAGTAGCATTTATTCTGTTGTGAAAAAGAAAATGATAAGATGTGGTCATTTATTATGAACCACACACCTAAGTCAGACTCTCCCTGTCTCTCTCTTGCCTCGAGGTATGCTCTCTCTCTCTCTCTCTCTCTCTCTCTCTCCTCCCCTCCCCCCCCCCTCCTTCTACCTACCAGATCTGGACTCTTCATCTTCTTCCCTTTGTTTCTTTTTCTCTCCTACCCAGGACTCTGCGCCTTCTTCCTCGTAAGACCTTCATCTTCCATATCCATGGCAAAAAATTTCCAGAGATCCTCTCCAATTGGCGACGTGGCATGTCCGCCCGGCAAATGGCGTGTCTGGTACGAGTCCCATACCCGGATCCGTGTCGTGTCGTGTGGACACGATATTTTGACTCAAAGTGCCGCGTCCATGTAACACTGAACAAAACAGGTTTATTCCTCAGAATTTAAGCTTTCAGGCTTCATGTAATGTTCTCCTACATTTAATTGTTAGACCCTTCCTCATAATTACTGCAAGTTCCACTCTTTTCTTTGACCATGTGTACTCTAGAATTAAATTTGCATCCCATTTTCCGGTACCTTCTACTTTGAAGAAAGAACTATATAAAAGACTTAATTAGTAGTTACTATTACCCAAAGACAAGCACGTGAAGAAAAAAAGGGAGAGACAATAGGATAAATTAAGAAAACAAATGATATAAGAAGAAAATATTGCACCTTCGCTCAGTGGTTAGAGTGCTATAAATGCGTGTTATGATGCCAACCTCTCTTGATTAATTGCATATCAGCAGCGACAGGTTTAATAAATCAACTCTCAGAAACATCCACCACTATATAAAGTATCAAATTTTCAGATTCCCTTCTCTGAATTATTCATTAACTACAAACCATTCACAGGGATTTTGTTCAACATCATCTATTAAGAAAATCTACAGCCACTTTGGATAGCATCTTCCTATTGGTAATTGGCCGAACCTGAATATATTATTCTCAACTAGGGATGTCTTTGAGAGAAAGCAGAGGAGCATGTTAATCACAACCTTCTCATTACCTTTAGAACTTCTTTTCTTAGATCAGTGGCCTCAGTCGATAAGGAAGCTTGTTTATTTCTGGAAAAGTTTTGTCTTTTGATGATTATTCCTCACTGCATTTACCGGTGTATTTGGTGAGAAAGGCACCATCGTCACCTTTAAATGTCTTCTAGATCTGGTTTCAAAGTGGAAGTTGTAGTCATAGTAATCAAAACTGAACTGGGCATTGTACTGTTGAGGGGTCCAGTTCAACCGCTTTTACCATGTAAAATATCAGCTTACTAGTTTAGCCTAGATACCCCATATGTATAGTAAACTATTTGTTGGCAACACGAGAAAGTTGGTTCAGTGGTTCAGCGAGGCCACATTCACACAAAAAGCCAGGGTTTAGAAATCGTCAGTGTCACTTTACTATTAGACCATGCTTGGTAGGGTGGATGATGTCCAATCAGCCACATGCTTCTGCCGTTCATTAAAAGCTTGTTTAACCCGTGAACTGATATTCTGGAGTGCATCAAATGCCATTCCTAATCTGCATTAAATAAGTTGTGTTGGCGTGCAAGTCCAACACACGATGATGTCTGGTATGATATATCTCACTTGTTTACAGAGGTAGCTGCCACCACAGGCTGTCTTCCCAGCCACGTTTAGCACAGCTTAGATCATCACAAAACCGACCAAGTGGCAGGTTGTCTAGAGACACACCCGCCATAGTGAGCCCCTGTCTCAATACTCTTTCCTGAACCCTTTGTTTTCTCCCAAAGCACGTACTAAGGCATGCTTTTCAGCGAGGTGGGCTGGCGCTAAGAACTTCCCCATTCTCGTTGGATTATCGAGCTGACACCCCTCAAATCTGCTCCCAGCCCGAGCCAACCTGAAGGTCGCAATCCTCCTTAGGAGGTGGAGCAGCAATGAGTCACATCATTCCTACATCAATGCAGTGGTAGAGCGTATCAAGGTCTCCTGGCTTGGCCCTCGAGATGCCTCCCCACTTGACGAAATCCTTCCATAAGGGCGGGCGGGCAGGCCCAATTTGAAAGCCCAGAACCAAAAGCGCCTCTCATTCAGTTGACATGGGAGTAGCCCCTTAATCCATAGCTTGACTTCCTATTTTTCCTTGTTAATATGTCTATGTGGCCTCCCCCGGGGGATCCATGTGGCCGTTCCAAATCCAACATCTACACACGGTTCAACCGGTTGAGCTGGCCAGTCCGGTTCTGTTGTGATAACTATGCTTTTAGTCTCAAGATCTACTGGTTAATGGGTGGAATCCAGCGGTCGAATGACACATATATATTGTCTGATTTGGCCGACGTTCCTGGGTTAACAATTCTAAGGCACTTAGCCTGGCCTGGTGGGATGTGCTTGCCTCTGTTTCTTTCCTGTGAGCGTGACTTCATTCTTTAGATGGGATGGTCGCAGGTTGTGACGATGTCTTTTAAGTGTATTGTTGAGTATAACTCCCGACCACTCACTCAGAGCTTATGGGCTAGGCTGGGTTGGGTCGTGAATTTCTTCAAAGAAACTGAAAGGTTTTCCAGATTATATCTTTTTGTCAATTCTTCCCTTTAGGCACCATCATTCCTTGTGGTTTAACATCCAGCCAGCATTTTCTTTAAGGTGGTGCAGACATCTTAAAGATTAGGATGGAGAAGCTGCCATATCTTAGTTTGGTATGTGGTCCTCAATGACGTAGTGGATGTCAACCACTTCTTGGTTTATCAGAATGCTGCTGCGTATTCTGGAGACTTTGTCATGTGGACCAATTGAATTGTTATCAGTAATTTTATCGTTTCCCATGAATCTTTGTGTGGTTCAGCTGTGGGATGTTCGACGTTTTCAAATTGTTTGTGAAGACTCCTTTAGATTAATAATCTTATACTCCATATACTTCGGGTCGTGAATGCCCTCTCAGTTTGGAAATTGTCTTCTGTGAATTTCGCTGCTGATATTTTTCGTTTTTGGACTTTGGTTTGATTCATCATCCCAGAAGTCAGGTGCTATCTAACTATCTGTTATTTTGAGCTTTCCCAGTCTACCTTCAGTTTGTTTCTTCGGCTATGCTGAAGGTTTTCTTACCATACTAAATTTGTTGGTGTTGCTGTTTTTGTTTCTCTTCCATAAGTGGTTAGCTTTAATGGGAGCTTTTTTATTCTGTAAACCTACATCCATGCTTTGCCTGATTATGAATATTTAAACTATTTCCTCGTTAAGAAAATCTCATAGCAAGACAACATAAACCCTTTAGCAACTGCGTGCAAACACACACACACTCACAGAAAGAGAGAGAGGCTTCCTAGGAATCTAGTGAAGATTGACTTACATATTATGAAGGTCATAAATACAAGGAGGAGGAAAACAAAGCACTGATCTCGCAAGCGTCTCCACCCAAAGTATTTATAATCACTTTTCCGCGCGTTCAGATCAGTTATAGCTCCACACCACCCACACTTGAAAATGGGTGCATAAGGTGAAAGAAGAAGGCGCAATCCACAACCCCAGCAGGTTGTCTCATATTCCTCTGCAACAGATGTCACATCATGCTCCTCCTACATATAAACAACAAAGAAATGGAAATATTTCAAGAAAATGGGAAAAAGATGATGCTTCTGTCAACACAGTAGGGTAGTTTTAATGGTGTAATTATCGAGCAGTCACAAATTATTTTCGAGGCAAAGATTATTATAATTTGAGAAGGCTTAGAACTCAAGATTTCTTCTCTTTCCTTGTTTCCTGTATTTGACTTGCCACAGGTCCATCCTCACAAAGCCGCTATAAAGCTGCTTCCTTTTTAACTATTAAAACCATAATTCACAAAGCCAAGTATCACCTACACGCATAAAAACCCAATTGCTCATGTATGCCGTTCACAGCACCCTAAGTAGCTACTAGCTACTAACCAGCCACTAAAATCTCTTTTAGCACCCCAATCTATAGCTTAATCACCTAGACTAGAGCTTTAGCCCGCCATATTTTAATTATAGGACAGCCTCAACTTCCACCTTTTCATCCTGCAACACCTCCAAAGACAACACCTTCGCCCTTAGTTCCCTCTTCATCATTGGGAATCAGCATTTAAGCTTTTCTATAACTACCAAATCCTCAACACACATATATTGCCTCCATGACAACAATAAGAGTTCCGTTCTCTAGTGTGGAGTTTATTAAAGTTCAGTGATCTAAACGCAAACTCGGGCCAACCAAAGTTTCATTTAGCTGCACTTGATCATGCTTCATGGGTAATCGTACTTCTTTTAAATAGAAGATGAAGACTTTTATCTGGTGAGGATATAAAAGTCTGTTCTTTCTACGAGATTAACCTCTTAAACCAGTCTGATTTTATTTCCATCACTGCCTGCAGTTACTTCGGAACCAAATTTCTTTAATTGCAATCAGTGCCCTTGTTGCTGATATGTGGATACACCGATACATATTAACATGTAAATCACCTGTAATAAATGCTCTAAACAAAGGGGTAAGTTTGGAAATCGTAATTGTTGAGTGCCTTAAAAGAAAGGACCTTCAATCATCATCATAGTCTTGGAAAAAGCATATTGTACAAAAGAACCTATCTGGTAGGCCCTAGAGAAGAAACCAGTGCTTACAAAGAATTGAACTGTATTAGGAGCTGTAGGATGACGTAATAACTAGTGCAAAAGCCAGTGTTGTCTTTCCAATTAAATTGGGCGTCATGAAGGATCAGGTTTCGTTATGGATGAGCATACAAAAATCACTCAGGATGAGGTCCAGTGGTGAATGTTAGTATAGTCTCACTTGATGAGGACAGAAAATCACTAAATGTCAAGTTAGAGTTATGCAGAAGCAATTTCTAATTCCACGGCTTTAGATTAACCAGAACCAAGACAAACGCTCGTCAGAATAAGAGGAGGTCTGCGGCTTAAGTATGCATGGGATCGAGGTACCTAAGAAGAATATGCAAAGGCACATTAAAATACTGTTGCATAAGGAGGGAAGGATTGCTGAGGATGTTGCGTAAGCATACTCGTGGCTGGAATAAGCAAAAAAACGACAACAATTATACTAATCAACTACTGCTTCTAAACTAGCGGGTTTCTAGCAATGCTCATTCTTTGACCAATTCAAGCACTGATTTATTCCAAATAAAACATGAAAAATCCTCTAAACCAAAATAAGTCCATATAAGTGAGGATCTCGATATGTGGACAAATAGAGATTAAAAGTACATGGGGATTTTATTAGGCATTAAGTATGTCCTACAAGTGCTTGATGTTGATATTAACTGGCGCCAATAAATGCTTAGTCTATTTCCATGCCTCAAATGCTTGTCACTATGGCAATTTTAAGGGCGTGGAAATAAAAGCTCCCAAACTTCATTCATATTAACTCATTAAGCTAGCAGATTTTAGGTTCTAGAAATGATAAAAGGCGAGAATTACCGAAACAACCGAGGGAAAGAGACAGAGAGCGAGAACCTGAGCTATGTCGTCGTGGGCGGCGGTGTCGATGGAGGATGACGGTGGTGGAGGAAGAGGAGGAGGCGGAGAGGTCGTGGAATCCGTCAAGTCCATCACAACGTACCAAATAACGCCACCTACGACTCAAAATTTTCGGTAAACTTCTTTCAGGGTACATATGATCCATCCATGTGTCCGTACCAACGACTGCTGCTTAATTTCAGTCTTTTACCCTTAAGTTTCAACATTTGCAACTTGAACCTTAGCTATTGGAAAATTAAGGAAATTTAGCCATTAATTATATTATTATTATTATTATACTTAGGCAGTGACACCAACCTTGATAACAAGGTACACCTTGACCGGATACATCCCTGGCAGATCCATCGTAGGATCAGGGGAAGACCACAGCATCTCCTCATTTGTGATAAAATTAGAGGGTGTTTGAAATTGTCAAATCTAATTAAATTTAGATTAAATCCGGTTTGAAGTGTTTGACAAAAAAAATTAATCTGATAAAATCAGCTCAAATGTACTCAAAAGTGATTAAATTCATAATCTTCATTTTCTTAGATTATGATTTAATTAGGTTTGACAAAGAGAATTATCAAAATATCCTCGCATTTAAACACACATTAAATTCTCCCTTTCAATTTGAATACATTATATGTTAATTTTGTCATACTAAACCTACTTTAATCTCTTTTTATCCAAATACCTTCAACAACTTTTAATCAATTATGCTTATAATGGATTAAATATAATTTTAGAAACTGATTCTGATTTAATCAAAATCTACTTTTAAGAATCAATTTCAACCGCCTCTTACTATCTTGTATATAGCTGAAGTGTGTTGCATCAACTCTTGTGTGATCTTTATGTATGGTTTAGATTAGCCGTTAGGTTTTTTTTTATAAGCACTGCTAAAGTATGCTACACTTCCATTAAAATGAATAGGAGACATCCAACTTTTTTAGAAAAATCCAACCTTATTAGTAGCCCAAACGACTCACAAGAACTCTGTACTTAGTTGCAATAACATCTCGTTAGACTCCGAAAAATTATTGAATGATCTTAGACCTTTGGTTCTGACCAACTAGGAATGTTGGATTAGGAGTGGTTGATGTGACCAAAGCAGAGGCAAAGAGGGGATGGTGAGTATTTAAAAATATATATGATGGTCCTAGATGATGGGAACTAATGGTCCTAGACCACCCAATATTTTTCGCACTTGAGAGCATTCATTTCGATGCCAAACCTCTATAATCATTTACTTACTAAGGCCTTATTGAACCCTCAAAACAATAAGTTTAATCCATGAACCTAAACCACCAAACTGAAGACGATGATATTAGTGATATATATTTTTCTAAGTCACCAAAGGATATTGAATTCATCACCATAAGTATTTATGCCGGAACATTATAAGTCTCAATTGACTTAGGCAAGGGAAAAAACGACAAAAATAAGTAGAAAGACACGATAATGTACTATAAATCAAAGTAGACCTAGCACCTTAAGAAAGATATTGACGCTTTCAACCGGCTATCTTCCTCTGGAACTGCTAAATCAATCAATTCCTAAGGATGTTTATATATACAAAAAGCACAATGAGGCAAACTCAAATGCAGAATTGGATGAGATTTCTTTTGCAACCCAATAAAGATACTAAAGATTTTTTCCATGGAACATGACCCACAAGGCTGAGTTTGCTCTTCTACAAATTCAATTTCAAGCCCAAGAAAGCCTCAAAAAATAAAGGACACGATGAATGTATGGAATATGTCTGTCATGCCTCTATATATGCGTGTCATCGGTAAATAAAAGATGGGATACTGCCAAGTTGGATCCTTTCAAAATCCCTATAGAAAACCCCTTGTCATGCCTAAGCTCAGAGTTTTGGATCAAATTATGCTAAGGCCTTCCTTTGCAACAATGAAAAGGAAATAAGACAACATATCTCTTGTTCAAGAAGACTTGGAGAGCTTCCCAAAATCATATCAGAGTCATTAACCAAAACGAAAAATCTCAAAGACAAAATAGAACAAAGAACCCCAACAGTGTCATTTGCATCAAAACCTTTTTTTTCTCTAAGAAATTAAGAACGTGCCCAAAATATATATCTGCATCCTAGAGTGAACACACTCCTTCGCCATAAGAATGGCATCGAGAATTTGTCAGTCCCTCACTAAACAAGTTGGGAACTATTGTGGTGACTCGAGTCGCCAATCACCCAATTTGATAGCATCAATACAATTACAACAGTATATTACAAGCCCTATTCGATATTTTCCAACAAAATCACACGCAATCCAAATCAGATTTCAAGACCCAAGTGGCTGATATTATATCTTCAACACAAGTACAAATAATCCCAATAAGATTACAAGTCCTATAAATAAGTTGCGAACGTTTCTAAAACTCCAAAACTGCAAGTTCCGCTCACATTCCCGCTTGCATGTGCTCATCTAATTAATCATCTGCACTGGAAGGGTAAATGATGGGGGGTGAGCCGGGTAGCCCAGTAAGTGGAATAATCATAGCACCATAGGATCAGAATCAAACACGCTAAACAATTCAACATCAGTCAATATATTTGACAGTCAAACCGTCAACACAACCGTGGCTTAGTACTCCGAACAATTAGTAAACCAATTCAATATCCAAGTTGCACATCAAAGATACCACTTCAGCATCTTGCTTCCGGTATCCTCAAAGGGATCCGCCAAAGCATAATTGTATCATAACATACCATGCACATAGACAAATCACTGGAGCACTATCATTGATCAAAAGTACTTAAGCCACGTCCCGCAAACATATTTCAAAAAACAAGATGTTTACCAATATTAAAAAAAAGCATTTGAGCAAGATTTTAGAACAACAGTGTTTAGGAGTACAACGAACGTTGAGAAATAAATAACCATGTGGCATAAAAGAATAGAGATATGTAATTCCCCTTACCTAAATCACGAAGAATCCACTTATACAATTGCTCCCAATCAGGCCCTATGATTCCTTTTTCATAATCGTGACTAGTCTTCTTCTCTCACTCTTTAGTTGTCAATCTACTGATGAAAGTCGAAGATAACTTAAAATAATTTGAAAAAATCAAAGGCCTATTTATAGAAATTTCTAGGAAGCACGAGGTGGATAGAAACACGATGTGGCAAAACAAAGTCGTGTCACCTAACAAGCACGAGGTGACGAGACAAGGTTGTGCCACCTAGCAAGCACGACATGGTTTGAACCATGACGTGTCGCAATACTATGTTGACACATCACAAGCACGACGATGATAGGTAGCACGAGGTGTCGATTAGAAAAGTAATCAACACTGACTCCTCAATAAGCACGACGTGTCACAATTGCGTGATGACACCAAACAAGCACGATAATGTCAATCCCAATTGTCACTTAAAATCATCATCATTTTTCCCTCAACCAACCAGTAATATTTTAAGCACCTCTAAAATTTTGGGGTGTTACAACTTTGAGGTAAACTTGTGCAACACCAATAAAAATACTAAGGCAAGAGTTTGGAAAAAAAATCTTCTAAAGTCATTTACTAATACTAATTGGTGTATAAAATCTTCCAAAATATCTTCTAACTGACCAACAGTAGTGAAAAAAAAGCAAGACTGTAACAATCTAATGCAGAAGCCTTATCTGCACAACAAGAGTGCACAGCTTGATAATCCCTGCTTCATAGAAATGATGTTGTGTTTTCATCTAAAATTGTATCAAAGTCACGCCATCCCTTTTTATTTTTAATCGTTATTTGCATAATAAAGCCTCTTATTGGAAGCCAAAATATTTTGTTTGACTTCATCCTCAGTTAGAACACATATGTTATCAATATTATGGTTACGGTGGTGACACGAGTTCGCAATTCGACGACAATATTTGGTATTTTTACCACATGTCTTATGCCATGAATCCGTAGGACTTCCACTTTTAACTTATCTATTCCAAGTTAGCAATCTCTTTTAACTCAGCTTTGAGAGCAATCCTTCTAGTATGATCACGATAAGATAAAGTGCCAGAGACTTCTCTAAAATTAATCACCTTAATCTCCAGAAGAGAATCAATTTTCTTCCGGTCAAGATTCATGATTTCTTCACGGTTTTACTTTTCTAGATCCTCTATTAGCATTTGGAGTTTACGAGCTAAAACAAAAGTAGAATGACTTTGAATAAAGTAGGAATCTTCATCGGGCTTTACCTTAACAACAAAACCCTCAACTTTTCGTCAGACATTTTCAAACTTGAATGGGTGCTTTCCCCATTAGAGACCATATGTGTCTAAGAGAACTGGAAATGTGATCCAAATTCGGCTTTGTAAGCACCATCTAGGCCACACTCGAGAATTGTTCCTCGCAATTTGCTAAGAACAAAAATCTATCTAAGCATGATAAAGACAGTCACAACATGACTCTCAAACCAATGTACATACCGTCCTGTCAACACTAAGTCAAAAAGTTCAGAAAAGGTTGTAACACAACTTAAGAACTCTCTCTAGTGCAGCTAACCCTTTCAAAAGGCAACGGATAATGTTGAAGTCCCTAATAAACCATAGAGGTAGCCAACATTTTTGCACCACCCTTACATCCACTCAAAGTTTATCCTCTCTATTACAGACCATAGACACCTTAAAAGACCCACTGAAATGACCTTCTAAAAAAGAATTTAATGCCTCATAGCAATCAAATTGTGCTTCACAAGAACTCGTGTCCAACATTACTAACAACTCATGATGCCAGAATAAAACCTGAAAAAGCCCGTCAAAACACCTTCTCTTTTGAATAGATAGCACGTTCTCCTTGTTAACATCACCGACGCTCTAAAGACCTCTGTTAAGTTAGGAGGTTCCTCGTATCGGATCCTTTACAAAAAAAATCACAATCCTTTGCTACGTTTATGGTCAGCTCAGCCACCACTAACAATGTTGCCCCAACAAAATCCATCATCCGTTCTACTGGAAGCGATCCCACCCCCTTTTGACAAACACCAGCCAAGAAACCAACAAAGATACTTACGGTCCCTGGATCCAAGTCACTCGTCACCTCTCCCAGCTCGGCGACGTGTCCAAGCACCACGTTCAAATGCATCAGGTACCGCAATCAACACCAGATGCAAGACACACCCTTTTTTCTTCTTCAAACTCCTCTGACCACTCAGTCCCCCTAGGCTTAGACTCTCACCCACCCCTACTAGGCATGTCTTCTCATTCCTCTTTTTCATATCGTCTTTTGTAGAGAGAACCCTAACCAAACTTACCTCTATCTCTTACAAACTAGAACAAATCCAAGAAAAATCCAAATTAACAAGAGAAAGAAAATGTCTGCAACTACTCCCAAAAATCTACCCAAACTATTAACAAGTTTTTTTCCACCAAATCTAACCACACCTCTCTCGAGCCTAGCTCTTCTAACCACAGGTCTCCAGCCACATCCCATATCCCTCATATCGACCTAGGCACTCCCCCTAGCCTTCCCCTTTAAGATATGGAATTAAATGTAAACCCACTCATGAACAATTATTGAAGATGGACGATCCCCGCCAGTCCCTCTTTTCAGCGCTCGACCTAATAACAGCTTACCCTCTCCTCAACCTTGGACCCTCGAGTTTCGAGATCAAGACATCCATTTCCCCCTAGATACAATCCAACTCATGATCTTTGACCCAACTCATTCTGGGGCTAGAACGATATGGGAATCCGATATGCCTGGGGAGAACTCATGGAGTGAAGCCGTGCTTGGCTGCACACGGCACAGTAATGCAACACGAGTCAAGCGCCTCAACGGTTGGCCACAATCCTGGAGATAGAGCAAGACATGTCTTTCCCTTGACCAATGACCATTGAGAAGAGCGAATATCAACCTGCAATTTCTTTAGAAAACATCAACATTGGAACAATAGGCTTTATGCCGGAGTAGGCAACATTAGGGACAAACTAGCTCGAAACTTGGACAATATGCCACGTAAAAAAGTTGTTCTTAGTGTCCATCCAAAGGGACTTCTAAAAAGCTTGTGTCACCATGTGTTCACTTCTGAAGTCCGAGATTATAAATTCTCAATTCTTTTGGCTTGGACGATGAAGCAAGAGCTAACGCTCGAACCAGAATTAAACACGTGAGCAATTGAGAACCTTCCTTATGACTCCATGCGTTCGGTTAAAGAAGAAATGGGCACCCCAACTTGCAAGATATGAAGATCCTCTACTAATTTGTCGTGGAATGAGGCAACCCTAACTTCAATAACACTTTCAGCGACCTGATCAGCATGTACCAACTATCGATGGTGGTAACCTCTGAAACTAGGATCTGAGATGAACAAGCTCGAGCGTAAGTCTCAATAGTATGGAGCGCATGGACCGTATTGTTCATATGGGTGGAATATGAATAATGTGGTCCTATCTCGAGCTAAAAGTAACTAATGTGTAGCGAACGGGACATGGGATTCACACCTTCATCTAAGTAAACTCTAGAGTTCTCTGGCTTATTTAAGCTATTTATGCTCGTCTGAATATTGTGTGTAGAAATAACTTTGGAAAAAATCGGAAATACGTGTTCGACGGTCATAATCTCCCCTGGTTGGTAATTGAAGATTTCAATGCAATCACCAATGCGGCGAAGCTTGGAGTGCCACCCACTCTGGTAGGACCTCGGAAGACAAGGACTACATGGACTACTATAGATTAATTGACATTGATTTTTTGGACCCAAAGTTCACCTAAACGAACCTTAAAGAGGCCCAAGGTTACATAATATGCCACCTTCACAGAGCCTGTTGTAACTCTAAATAATAAGCCAAAAAGTAAGATCAAATAAATAATGTATAAATTACTTTAGCCTTAGTTTGAAGCAAGTACCTTGGCTCCATTTATTCCCTCACATCAATCTCTAACATACCGCCCAGTCCTATACTGACCACTACCGCATTCTCTTTACCGCCTCTCCTCTCAAACCAACCTAGAAGCCTTTTCGCTTTGAAAGCATTTGGCTCTCATACCCTACTTAAACATTTTTCCCACCATTGGAATCAACATTGCCAACCCATCCACAATCTTATTCAGTCCTTTATTCACGGAATAATTTTATGAAATAAGACTGCTTTCTGCAATCTCTTTCAGAAAAAATGTCAACTTTTAGCGTATCTCTCAAGAATTTAAAAGTGTCTCCTCCTTTCTATAAACCGTTTTCTCAAGAACCTTGAAAAAGTGCAAAGCTCTGAATACACTCTCATCCTCAAATAGAATGAAGAGTTCTAGTTCTTGAAATCAAGGGTCGATTGGCTCACCTTGGTAGACCGTAACACCGCCTTTTTCATGCATATTCCATTGTGAGTTGTAGGATCAGTAAAATCCACGAGTTACATGACTTGGAACATAATTAGTTATGCGACAACAAGAAACTTAAGAAACACGTGACCTCATATTTTGGGAACCTTTTTGCCACACACTCACCCACGCCTTGTCCTGCTCTTGATCTGCTATGGGGTAGTTCTAGAATGATCCCCATGGATGCCTAGCCCCACCTCACAGCCTTACCTAAATTCGATGAGATTAAAGCCACACTTTGGCAAATGAAACCCAAAAAGACACTGGGCGCATACGGCACTCACGCCATTTTCTTCCAACAACACTAGGCTGAAGTCCAACATGATGTCATCTTCTTCATCCATACTGTTTTCAACACTGAATCTGACAATGTGAACCTCAATAAAAAATTTATTTCCCTTATTCCTAAGACAAAACACCGTAAGACCGTCACTTGATTCCGTCTCATAGGCCTCTGCAACACCATTTACAAAATCCTTTCGAAAATTCTTGTCAATTGCATCCACCCTCTTTTGAATGACATTATCAACCCATTTCAGTCCAACTTTGTCTCTGTTCTATAAGGGAACATAATGTGATCCTTGTTCAAGAAGTTATTCACTCCATGCACAAAGAAAAAATTAGGGTAATATGGTGCTGAAGATTAACTTGGAGAAGGCCTATGATCCTCTAAACTAGGCTTTCATTCGATGATGCTCTCATCATATTCAATTTCCATCCCAAGTTAATCAACATCGTCATGAGTTGCATTGAAACCACTTCTCTTTCCATCCTCTTTAAAGGTGAAACTACTGATTGGGTTCAACATACCCGAGGAATTCATCAGGGAGACCCTGTTTCCCCATACATCTTCATTGTTTGTATGGATCTTCTCTTCTAACTTAGTGATTCCAACAAGAACACCAGCTTCCCACTCTATCCGTTATGGGGCAACAAAATACCACACACCATATTTGCAAATGAACTCATTTTATTCTGATAAGCAAGCACTAAGTTTGTCATGTCATCAAGAAAGTCTTGGACATCTATGTGCGGCCTTGGGCCAATAATTGAATTTGTCCAAATCAAAACTTCTTCTTCTCTCCCAATCTCACACCTATGGACACCCACAACTTAATTACCCTTCTAAACATCACATCTACAAATAACCTTTGCAAATGCCATGGATTTCCAATCATGAATGGCCATGGCTTCCATAATCACTTTAACTTCACCTTAAAAAGAGCCAGATCAAATTCAATGGATGGGAGGCACATCTTCTTTCTCATGTTAGAAGGACTACCATAAGTAAATCAAATGTTTTTCATTATTCCCAACTACTTCATGCAGTTTTTGCTCTCCTAAACCACTTGTATCAAGCCCTTGACAAAATCAATAGAAAATTTTTATGAGTATCCACAGATGGGAAAATCAAAACCCACCCATCAGTTAGGATGTTGTTACCCAGAAGAAAGTCGAAAAGGCCTCGTTACATAGGCAGCGAAATATTTTGATCTGGCCTCATTTGCCATACTAAAATGGCATTTTTTAAGATAACTAAACTCTTTATGGGCTTAAACCCTTGAGAAATATATCTCAATGCCAATGTGAAGTGAACTGCCCAAAAAAAGTTGTCGGGGCCCCCAAAAATGGGATCTAAAGACTATTAATCCACTAAAAACAAAAAAATCGGTTCGGGAACTAAGTTATATGACGGGATAGGCACCCGCCATACCCTTTCAGTCTCAACTTCATTTGTGTTTGGCCTTCTTAACACATAAATACATAAATATGCATACAATAAACCTAAGTTTAATTCTATGTCATTGGTTATAATTCGATAGCAAGGGTTAAATGACATATGTATCTGGTCAGACAAACCAGAATCAAAACCATCATTGTTCGATTGAACCCTTTACCTATATTTCGGTCTTAGACTTGTACAGAAAAATAAAAAGACTCTTTTTTTTAAGTAGTTTTTGCATTCTTAACCCTTATACCATAAACTAGCCTAGAAAGAGATACAATGTACATCGTGAGCTCGCTTGCCTAGAAGACTCAAAAATGCTTTGTGAAGGATTCACAGTGCAAGTGGTTCAAGAATATATAGAAATGAGATATGAAGTGCTAGTTTCTCTTAAGAGATGATATACCACTTCTGAAGGAAATGATACAAAAACTCTAGGGAGAAAAAGCTAATCCCTGTGTAGTCCAAAGGCCCTATTTATAAAGGTCTGGGGCACCAAAAATGATAAAAATGACTATCATAATGTGATCTAAGACAGAGTATATGATAAAAATGCAAACTGAGAAAAGTTAACTAGCCGGCCGGTTTGTCGAATTTTTTTTTCTGAATTTCAAGACATTATTTGACGTTTATATTAGATGTACCAGATATGGAAATTATCTTAAGATTTCAAGTAAATCCAGGAATAAATCACTTGCATTTGAGATAAAATCACAAATAATTCTAAGATCTTTTATGTAAATCGCACTCTTGACATGTGGACTGGACACGCCTAAATGGACTGGACTAGACTATTGGACTAAATTAAGTTAATTAAGTTTGAAATATTATTAGGCTAACCCATGATAATGAACTTTAGTTAACAATAAAACCAAATAATTATTTAACTAAAAATGACTACAAAAATGGGGTGTCTATAGAGCCCTTTGGTGAGGGAGCTCACATGCGGGTGAACATCACCAAGAAACAACACATTTTTGTAGTAAAGAACAAAGACCAGAAGATCCTGAATAGACTCACAGATTATTACATATATATGAGGTCTAACCTTTATAAGGCCTCCTACATATTCCCCAAGGAGGAATAAGACCAATGTAGTTCGGAGAGGTGAGGGTATGTTGAAAGCTAGAGCCAACAGTAATAACCATTGGTTATCTATCAATACCAAAAGAAAAATTGAAGTCTAACCTTGTCTGAAGCCAAAGCCAATAGTAAAAATGATTAGTCACCAGACAAAGGCGCATTCTAGAAGCCGGAGCCAACAATAACAACAATTGGCCGTTTAAGATTATTAAAAAGTCATGTCTAAGAGCCAGAGCTAATGGTAACGATAATTGGTCACTTAAACATGAACATGAAAGCT
Organism: Escallonia rubra; assembly: GCA_033065855.1. Lineage (NCBI taxonomy): Eukaryota > Viridiplantae > Streptophyta > Magnoliopsida > Escalloniales > Escalloniaceae > Escallonia > Escallonia rubra. The sequence continues at coordinate 404,713 of JAVXUO010002358.1, forward strand.
AATCTAGAAGTCGGAGCCAATGGTAACAACAATTGGTCGTCCAGATACACTAAAAACTTATGACCAAGAGCCAGAGCTAATGATAAAAACAATCCATCACTTAGCCACAAGGACATACTCCTAGAAGCCAGAGCCAATAGTAACAACAACTGGTCATCTAGAAATATGGATAAAAGTGTATCTAGAAGTCATAGGCAATGGTAATGGTAATTGGTCATCTAGAGACACCGTAAGGCTTATGACTAATAACGGCGACTGGTCGCTTAGCCATACGAGTATACCCCTAGAAGCCAGAGTCAATGGTAATGATAATTGACCATCTAGGAATATGAAAAAATGCGTACCTAAAAGCCGGAGCCAACGCTAATCAAATCGGTCCTCTAGACACACGGAAGGCTTATGACTAAGAGATGGAGCCAATAGTAATGACAATTGTTTGCTTAGCTATAGGACATATCCCTAGAAGCCGAAGCCAATGGTAATTACAATTGGTCATCTAGAGGTACAAAAACTGTAGCTGGAACTGATAATAGTGATCGATCATTGAATGATTAGGAATTTGCCTATTGTCAAAGCCACTTAGTTGGTTGAAGTGGTTGACGGTCAAATTGATGATTTAACTGAGTGCCAGAGCCAACAACGTGCTCAAGTAGTAGAAATTTCGATAAAATTAGGACATATATATCTTAGAGTCAGAGCCAATGACACCCTCACGCAGTTGGTCATTTTGATACAAGCATGAGAATTTTAAAAAATATCACCCAAGGCTGGAGCCAACAATGTCCATGGATAGTCAGTCGTAGAAGTGAGTATTACATTCACAAGGGTGTTGGGTTCACCAATCTGATATGCAATCACACACCAAATCATATAAGGATGAAAGCTCTAACATTGGTTCATGCCAACATGCCATTAAAGGAAATTCAAATGCAAGAAGAGGCCTTTCGGATTGGTCCAATGTATTCTTTGCCCAGTTTTGTATAGCGAAAATCCTAGGCTCATTATTAGGAAGGTATTCAAGCAGAAGGAGGATGTATGAATGGTGGAGAATGTGAACTAGGAGTCAAACAACCTTTGAACTTATAGCTTTTGAAACTTTTAACCATGCAAGTGAGGAGTTCAATAAGTGGTAGACTGACTATTCAAGTAAGGCTTTTTTGAAGCCTGTCGGTGAAGTATTAGAAGGTTTTTCCTTTGAGGACAAACCGTTAGAAGGGGAAGGAACGGAGCCAAGTGCTTCAAAGAAAACTCTTGTGAAGAAAAAGGCTGACTCTAGCCTCAGCCAGACACAAGGGGAAGAGAGTTTGAAGAAGACAAAGAGTAACTTAACCGATTCTTTTTTCCTGGGGACCTAAAACCGGATTATTGAATAGAGAGATGGGTCTTTATAAACATACATAACATAGGGAAAACCGGTCGTTTGTCAAAAACCATCCGGTTTTTCAATGAGTTTTTAAAATTTAAAATTTTCAATATTATCGCCACACAACTTAGTGCTTTCTCCCTATATATATTTGAGATACGCCCTTCAGAAGAGGTAAAAGACTCTCATTCTCCCAAAGAAACCCCATTGGCCTCCAAAAACAATCCAATATTTTTTTAGATTTGATTCTAATCATTCGACAACCCTCTCAACAAGGTGGAACTCATTCACTTGGATAAGCACTTTCATTTGAAGACGGTCATGAGTTTGCATACAGTTGTCGTCTATGAAGATATTTTTTGGGCTGCTTGTCGATTTTGGAATTCCCAGAATCATGTCTTCCGATTCAGTCTTGGCGAGCTTTGTCCTACATATATGAACTCTCAGCTTTATTGGATATCCCTGCAAACCTACCCATTATTGTTCATGTCATCCAAGATGGATATCTTCTGCCCCTCATGAGCTTGTTGGAAGTTAACGTGGAACAAGCTAGGTTTCAAATTTTGGTTTCTCCCGTTGTCAAATAGTTTTTTGCTAAACCGAACAATCGTTATGAGAAATATACAAACGGTTGAATGGCTGCTCATGCATTTTGTCTAGTTGCCAAGTATCTTACCATTGTGGTCCCGGGGATTACCGATGTGAGGTTAGCTAAGCTGATATCTCAGATGTCTTTGCGATGAAGAACCTTAATTCTTGTAGTGGTAGATGAAACCATTAATTCTATTACTAAGGTGCATAGAGATCCTAGAGTAGCGTTTGGGGTAGCCACTTACTTTTTTACATGTGGCTCTTGGATCACATGCAGTTGATAGTTGTACTTACTGAGGTGAGGTATTACCCTCGCTCTTTTCGCTCTATGCGTTTGCTCTTTGAGAGTCGTTCAGGTATAGATGCTTCGACTCGATTTTTCTATGTCAGAGAATCCAAGTATATCCGCTGGTATTGGAACTGGTGGAGGCCCCATGGACCCATTTTTCGGACTTCTAGTTATCACTAAGTTTGCCTTATGAGACTGTGCTATTCATCTTTTTTATTTTCTTGTCAAATTTTGAGGCAATTTGGTTATGAACAAATCGTTACGGCGTCTTATAGTGATTTCTCTACGGTCGGAAAATTTTATCCTTCACTCATTAAGACTATTTCTCAAGGTTGGGGTACCCCTCCCTATTGGCATCATTCCATAGAGGCTGAGATGTATGTTACTGGTACAGACCCAGTTGCTATCAGATTCATAAATCTATTGGCTCTAGCCTTGCATTCGGGCGACGGTGTTGGCTACTGAGTACATACCACGAGCTGAATTGAACTGGAATTTCCAAGGGGCAGTGAGATCAAGTTTCTTGAGAAAGCTAAAGAGGAAGCTCGTTTTGAAGAAAGTTTAAGAACTGACCCCCAAGACTTTCATAAATCATCACAAAGTATAATGTTGGGTTTTCATTGACCTCACACAGAAGAGGAGACCCGATTCATATGGATTTGGCGATCTTGGATTGGCTCTCAGTTGTTTGAAGAAAAGTTTGATATGGACGAGAATCAGATATGGGCCTTGCACTTCGATGAACCTCGAATCAAATAATATCTGCCAGCTTAGGGAAAACACCAAAAAAGGAGGCTGATTGTCAAGGCTACTCTGGACTCCCAAGACGAAGATGCTTCTGTCCAAGGTTAATTTGATTGAAGGCGTATAGATGGTGTGAACATTGGAAAAGCGAAGAACGGTTCAGTGGCTGAAGTAGGGACCCTAGAGAAGAGGGTTCCAGTAATACGAAGGCTAACTTTTAGGAAGGATAATCTAAAGTTTGGCTTGGTTATATTTCTGGATGAGGATGATCGTCATTCCTCAAGAAAGAAGAAAATGATGTGATGACAATAGTTTACTCTTAGGTTGCTGATAGGACTTAGTAGTTTTTCTTTTGCCCTAACCTTTGCCTAGGTTGTCCTTTGTAGGGTTTTCGACATAGCAAGCTTTTTAATATATTTTTTGTTTTAGTATTTTTTTTTTGGTTGCCCTATCTTTTGCCTAGGCCGCCCTTTGTAGGGTTTTCGACCTTATGGGATTTTTTATTATTGTTTTTCAAGAATGTAGTCCAATTTATAGCCAGTGGAATAAAAAATTTCAATTAAATTTTGACCACACCGAGGTATCTTTAGGGCTGCCTATGTACCTTCATCTGAAGTGTTACATCAAGATGTGCGTGCTGAGTACTGTTTTTTAAGCAGGATCAGGTCATTCGTAGTTCATTTATAGTTATCATATAGGCATAGTATTTCTTTAGTCGGTCTAGATTAAATAATTATAATAATTCGGTTCCATCTAAATAGACTATAAGGCTGCACCTCTCATCATGATTTGTTTCATCAGATAAGGGCCTGACTTGTTAGGTTCAAATTTCGCTCACGGCTTCTAGATTTTTCTGATACTCTCTTTTAATACAAAACTCATTTTTAAGCCATGTACTTTTACCCTAGATGTGATAAAGGGCTTTTAATCTCTTCTCATCAGCCAATACTAATTCTTTAAAGCAGTGTCATACCCAATCTTCCTTGGCTATCTGATTCTCTATCAGTACCCTGAGAAAGGTGGGAGGACTGTGTCCATGCCATAAACTAATGAGTATCGGGTAGCCCCAATAGATGTTTTTATTAACGTCTGATAGCCTCAAAGGGCATAGGGGAGTTTATCAGTCCAACTCTAATAGGACTCCATCATCTTACTCAGCATATTCTTGATGATCTTATTAGCGGCCTCTACAGCCCCATTGGTCTGTGGGCTGTAGATTGAAGATCGATGTTGGACTATACCATACTCTTTAGCTAAATCTGTGACCTCCCCTTCGAAATGCAAACTGTTGTTAGAAATCAACTCATGAGGAATGACATATCTATAGATAATGTTGGTACGAATAAACAGAGCCACCTTCTTCACATTTAACACAGCATACGAGGTAGTCTCTACCTATTTTGTGAAGTAATCTATGGCCACAAGTTTGAAATCATGTCCATTTGAAGCTTTAGGACTGATCTTTCATATCACGTCTATTCCCAAACTGAGAAAGCCAAGGAGATTTCATGTTGTACAACTCCTGATGAGGGAGGTGTTGTAAATTGGCATACACCTGGCACTTGTAACACTCTCTCACATACTCGATACAATCTCGTTCCATTGCATTCCAATAGTATCCTTGTCGAAGCACTTTCTTTGCTAGCATCTGGCTGTCCATATGTGGTCCACACTCGCCTGAGTGTATATCTTTCATGATCAGATAAAATTTCCTCTATGTGACACTATGTTCCCCATTATAATGTCTCTTGTACAAGTATAAGTCGCACATAATAAACTGCACTGCCCATCTTCTCTAAGAAACACGATCTTTGTAGAAGCTCATTCGGGATACGTACTATCTCAGATTAGTATCTGGATTTCCATGTACCACGGTTCGACTATCTTGGCTTTCTCTCTAGGTGCGATCATGAAGCAGTAAGCTGGTTTATCCCTTTTCCAAATTACAAATGGCCACACTTCTGGTTCTTCTCGTATCTCCATCGTCGATGCTAGTGTTGCCATTAGTAAAGTTAGTCTTGAGTCAGAGCACATTTGAATTGGTAGTGTTGCCATCAGTAAAGTTAGTCTTGAGTCAGAGCACATTTGAATTGGTTTGCAATCTTCTTCAGTTGGGCGTGGTATGCCTGTAAATGTTCATCTCTAATCATTTACATCCTATGTATCTATTGCATGATCAGGGCTTAATCACCGTACACTATAATTTCTCTGACTTATAAGCTCATGGCTATTTCCAAACCGATGATGCATGCTTTGTATTTGGCGGTGTTGTTAGTACCGTCAAAGGTCAACTTGATGGCTATATGGGTATAAGCCATGTCTGGTAAGATTAACAGTATCCCTACTTCGAATCCCTTACTGTTTACGGTTGCATCAAAATACAACTGCCATCAGACCTCTAGTGCTACTATACAAACATCTTCCTTCAAGAATTTTGCCTCTATCCACTCGTATCCTCTGTTGGACAACTTACTAACATGTCTGGCACGACATTTTCTTTTATGGACTTCAGGGTGACATAGGTGATATCAATCTCAGAAAGTAACGGGAGCCATTTTGTTGTGCGATTAGATAAGACTGACTTCTCAAACAGGTATTTCATCGGATCTATTCTAGCCAACAACCTGATAGAGTAAGTTAACTTGTAATTTCTTGATCTTTGTGTTACCTAGACTAATGGTGTGCATGTCTTCTCTAGGGTCAAATATTTCATCTCTCCTTAGGTCAACTTCTTACTGACATTGTAAATAACCCTCTTGACTAGTGAGTTCTCTAAATATTGAACCAACATCATTTTGGCTGTGGTATCGGTCACGATTAGGTATAGCAATAAAGGATTACTGGGTATCGAAGGGCTCAAAACTAAGGGGTTATTCAAGTACCGCTCAATCATATCAAAAGCTTCCTGGCAGAGGGGGTTCCACACCTTGGTCGCATCCTTCTCCAATAACGTGAATATGGACTCATAAGGCATGGTCAACTAGGAAAAAAACATGCTGATGTATTGGATCCTACCTAAGAATCGTCGAATTTCTTTTCGCTTCTTGGTAGAGGCATCTCCCTATGGCCTTAATTTTAGTGGGTCGACCTTTATGCCACGTTTACTGAACATAAACCCTAGTAGCTTACCGGTTGTAACCCAAAACACTCATTTCTGGGGGTGGAGTCTCACATTGTACTGTCTCAATCTCTCAAAATACTCTCTTAGGACTATGTAATGATCTTCCCGCTTCTTAGACTTAATAATTATATCATGTACCACCACTCCTCCTTCTTTGTGGATCATATGGTGGAAGATGGTAGTAGCAGGTCGTTTATGTAGCCCCGGCATTTTTCAATCCAAAAGGCATCACGGTGTAGCAGAATGTGCCCCATGGTGTGGTAAGACTGTCTTCTCCTGGTCTTTGGGAGTCATCTTTATCTGATAATATCATGCGAAAGAATCTACGAATGAAACCAACTCGTTCTCTGCGGTGTTGTCTATCATCAAGTCAATGATAAAAATAGAGAAATTTTCCTTGGGAGAAGCTCAGTTAAGGTCTCAGTAGTCAATATACATCCGAACTTGGCCGATCAGTTTAGGGACTTGGCCAGTCAGGTTAGGGACATGTACTCAATAACCTTAATAAACCATATAGGGAGGAGTTTCATGACTTCCTCCTTGACTTTGAGAGACCACATGGGTCTCAACTTACGGAGTTTCTGTTTGACGAATTTGACTTCTGGCAGACAAGGTAGGTGATGCTCAACAATCGACGGGTCAATACCGGGCATGTCATCATATATGACCAAGAAAATATATCTATGAACCCTTTTAGGAGTGCAGTGACTCCCCCCCCCCCCCGGCATCTAGGCTAGCCCCTATTTTAATTTCTCACATTTTCAGGCGTGCCTATGTTGACTTTGACTATTTCTTCTGAAACTTAACTAGACTCTCGGTTATCTATTTCTTTCGTCATTTCTTACAAGTATTGTTTTTCTTTTCCTCGTCCATTAGTTATGATTCATCATTAACTGTGTTGATTAATTCATCATAACTTAGATCAGCAACCATAGAGTAATCGATATCGACCATCATATTATCAATTGAAAAGTCAGGGAAAACATAGTAGGTAAGCAAATTCAGATTGTCTAGGGAAGTATAAGCATCTAGGTCCTTCGATTCATGAATAATGTCGGCATACAGACGGTCCTCGGTGATTTCCCCCAAACTAACAGTCCATACTCAATTTCCAATTTTGCATGCTACCATGTGCTAAAATGATCAAGCTTGTCAAGTTATTAGTCTGGTCATCCATCTCATAGATAAGCACGAGGATGTGTGCATATCGTTGAAACATTTTGTCATTCCCTCCAGCTCCATAAAGTCCATCCAATTAGAGGTATTATTTTTTGCTCGGTTCTGTCAGGCTTGGCAATTCTTCGTGCTCCATCCACTAATAGTCATAAAATATATCAGCTTACATGTCTCCATGTTGTAGGCTAGCTCTGGGAATCCATAGTAAGGTCATTTTTCTCCCTTCTTTTTTGTCCCTCTACAGTCGCCTTGCGCGCCTAGGCACCCAGGAGCAAGGCGACGACAGAGGCATAAAAAAGAGCCCGAAAAATCCTAGTCTTTGATTTTTGCATCGTGGCATCATCTCAACCATTCATTGTCTTTGATTCTTTGTTTCATAACATAGTAAATCAATAATTAAACCACAAAAAAACCTAAAACCCAACGAGTCACCATAAAACTGTTTTTGTTTTTTTCACAGGTCCGATATGAGGTTGCTGCTTGTGAATCACCCATGATTGTGAAGATGGCCTTGTCCAACATATACTTAACCTTCTGGTGCAATGTAGACAACATTTCCCCTATAAAGTGTATCCATGGTCTTCTGAACAGGAGATCAAGCGCGGCAGGTATATCTAACACATGAAACTTTACTTCGAGATCGAACGCGATAGGAATATCTAACACAAGAAACTTTACTTCGAAACTGCTAGTTAAAACAATCATAATGAGCTTGACTGTACCAATCACCTCTATTTTGGTATTGTATAGGTTCGGACGGCTTGGTTGGAAAGGGTAAACTCTGAGGGGTCAAAGCCGAGGGCTTGAACAGTGTGTAAGGGCAGACATTCAGGGTAGAACCATTGTCTATAAGGATTAAGGGAACCCTCTTATCAAGTGTTCACATTGTGATATGGAGCAAGTTGTTGTGGCTAGGTCCTGACTTGGGCAAATCTGATTTAGAAAAGGTGAGAAAATTCCCATAATGTATAGTCCTTAGCACTTGGATAAGTCTTCAAGCTGGGTTTGGATAGGTATATGTGCCTTGCTAAGTAGTTTGATCAGGGGCTTGTCGGTAACAATATGAGGCTGATAACAAACCCCAAATAAAGATATTTGCTTGGATTTTCTTCAATTGCACCTCATCGTCTGGGAGATCTTAAGAAAATAGTAAGTGGATGTGGCTAGTTGGGGACAGTTTGGTACACTCGGCCTAATCTGGTTAGGTGGGATACCTCGGCATTAGGCCTGAACATAAATCTTATTTCTTCGTCATACTCTTCCTCGGTAGTGAAGGTCTCACATTCCATCAACTCTCCCCATGTGATAATAGAGTTGTCAAATGGGTCGGGCGGCCCGCGGGCTGGCCCGACCCGGCCCGGTTCTGGCCCGGGCTGGCCCGGCCCCGTCCATGAACAGTAACGGCCCAGCACAAGCGGGCTTGGGGCCTGGGCCTGGACCAGGCCTTCAGATTCTGCGAAAAAGCCCGGCCCGGCCCGGGTTTGGCCCGGCCCGAAGCTGGCCCGGTTCTGGCCCGGTGCGGCAGCCCGGGTCTGGCCCGGTTTTGGCCCCACCACTTGTTTGAATTTTTTGCTTTTCCCCCCCTTTCTTCCACCCCTTTTCCAAAATTCCACTTTTACCCCCCCAACAGCAATATAACGGCTAGTTTGGGGGGTATTTTAGTCTAACCTATATTTTTCAACTCCTTTACACTCTTACCCTCCCCAACAACTATAAACGGATAGTTTGTAGGGGTATTTTGGTCTTTTGTGAAGTTTCTAAAATCTATAAATTCACACTATTTCTCTCTAATTTTTCACACCAATCTTCTTACTCTCTCTTACCTAAACATTCTATATTTCTACAAGCTTTGCTACTATTTTCCTCTCCAATTACTACTCTTGCTAATTACTACTAGTATTTACTAATTAGTACTCTTGTTTATTAATTACTAGTCTTGCTAAATTCTTTTTAATTACTAACTCTCTAATATTTGTTACTCGTTCATTCTTTTAATTGTTATTTCTTATTACTACTCTTATACTTGTGTATTTAGTTACTCTTACAAAGTTTAGCGTGAAATATGTCTGGATTAATTAAGAGAATTAGGCGTGCATCGTCATCACGAAAAACATCATCATCATCGCAAGCACCACCACCAGCACAAGCGCCAGCGCCACGGCCATCACAAACACCAATCCGAGCACCAACACAACCATTCGTTCCTGGACGAATGAGTACAGGCTGTATGATAGATACCCAAGCCAATTGGGAGTTCAATCAAAACATTCCAGATTTTGAATACACGCCTGATGAAGACCCCCCGCATTATAGTCAAGGACGCAGCTCGGTTGGCGAAGCTACTACTCCGTGGCATAATCTCAACCCTATGCCTGGTCATGATGAAGAAGGGTCGAGCAATGCCTCCGATAACGTGCCAGAAGTCCAAAAGGGGAAAAAAAAGAAAGCCGAGTGTTGGAATCATTTCGACGTAGTTACAGTGGACGGCATCCGAAAAGCTCGATGTAAGTACTGTCTTAAATTATTTTCGTCTGGTAGTGGTAATGGACATCTTAACAGGCATTACCCTCAGTGTGCACCTCGACAAGGCCACGTCGAACCTACCCAAACGCAGTTATCTTTTGACGGTAAGTTATTTGTTTATAATCAGCGAGAGCAAAGAGACGGTCTCGCTGAATTTGTTATTCATGATGAACAAGCCTTTTCTTTTGCCGATAATCCTAAGCACTCTAGATATATGAACACATACGTTCAACCTTTGTACAAAAAGGTTTATAGAAACACAACTAGATCCGATGCACTCCGACAGTACAAGGCTGTTAAAGCACGCCTTATCGATTATTTCGATAAATTTGACGGTAAAGTTAGTCTTACTTCTGATATTTGGCAATCTCCTTATACTTTTGTTAGTTATTCTTGTGTGACCGCTCATTGGATTGATGCAGATTGGGTTATGCACAAGAGAATCATCACTTTCGAGCACTTCCCTTATCCGCACGATGGAATGAACATTGTTATTCTTATATTAAAAGCATGCACCACATTTAAAATTAAGGATAAGATTATGAGTGTTAGTTTTGATAATGCTTCTAATAATAAAGCTGCTGTTGCAGCTTTAAAGGAGACGCTTCAACCTGTACTTCATGGTGAATTATTTCATGTTCGCTGTGTTTGTCACATTATTAATTTAATTGTTCAAGATGGTTTAGCTGCTGTAGGAGATATTCTGCTCAAAATGAGGGGTATGACAGCGTATGTTAATGGCTCGAGTTTGAGAACACAACAATTTAAAACGTTGTGTGTTCAATATAATATGCCTCGCAGGAGAGCAGTTACAGATGTGGTCCACAGGTGGAACTCTACATACCACATGCTTTTACACATTCTGGCATACCGAGAAGTCTATACGCATTTTCTACTAACCCAGTTCCCAGCCGGCTTGCCAACTCAAGAGGAATGGCAGATGGCCACATACCTAGCTGAATTTTTGGAGGTATTCTACACGTCTACCAATTTATTGTCTGGTACGTACTATCCCACCTCTCCTCTCGCTGTAATAGAAATTCTGAAGATGGCTACAATGTTAACAAAATGGAGATATATAGGACCCTTTAGGGAAATAGTAAAAGTGATGGATCAAAAATTTAATAAATATTGGAGTAAACTGCCTGCTATTTTTACTGTGGCTACTTGTTTAGATCCTAGGTTAAAGTTGCATGGCGTGAACGCCTCGATACAAGAGATATCGAAATTAATGTGCTACACAGCAGAGGACACAACCTTGCTCACAGCAAAAGTGAGCAAGAGGTTTGAGGACTTGTTCAACCTCTATCGTAATTCTGCTGACATGCGCGGGCGAGCTACATCATCATCCACTGCTGAGAGGTATTATGCGCCATACCTTCAAGGCTTTGAACATCTAGTAGCAAGACAACTACCAGGTGAAGGTACTTCTAATTCGGGAGGTTCGTATACTTTTTCCTCTTTTAATGAGATTGGTGTATATGCAAATACTGATCATTATTCTGATTTATCAAGGCAAGAACAGGTTAATTTTAATTTGTTAAATTTTTGGAAACAAAATCAAAACATGTATAAAACTTTATCCCAAATTGCACGGGATGTACTGCCAGTGCAAGCCTCCACGGTTGCTTCAGAGTCGGCATTTTCAGCAAACGAGAGGGTTTTGGATGACAGGAGGAGTCGTCTTAACCCCGAGTCGCTCGAGCTATGTGTATGTTGGAAGGATTATCTTGATGCGAAATACCGCGAGCAAGATAAACCGATTGATGATAGGAAGAGCAGTGACTCGGATATTGAAGTACTTCCGGATGATTAGGTAATTTGTTTTTATTTTCCTCTTTTGATCATTTTGGTTGACGTTGCAGATTTCTTGATCTTTGATTGCTGATATTTTGGATAGAACATAAAGGTGGTTGAATCTATACCTAGTCTGTTATCATCAATGAAATTAACGTTGTGACGTGCTAAAGATTCTTTTTGGACATTAGGCTTGGCAGGAGGGGAGACTCTATACTTGTCGATGAGGTCCTAGATAGCATGCTTGAGCGTTATGCACCTCTCTGTAGGGTGCCCCTTCCCTTGATGATAAGTGCAAAAAGCATGAATGTCGTATCCTTCCGATATCATTGCTAGCGTAAGGGTAGGCGGCAGCTTGGATTTTGTACCCTCTTTAATAACTATTCAATACCAAGGGCAAGGGCACATTCAATGTCGTGAACTTCCTCCTGGGCTCCTTAATGGCCTCCCATGACACTAGTTTTGGCGCTTGCACATTGTTGACATTATTGGCGGTGGCTGCTTAGGTTGTACATTAGAGTTCCTTAGACCTGCTCGATATACCCCTGGCTTTAACTCACGAGAAATGGTTCCATTATTGATGGCATCTTTGATCTGTATGAGGGATCCCATTAGGGACTTGAACGAGGTATAATAATGATAAAAAAAATGTAGTCATGGTACACGAGGAGCAAGTTGTTCTTGACGTTGTTCACCTGCTCCTCTCGCATAGGGCGGTTCACCATCTGAGCGGCCTTATTCCTCCATCTCATTATAAAGGCAGACACTAATTCTCTCGGCTCTCACTTGGTGGTTTCATAATCTCTTTGAGTAATGTCCAAGTTGGCATTGTACTGGTATTGGTTCACGAACTCTCTCACAGCATCTTCCCAAGTTCAAACACAGGCTTCATCTGAAGTGAAGAACCATTGAGAGGCGGCTATAATGAGGGTACAGTGGAAAATCTATATTAACTGGTTCTAATTCCCCCACAAGTGCAAGTGCTCGCATGTACATCTTCATGTGGATCTTCGGGTTTGTGGTCCATCTCTGGCATTTTGAATATAGGGGACAACCTATCTTCAGGATTCATCGTCAGGGAACTAAAGTCTAATAAGTCATTGGCTTTCCTCATTCAAGCGATATGGATTCAAGTGCTGCCAGTTTATCTTTCCACTCTGGAACTACATGTTTCACTTATCCATCCTCAAACTCATACTGCCAGTCAAACTCAGAACCTTTCTTCTTGTCATCCTTTTCTACGTTCTAACTTTATCCTCTTATTCTTTCCTAACCCCTTCTTGAGGTGGTCTATTTATTTGGCTGCTCGGGACTGCTGATCTATCAAGGTTGCAAAACCTATCTGAAAATTATGATGTGATTCACTGATAATACAGACCACGTATGCCATTTGTTGGAACTCTTCAGCCATTGCGGTTCGTGAGAGCTTTCCGAATAAGTCCCTATACCAACCACGCTTAACTTAATTGTATAGAAAAACTTCAAAATTTCAATAACATAGACAACATAGATCGAGCTGACTAACTTATACCCTATGGGTGAAAAAGAAGCTCTTCTGGTCATCAAGGTGTTTTTTGGATTTTCAAAACTTGAGGAAAGGGACTGACTAACCATTCGGTTATACAAAAGGGAGAACCGTCCGGTTGATTAGTGGTGTTAGGGTTTTATTTCTGGGAATTTTTTTAAAGGAAAGGTTCTGGCAAGCCGTTCGGTCATCCTGGTTGATAAACCGGCCGGTTGACCAGTGAGGTAGATTTTTGTTTCTGGGACAAGACAACTTCTGACTAACCATCTGGTCATCCTGGAAGATAAATTGGCCGGTTGGTCAGTGGGTTGGATTATGGTATAAACTAGTCAATTTCAAAAAAAATTCAAGTAATGTACTTACTAACTAATCGTCTGGTTAGGAGCGCAGTAAACTGGCCGGTTAAGTAGAGTCTTCCCTCATTTGCGAGATTAACGCTTAGCTTACAAAATATTGGCTAGTTTCCTTGCCAACATGCCATAGGCCAATACAACTATTCTCCCAAAAAAAGGACAGAACACTTAATAGTCCGGGTGTGTGGTTTCTTTTTCAACGCAGGTGTAAGGTCACTCCATTGGCTCGACTATATAATATCCTTCATGCCTGTAATTCAGGTAGTTAATAATGGGCGATCACCAGTACGTGTACAAGTCATTTAATATACCAAGAAACCAGGAGGCCCCTTAGTACAAGGTTGTGGGGTTGAGGGTACAGTCGAAACCAGGAGGTTTAAGGGCTTCAACCATTGCCTTCGAGTGGGTGGGCTACGAAAAGGCGTGCGCGTAAGTGAGGTATATAAATAAAAGCACAAGTACCACAAATTAATCACATTGTACATGTCACAAAATACAAAGAAAATACAACAAGGCCAAAGATCAATAAAAAAATTTCAAGTCTAGTCCTCTTAGTTTTTAGTCCCCAGCAAAGCCGCTACTATAGCCAACCGCCTCAGAAAAATCCCCTCTAAAAGGAAGAGTTTGGGAGTCGCTGTTTTATTAAATTTAAGCAAATGGGAGAAATAAGAAATAAAAACCAAGAAATGACTTTAAAAATGTCCAAAGAGACAACTAGTCTATGGAAAACAGGGAAATGGGTTCATGGACTAAGTTATGCAGCGGGAAAATGTTAGGTACCCACCACACCCTTTCGGTCTCTACTTTATTTCTATTGATATTTGGCATTTAAAAAGACATAACATGTAAAATGTGCAACAACACTAACCCTAAGTTTATTTTTATATTTTTGGCTTGTACTCGACATCAGGGGTCGAATTGCCTAATTATCCAGTCGGACTAATCCGAATTAAAACCATTGTATTTCGGATCTAGTCCTATGGGAAGCAATCTACATTTCGATCCTAAACTTAGGCTGAGAATAAAAAAGACTATTTTTATGGCTTTTGTGATATAAATGCAACTGCGGGAAATAGGAGACAATTCTAGAATGATTATCTAGAGTAGAAAGCTATTAAAATTACCTCGAAAATTTGCTTGTCTGGATCACTCAGGAACGTTTTCCAGAGAATCCACGATGCAAGAGATTAAAAGACTTTCAATTGAATATGGAGGGCTAAATTCTCGAAAGATGTGATATACCACTGCACAAATAATTGGTATAATATATCTAAAGGGAATAAGCTTCAGACCCTTGAAAATAAAAAGAGCCAAGGAGATTATTTATAGAGCTCCGGGGCATCAGAACTGATAAGATTGACTATGTTAATCTGCCAGCTGGAGATAAGTCAGAATATTTGATAAAATCGCAGATTGACAAAAGTTAACTAACCGGTCCGTTAGTCAAAAACTGGCTGGTTCATCCCATAATTTAAATTTGATTTTTTCAGAATTTCAGGGTAGTATTTCACCCTAACTTCGGTCATTATCTTTGATTTTGCAGATGGGATATATAAAATCTATTCACTTGGGCTGGAATGACACAATTGTACTGGACTGCTGGTCTAGACAAGACCACTGGACTTGACAACTAAACGTATGACCTTGACAACTAGAATGGAGTGGACCAAATTAATCAATTAATTCATATTATTGGGCCTAGGCTTAATAATAAACTCCAATTAATAATAAAGCTCACTATTTATTTTAATAAAAATAACTACAAAAATGTGGTGTCTACTAGGGGTGAGCACCGTTTGGTTTGGTTCGTTTTGATGGGTTAAACCGCAAACCGAACCGTTACCCTTCGGTTTACAAAATTGTGAACCGAACTCGACCAAACAGCATCGGTTTGAACGGTTCAATTTGGTTGGTTTAAACGGTTCGTTTAGTCTGTTTGGATCGTTTGCATTCATTTAAAGAAGTTCCTTTGTACATGACCATTGGATCTAAATGTAATTAAAATAGAAGTTGTATTCTATAAATTGCACATAATCTTGTTATATTCAATATATAAGTGCTCGTGTTAACAGGTATAAGTTTCCATTCAGATATATATTATAACAAAAGCTCCAGCACGATTTTTCCATTGATATATGAGAAAGAATGAGTAATTATAGAAGAAATATTAATTAGTCACTAAGTTTTTGTGTTATAGGTGCTCTTATTATTTTCTTATCTTTTAACTTCAAGGTTTTGTTCATATGGATCTGCTTGGTACCATGTATGTGAAAATTATCAATGAATGTTACTAAAATAATGTAACACATTATAGGTAGGTTCGGTTCAGGTTTGCAATCGATTTAAAAAATGTGAACCGTCAAGCAAACCGAACCAAGGTCAGTTTGAGAAATGTGAAACCGAAACGTTAAGATTTTCGGACGGTTCGGTTTGGGCGGATTGGATCGGTTTAACGGTTTGATGATCTCCCCTAGTGTCTACAACGGGTTTTCCTTCCTCATCTTCAGACTCATACTACCATTCGAACTCGGCCTTCTTCTTATCATATTTTTTATCAACCTTATGCTCATCTTCCGGTTCTCTCTTACTTCTCTTCTTGAGGTTTTCAATTTCCTCTGACGTTCGTGCCTGTTGATCTGCAAGAGCTATGAAACCGGCCTGAAAATCCTTCTGTAATTTGTCGACGATGCAAACAAATTTGTGAACTTTGGGTATTCCTCGGCATTAGGGTTCGAATGAGTTTCCCGAATGAATCTCGCTACTAACCTCTTTTAACCTTGATTGTATGGAGAATTAAATCACACAAACCACACATAAAGCTGGTAGGTTTTATGGAAGTGATTAACTTCAGGACATCTGGTAACCTCGCGGGTTAACCGGCCGGTTGGTCAAAGGGTTTAGCACTTGGAAAGCTAGACCATTCTGGACAATCAAAGTTTCTGACTAACCAACTCGTAACGCGGTGGGATAACCGGTAGTTGGTCATTGGGTTTAGTATTATGGACTGGAAAAACTTTAGGATGGTTAGGTCACTGACTAACTGTCCGATTACCCATTGGGTTAACCGGCTAGCTGGTAAGCGGGTTTAGGGTTTGGAAAGCTGGACAACTTGGACAGTCAAAGCTTCTGACTAATCGTTAGGTAACCTGGTGTGTTGACCGTTCTATTGGTCAATGGGTTTAGGTTTTAGATCATAGACCAACCACTTCAAATTTGCAAGCATAACATTTAATGGTAAACTGTCTGGTTACTAAGTCATCACACCCGATTAGTTACTAGCTTACGAAATATTGGTTGGTTCCCCTGCCAATATGCCATTGGCCAAAATAAGTATTCCCCAGAAAAATGGTACAACAATGAAATGGTCAGGGTTTGTGGTTTCTCTCTCAACGTCAGTTTAAGGTCACTCCCTCGGCGCGACTGGTACGATATACTTCCCACTCATAACTCAGGCGGTCAATTATGGGTGATCACCACAACGTGTACAAGTCGTTTAATATGTCAAGAAACCAGGAGGTCACTTTAGTACAAGGACTTGGAGCTGAGAGTGCAGTCGTATTCGCCTCACAACTAGGAAGTTCAAGGGTTTCAAACGTGGCCCTCTAGTGGGTGGGTTAAGAACAAATGTGCGCAAGTGTGAGGCATGAAATAAGAGCACGGTTGTACATGTTATACATCACAAAGGAATTGAAATACTAAAGGCCAAAGAACAATAAAAAAAAAATTCAAGTCTAGTCCTCTTAGCTTTTCGTCCCCAAAGAGTCTTTGTAGCAAATCACCACGAAAAACAATCCTCGGGACCCTGGGAAATGGCATCTAAAGATTTTAGGACTACCTGTCTTATTTAATAAAATAGAGAAAAATAAGAAAAATCTGAAAATGACTCTAAAAATGTACAAAAACTATTAATCTATTGAAAATTGTAATATTCCGAACTTCAGGAGCCGATTAAAATAATCATCTAGGCTCCGAAAAATAAACAGGCGTTAAATGTGAGCAATGCTTGGGTATTAGTAGTGCATATGAGCTTAAAAATATTTTGGGGCAAAATATAATTTTTGAAATTTTGAAAAACTTTGGAGGCATAAAGGCAATTTTTTGTTTTTTGTGATGAAAAATAATAGAATGAATGCTAGTACATACTTTTAATGATTTTTAATCAAATTGAGAATGATTTGGGGATTGAATGCAATTATACAAATTTTGGGGTTATTTTGTAATTATGTAAAGTTTTGGGGTCTTTTTGTAATTTCATTAAAAATATTTAGAAGCTATTTTTTTTTTTAAGAGTTTGCTACCTCCTACTAGCTTAAATGACTAAGCTATAAAAATAATTTAATAAGAGATGGATAAGAATTTCGGGTGACGAAAGAAGCAAATGAAAAAAAAAGAGGAAAACTTTCCATTTCGGGGAGAACGAAAGGAAAAAAAATAGAGACCCAGAAACAGAGAAGGGAAGAAGCAAACCGAATGGGGGAGGACCAGCTTCGGACAAGGGGGGAAAGGGAAATTGAGGAATAATTCGAAGGGTAATCCTCTCCCTCTCTCCTAGTGTGTGAATTTTTTTTTTTTTTTTTTGTGTTTAAACACTATGGGTGTGTCGTGAGTGCACCAGTGTGTGTATTTGCTAACTATGTGTGCTTCGGGTGGGGATTCACAAGAGGGAATTAGAAGTTATGTATGTGTATGGTTGTAATATGGAGGATTAATGGGTGTATATGAGCTTGTGGGGGGTTGGTGGCTGTGGTGGAGCTCGACAGAGGGGACCACGACTGTGTGTGTGTGTGTGTGATTGTGGCTGATTTATGTGTGTTAGGTGGGTTAACGAATGTTTTTAAGTGTTTTGGGGCGTGGTTGGGGGGTAGCAGTTGAGGTGTGAGTGAGTGAAATGTGTGTTAGAATGTGCGGCAGCAAGGTTGAAGATGAGTGTGTGTGCGTGAAGGCATGTGTAATGATTTGCACAGTAAGTGTTTTTGTCGCTAAAACTAGGAAATTAATTTAGGTACTTTTTTTTACGAATTTTTATAAATATATAGGATCAAATTTAGACAAAGTCCAAAATAGTAACACCCAATATTTTTACGAGACGTACGCTTTGAAATTTTTTAGTATCCGCAAAGGGTGCTAAATTAAGACATCGATTAGAAGAAAATTTTGATTTAATTAGCATACCAAACCAAGTTTTTTCAATCTGATAATTTTATTGAAACCTTATTTTACTGATATGTTTCATATTATAAAATTTCGTGTCATTTCGAGGCCGATACGTATTTTTTGCGAAACTGGCCTTTTAGCGCTCGGTCTGGACACCGGTTCGGGATTTTCGGGCAAAACTTTTTTAAAATATTTTTTAGACCAAAAATTACATCAAGATGCTTGAAATAGTGTTTTAAGATGTTTTGGGATTTTTTCGATACTGAAAACCCCCATGGGTGTTTAGGTAATTTGCCACCCCGAGAGGGGGGTATTTTGGTAACTTTACCCATAAAAGGTATTTTTTAGTAAATTTACATACGGTAAGGATATTTTAGTGATCTTGCTTACGAAAATGTCATTTTGACGATTTAAGTGTACTGGGGTTATTTTGGTAATTTACCACCCCGAAGGGGTATTTTGTAATTTTACCTATTAGAGGTATCTTGAGGTAAATTAACATACGGTAAGATTGTTTGAGTGATTTTACTCGCGCGAAGGCTATTTTTGTGATTCAAATGTGTGAGGGGTATTTTGGTAATTTGCCACCCCGAGGGGGGTACTTTGGTAATTTGACCTAAGAAATGTATTTTGGGTAAATTGCGTATGGTAAGGTTATTATAGTGATTCTATTTACGAGAAGACCATTTTAGTGATTTAAGTCCAGGAGGGGTATTTTGGTAATTTTACACCTAATGTCATTTTGGTAATTTCACATACCCAGTGAGGGAGGTTTATTTTGGGAGTATGTGTGAATCCGTATTAAGTTATATTATTGTGTTGTAGTATGTGTTCTAATGATTCGATTATTCCGTTTAGGGTAAAGCTAAAGACTTCTGGTTAAATAGTTTAGCTGCGGATCCAGGTAAGGGATTCTATCTGAACCCTGGGTAAGGACTTTCGTCCGCACCCTTATTTTGATAACTCGTACTCGTAAGTACTCCTTTGATTTACTTATGACTAATGTCGAACTCTGAAGTATGTATTGATACCAGCATGTTATTGCCCAGAAAACCCTAATATTGAACTTGAATCGATTATTTGGAAATCTTGTGATGCTCGCCTGCTGTTATTGCATGCTGAGAAAATTTGATAATTGTTTGTATCCGTTCTTCTGAATTGTTGTGCCTAAATTCGATAACTATTTGCAATCATTTTGCTGTTTATTTGTGATTTTCTTCTAGAATTTGAATGATGACTTATTTCGGTATGTTATGGTTATTGAAATCCGATCTGATTTTGGTGAATTGAGCTAATGTTAATGCTCATTGATATTGTTGATTTTTCTGTGTTGACTTGGGTATCCGTTTTGTAGTGAGGCGGTATAAGGCTGGTCTGAATCCTCCATGAAATGCAGGCTAGTACCCAATGGGACTAGTAATTACTTTGGTACATCATGTATGTGTACACCATGTTAGCTTGCCGGAATGGCATTGCACTCGCCCGGGATCAACGTTGATTTTTTATTTTATCTGCTCTGCATATTGCCATGACTGTTACGAAAATGACTGGAAAGTATTATCTGAAATAATTTATGATCGTGTTGAAATCCCTTGAGAAATCTTCATTGTATTTTGGAAAGGACTGTCTCAGATGATTTGTGTGCGTTTTGAAATCCTTTGGAAAATCATCATCGTATTTTGGAATGATGGCTTTGAAGATGATATTTTCTTCATCGTTTTGGAACGATTATTATTGTTTATTTTGGTATCTATTTCTGATGAATTTTGATCCTTTTGGAAATCATTGAGTTTTTTACCGCTTGAAGTATTCTGGAAATTTTCGTAGGTTGGATTCTTTGGAATCGTTTTGTAATTCTTTTGTTAGTCCTTGTACAACCTTACGGAGCTCTCAAAATCTCACCCTTCGATTGATTCCCTTCTGCATGTGATGGTCAGATGTAGAATGCTCGGAAATGGGGTTTAGAGTCTGTGTGAAATTTCGGTGAGCCCACCACTACTGTATAGTAAAACCCCTGCACAGGTTGGTACTGTTAATTTTTTCTTTAGGAATTTGAATTGCGAAGAACCTAAGCTATAATAGTTAAGCTAAGCGGTTGTAATCTAGTATTTTGAGAAATCTGAGTTGATGTTGAATTAGATGATTTAGAACATGTGTTAGTTGGCAGATGTGACAGGTTTGATGTGATCCGATAGGTTAATGACCCTGGAGTTTGGGGCGGCGGAGCTCCGAATTTCTGGGGCTGTTA
The DNA here is from genome assembly GCA_033065855.1 of Escallonia rubra. NCBI lineage: Eukaryota > Viridiplantae > Streptophyta > Magnoliopsida > Escalloniales > Escalloniaceae > Escallonia > Escallonia rubra. The sequence continues at coordinate 425,597 of JAVXUO010002358.1, forward strand.
CAAAAACAAATAAATGGGCTCGGGAACAAAGTTATACGATGGAGACGTGTTAGGCACGCTACTAGAAATTGATACAATGTACGTCGAGAGTCCACTTGTCTAGAAAACTCGGGAAGGCTTTGTGAAGGATCCACAGTGCAAGTGGCTCAAAAATATATACAAATGAGGTACGAAGTGCTAGTTTCTCTTAAGACATGATGTAACACTTCCTAAACCCACGGGTGAGTCCATGAGTTATGCCCGTGACCGGCCACAAGCCCACTAAGACTCCACCAGGGCTCTGCAAAGCCTATTACAACATGTACTCAAAATTCATTCCAACTTTCTAAATTCTAAAACAATTCATTGGCTATTACAAGCCTCACATAGTATTTCCTCAATAATCAATTTAAAAATCTCACTTACAAGTCATTGACAACTATGAAGAAATTTGATGAGACATACGCTCCCTACAGTAGTTCATCCAAAATAACATCCATAAAACAAAAAATTCTTAATGTTAATAGAAACTTCATTATTCTAATGGTTATTTTCAGGCGCCCCTTCCTCGTGTTGCTCATAAGGATCTGCCTCCCCTAGGTCATCACCTGAAAAATAAGGAATGAGCGAAAGCCCAGCAAGTACACAAATCATGATCCTAAAATAGGTTTAAGGATTTCAAAACATGCCATGGGTTTTCTTTTTCAACTCAGAAATCAAAATTTCTATCACCAAAATATTTTTCCTTATATATATATAGACACACTTGCACAAACGATTCTCAAACTGAAGTATAACATCAAGAAAATTCCTTTGTATCTATCACAGATAACACAATTTAGGTATGTTGCGGTCAGCGTACTAGCCCCCTGACTAGGGCCCAAAATCCCATCTACACTCGAGATAAATAATTATGTAGCCGCATGGGCGAACCACAAGCAACAATAATATGCATCAGTGTACAAGTCCCGTTGACTAGGGCCCGAAATCCAACTTCCCCCCGTTGGATAAGGGGCACAGCAACCAAGTCAAGTTTACCATCTCATTCAACATGTACCGAATTTAAATCAACTACTCACAGAACAGTCCATGGCATTTTTAACTTAATTTTCTCATCAAACCTTTTAACAAGAAAACATATGTAGTACAAGAACTTCAAAAACTTGGATTTGATTAAATCATGTATACATTTATATATTTTGCAAATAGAGTATACGAACGAACATGGCAGGAGTACTTACCTGAATAGCTAAGTAGTTCTTTCTCCCAAGTCCGCCCTAGCTCTTGTCTATCAGAATCTAACAATAAATCATCTGAATGTTATTCATTGCCGCTAAATCATGCCTAGGTGCTAAATTTCCCCCAAGTGAGTGCAATTATCAAAATACCCCTAGACTTGTGTAAAATTACCAAATTACTCCCGACACCTAATGTTCCATTTCACACTCAGAAATAACCCAAAACATCATTTTAAACAATTAGGTGGATTTTTTCGGACAAAAATGACCTTTTTAGAATTCTCCGTTCGAAACTTTAAACCGCTCTTAAAATTGAGCGTTAAGGTTCTTATTTCAAAATATATTCAAACGGTACCGAAATGCCATGAAATTTCAGACACTCAAGCGTCTCAATATGTTTAGATCACTATAAAATTTCTGGCTAATATTTTTACCATATCAAATAATTCAAAAGCATGTTTTCAAAATAAGATTATTTTAGGTCTTTCACATGCTTAGAAAAATCCATAAAATTCTACATCGAAGATTTCGCAAAAATAAGGCGAGTTTTACTCTTGTACTTTGCCCAAATATGCTCAAAAATCTATACTACTACTAAAAGTCGAAATAAGTGTAAATCATTTTTTGGACACAAACACCCTTACAAATTGGATGTATGACTTAAATGTCCTTTTAGCATTATTAGACCACTTCTTCCTCAATAAATGCAAACAACACTAAATTGCCTACTTAATGATTATTTGTCTCCATAAGTAACAACTTTTCATTTCCATCTCCAACAAGGTTTGTTTTACCTAACGACTATTCATCTTTATCGTTATATGGCGAGATAATTAAAATGTCATTCCAATCCTGATTTATTAGGTGTCCACAAAATATTTCTGCCTCATCATCAAATTTAGAAGGTTGTGTTACTCTGAATATTCATTGAAGTTTACTTCATTGAAGGTGCTTGATTTAGGTTTGACAATAACGTCACCTTTTCATACGCACAAATAGGTAAACAGTGTATAATATTGCATATGAACTATGTATGGCTCCATTTAGTTGAAGCAATAATCTAGGCTAGATCTATAATCCGACTCTATTTATTCTTAAGAATCTGGGAGTATGGTAGAGGCATGCGAGTTGTAGGGCTTACTTTAGGTCTTGATTTGCTCTTAATTCATTTCTCGAATAAATATTACAAATTTCCACTTTTTTCCTTTTTATTTAAAATATTTGTCCGGAGTTTCAGTTTATAGATACTTCTACTTATTTTCACAATTGTTTATATTGATAAAAGGTTAGATTAATTATGAGCAATTGTCAGCTTCATTTTAAGTGATATTGGAGTCATGTGATATACAAGTCTGGTTCAAGTTGGTTTGACTTTAAAGCCTCGAACTCAAGTAGAATGTAATCCATCCATATTGAATATTGCAAGATGACATGAATTTCCCTTCCGGGACTTTTTACTTTAATTTTTCCTGTTATGTATTGTTTTTTATTAGTTTATTAAGAAGTATGGCTTAAATGATTTCTCCTTCAATCACTTCTGTGATATATAAACATGTCTTGAATTAAGGAATTCCATTGCTTCTTCTTTTAAGAAGTTACGGCTTTTGTTATTTGGTTATTGTCATCATCCAAGGGGAAGGAATTGAAGAATGATGTTAAAGATTTTCTTATAGGTTTCAGTGTGGTCGCACTAGAAGGAAAATGTTTTATACAAATATGAATATTGACAAAAATCAAGTGGTGGGATTGTGCCAAATAAAAGCTCATATAATCCAAGAAAAGGGTAGATTGCTACTTCAACATAAATATATTTCTTCAATAATGTTACGACATGAAAAGTCTCATAAGGTTGGCGTTAGACACAGGAAAGCCAATTTCCTCATTAAGATGGGAAAAAACAAAGATGAAGGAAATCAAAGATGAAAAGTATCGAAAGATGGTATAAGTATGACTTTAAAGTGATGAGCATTATGGGGCAAGCCATTAAAAAAATGAACATTGAGATGCCATTACTTGAGAACTACTTTCAAACAATTCAAAAATTATTCGTATATTTGATTACGCTATTTGATTTAGCACGTTATAATATATAATTATTTATATTGATTGATCTTTTCAAGGCATATATACCTGAATGGGAGCTATTAGATATTTTTATATCAATAAGTTGTGATGATTTCGGGTAGTAGTTAGTTAGCTAAAACTTGTAGATTATAATTTCGTAATTGACACATTGGTAGTGTATTGATCTTAGTTGATATCGCCGGAGTCAAATTTGTACATACGATGTTTATGATTTAATTATCAAAATGAGATACAAACGTAAAAATTGCTTCATTTAAATACTTATATTTATCGTAATAAAGATAAATGCCTACATGCAACGCACGTATACTCTACTAGTGTCTTAAAAAAGTTTTGGGCAATTGACTGATCTGTAATTCTAGAAATAGCATTTTTTAGCAAATCCTAGTTTTGTAGATTGACCACTTCGAGGAAGAAACATGACGAATCTTAGAAAAATCAAAATACAAAGTTAAAGTAGACTTGCTGAAGTTTTTTTGAAATATAAGGGTCAGAAAAATCCAACAAGTAATGACTTTCTTATAGCAAATCGAAGTGGCTGATAGACACAGCACATCTTTGTGCAGATTAGTTTTTTTTAATAGTTATTTTAGAGCGAAAATACTATAAATCTAAAAACACTCAAAACTGTAAAGTTGAAGAAGCCTTTCTAAGGTTTCTAGAAATATTAAATTTCACAAAAAAACTCATGACTAATGAATTTTTTATGACAAATCGAATTGGCTGTCAGAAACCGAAAAATTCTGAATGTTTACAATTAATTGAATTTAAGGTCATTTTTCAATATGTAAACGTGAGATTCTGAGAAAACTCAAAACTAAAAACTTGAAGGAAACACAATGAAGTTTTTAGAAAGTGAAAAACCATGTCAATTAAATTTGAAATAAAGGAGATATGACAAAAAAACCTAACTCGCTCTTATGCTGCTCTACATCAACCTACATCTCAAACACACCCACATCAATACACACACACACCACACCACGGCTGCTCCATGCCCCCCCCCCCCCCCCTCCCAAAAAAAACACCGCCTTAACACCCACGAAACACACGCTAAAATCTATCAATTTCACACCAAAAACATATATAAAACATCCAAATTCATGGTTAAACTAAAGAGAGAGTTTAAGAATTTTATTACCTTGAATTTCCCCTTCCCTAGCCTTGTTTCTTCTCTCTCTCTCTCTCTCTCTCTCTCTTCCTCTCTAGACTTTATGTAAAGGGGGTGGCAGATTATTGGGATGGCTGACCTCTTAAGACTTTCTTTATATATGGTTACCTTAGGTTGAAATACTTCTAAAAAAAACTCCCTCACACTTAGCTATTTGTTCTCATTTCGCCCACTCTCTCTTTAAAGACCATAATTAATTTTAGATTAACGTTTAAAACAAAGTTTCTTACATTTTCGATAAAGCCTTCTTGGATCAATCTATATTAATTGACTGCCTCTTTTTTTATCGACTAAATGAAATTTCGGGCGTTCCAGTCTCCCCACCTCATTAATTTGCAACTTAAGAGCATTAAAAATTGTCGCTAAATGTCACAATCAATATAGCTGGGGATAATGGACGCTAAAGACTCCAATTAATGTATACTACCACAACCGTCGCCAAAGAGATTAACTAAATTTTTAGGATTCACTGTAAACCATATTATAGGTGCAGGATATTATATATGGGATGCTGACTAGCTAAATCTATGATCTGGTGATAAGACAGAATATTTGACAAAAATTGCAAACTGAGACAAGTCAACTAACTGGCTGGTTTATTGAAAATCGGCCAGTTCACCCCATAAAATATTTTTTTCAAAATTTTGAGACATTATCTGCCTCTAATTAAATAATTATATCTAATTTTAATTAGAGTTTATTATTAAAGATTAGGCCTGATAAATGTAACCTAATTAATTTAATTTAGTCTTGTTTAGTCCAGTTGTCTAGTCGAATTGTCTAGTCAAGTTGTCTAATCCAGTCTAGCAGTCTAGTAGTATAGTCAGTTATTGGATCAGTCCAGTCGAAATATATCAGTCTAGTCCAGTTGTGTCAGTCCAGTCCAAGTGTCTAGATTGTGATTTTTCTAAATGATTTAAGGAATTATTTGTGATTTATCCTTGATGCAAATGATTAAATTAATGATTTATGAAGATAATCATCAAATCTGGTACATCTCATATGCAAAAGCAGAGATAATTACATAATATAACGTCTCCAAATTCCGGGAAAAAAAATTATTGTAGACCCATGGGATGAACCAATCGATTTTCGACAAACCGGCCGGTTAGTTAACTTTTGTCAAAAATGCAGTTTTAATTAAATATCTATCTTATCATCAAATTACAAATTGATATTAGGCAGCTTTATCATTTTTGGCGTCCCAGACCACTATAAGTAGGGTCTTTGGCCTACATTTTTAAGGATCAAAGCTTCTTCTCCCTAGAGCTTTTATACTATTTTCTCTTGGAAGTGGTATATCATCTCTTAAGAAAATTTAGTCTTTCATATCCCACTTAAAAAGAATTCTTAATCTCTTGGAAGTGGTATATCATGGTTTTCTTTTTCCTATATGCAAGGTCGCAAGCACAAGTTCTATAAAAGCTAAGAGAATGGAAGCGGTCAACATATCGAGGCTCATACATACAATGGACCAATGAATAAGGAAAGCAAATAGTACAAATTTATGTGACAAGTGTCAAACTAGATTTCCATTTCCCTAGGCTTATCTCTATCTCCCTCTTTCGAAGAACTTTGCAAAACCCTAGCCAATGCCTTAGGGCGCGGGTCTGTCTCATCATTGAGAATTACCAGCCTCCTTGTATGTTCATTTTCTCTTATGCTATAGCATCCTCTAATAGATTAGATCCTAGTTCACCCCTTTTTCTTTTTGTCCATGTCTTTTCTCGCGAGACTTTTTGACTTCCTCTCGATGAACTGGTTCTCTTTCGTGTCTTCGCCACGAAGATGAACTTCGCCACAAAGATGAACATTGTCTTTATAGGTCTCTTTGTCAACCCCCCCCCCCCCCTTGATATTCGTGTCTTTGCCTGAAGATGAGTATGTGAAACCAATAAAAACAACCCTAGAGGGGGGTGAATAGGGTTTTTGAAAATTAATTGGGAGTTTAAACTAAGCACAATCATAAATCTCAAACAAACCAAGTAATACTTCAATGAAGATGCTAACTAAACAATCTCAAACAATTAAAGAGCAATAAGTAAAGAGATTGAGTTAGAGATACTTGACAAGGAGATTTAAATGGTTCGGCTTGAACTACCCTTGAGCCTACATCCACATCTTCAAGGAAGTCCCTTGCAAGAGCACTAGAATCCACTAGCAACAATCTTCTTCCAGGTCAAGATCAAAACCCTTACAACACTTGGTGATATCCCCACACCAAGCACAAGCCTTGAATCCACAAAGCTCACCCAAGACTTGACAAACCCAAGCCTTGATCACAATCCTTTTACAAAGATCAAATGTGTACAAAGAAACCCTCTTAAAAGGAAATAAGTACAAATGAAGCTCTAGTGCAATAGAGAGATGAGAGAATTGATGACTTGAAAGATGCTCACTCTCAATCAAAGAATTGCTCACAAAGATGCTCTCTTTAATGATGTAAAATCATGAAGATGAAGAGAGATAAGTTTAATCTATGAGTCTTGATGTTTCTCTAATGAATAGAGGCTTAGAATGTGGTTTTCATGGTTTTATGATGAAGCCCCAAATCATTTATATAGGGAGCAAATGAAATATAGCCGTTACAGGCATAATATGGCCAAAACTGCCATTGTAGTCGACTGTATTCCCAATGCAGTCGACTGGGTTCCCTCTAAAATAGCCGTTGGAGTCTTATCCTCGAAAATAGCCGTTGGAGCTGAATTTTGACCAATGCAGTCGACTGCATTCCAATGCAGTTGACTGGATTCAAATACAGTCGACTGTATTACCCTACTGCCTATCGGCTGCCTCACGGAACCCCCCTTCCTATTGTGGGCATAACTTTCTCTAGAAAAATCGGATTGAGGTGCCGTTTTTTGCGTTGGAAAGCTAATGAAAATTTTTATCAAGATATGAAAAGATTAGCACCAAAAAAAGTTTTGGGAAAAACTGAGTAACCTCCAAAGTTCACTCATTTTCTAGAACCACACTTGTGTGAAAGGTTATGAACTCACATGCAATGCACAAGGTGTCCTAAGGTCATTTTAGGTCATAGTCATCAATCCAAGCATCAAACCAAGACTATTTACATAATAGTAAACATTAATTATAATCGATATTAATTTAGCCGATGCATTCTTTGTTGCTCTTTGACATTGGACTTGATGAAGTTTATAGCGTGTCCACTATAGCTTTAAGCTTCTTTAGATTTAATCCATCTATCTAAATTCTCAAATGTGTATTCATGAGTGTGCATGTGTATACCTACTAAGAATACACTCAAAGCACACATTAGAACATAATTAATGTGTAGTTATCATCAAAACAAGATGTAAGCCTAGGTTATCCAACCATAGGGCTAACAATCTCCCCCTTTTTGATGATGACAAACATTGATTCTATATAAGATAAGATGTATCATATGGTAGTCAATTAAGCACAACAATCTCACATAAAACATTCAATCATCTCTAATATACTCAAGATATGTCAAATTGTCTCATATAGCAATTAAGCTTGTAGCTAGCTTCCCTAGCTAAAACAAGATATACTCTTCCTCTAATGTTCTCTCAAAACACACAATCACATATTCTATATAAGGTAAGATGTATCATATGGTAGTCAATTAAGCACAACAATCTCACATAGAACATTCAATCATCTCTAATATACTCAAGATATGTCAAATTGTCTCATATAGCAATTAAGCTTGTAGCTAGCTTCCCTAGCTAAAACAAGATATGATCTTCCTCTAATGTTCTCTCAAAACACACAATCACATAGCATATAGAATTAAGATTATTTCTCCCCCTTTGTCATCAACAAAGAGACAAAGGTGTGCATGTGTGAAGAGATAGTTATAAGCAAGATAATGGCGTGAAGTGCATATAACTCATGAACTCATACTGATGACATCAAGAGTTCCTTCATGATCCAAGGAAAGATATTCAAAGTAGCTCAATAATCTCATCTACTTCATGCATATTTCAAGAGTAACAAGATAGTATATGATTCAAGCATGTAAGCTCCCCCTATCAAGTTATCTTATGCATATTCCATCATAATATATGTTCCCCCTCAATCAATGCATGCCAACAATACCAAACAAACACAACTAAATGTCTAACCGAGTCATGCTCTCTTTTTTGCATTACCAAAAGGGGTGTGAGTAGGAATGGCATTGTGAAGCATTAAGACGACATAATTTCAACATGGAATTTCCACAAAGCAAATGATGGTCATCAACGATCAATATTTCCAATATAAGTGCAAGAGGACCATACATTGTCATTTAAATCATATAGGTATCCAAGATTAGAACATAGAGAAGTAAACAATCAAGGACTCATAATTTAGACCATATTTCGCATGAATTCTCAACAAGCAAGTTATTTTATAGATTTGACAATTTAAGCATACTTGATAACATATAAGTTTAGCACATAGCACAATGTTGAGAAGATCATTAAGTTTTACCCTCTTGGTGCATTACCAAGGAATTGAGCTCATGAGTGATCATTCTTGAAGTCCATTTTCTTGACAAGCTTTGAGGCTCTCCTCATTTGAAGTAGCATGTCCAATCTCGGAATTCTTACTCCCCCTTAAGATTTAGCTTGTTGCTCCTCCTTCTCAAAATTTTCTTGGAGCCTTCTCCTTGTTGCTATTTGCCTTTGCTTTGAACAACCTACAATTACAATTTAGGTCTAACTTTTGGTACCCACATTTTCTTGGGTCCATGAGTGTTAGTCTTAGCAACATTAAGAAACTCTTTAACAACCCACATTTTCTTTACACATCCAACATAAACAATTTTACAAGGACAATAACTAGTCCTATGTCCTTTCTTGTTGCACCAACCACAATGTGTAAATGGTGTGCAATAGTTCTTTGGTTGTCTTGGAGGAACATTTAACCTAGCTTGTTGTTTAAAAACTTTAGGAGGCAAGGTGAGGGGATCTAATCCAACACCGCCTTTGTTTAGGCCAACTCTTTGGTGTCCAAGCATGACATCCAAGTTGTTTTTACCATCAACAAATTTTTCAAGGCATCTTTTCAAATCACAAATCTCAAGCTTTAAAATTTCATTTTGTTTTTTCTAAAATCGAAGTATTACAAGAGATTTGTTTTGTGCTAGGAATGCTCACAATCAATTCAACCAAATCATTATTCACATGCTCTACATATAAATGGCTAGATATGCATTCATTCTTGGCATGCAACTCATTATTTTCACTTTTTAAGTCATCTAGCTCTTTTGAAATCGCATGCACTTGTTTTTTCAAAGCACAATTTGTTTTGGCTAATTTCATGGATTCTTCATATAAAATAGCGTAAGCATCATAAATATCATCATTGAAGCAATTGATATCACTATCACTATATGAAGAATTTACCTCATCTTCTTTTTGAGCCATGAAGCATAGATTTGAATCTCTATCATCGAAATCACCACCTTCATCTCCACTTGAGTCATTATCGCTCCAAATAATGGCTTTAATTGATGTCTTTATGGAGTGCTTCTTTCTTGCCTCGTTCTTCTTCTTATTCTCCCTTGAGGTACTCTCCATACTTGACTCGTTCTTGCTCTTGTGCGAGTTTCCATCTCTCTTCATTTTGAGATACTCGTTAAATTCCTTTGCAAGTATATCAATATCTTTGTTATTCAAGTCTTTCTCATCCGCACATGAAGATTGATCCGTTGTTGATGAAGCTTTAAGAGCAATACACTTATTCTTCTTCGTTGGACCTTTTTGCCCGGATGATTCGAGTTGCATTTCATAGGTCATCAAGGAGCAAATTAATTCATCCAACGGAAAGGTATTGAGATCCTTTGATTCTTGAAGTGCGGTGATTTTTGTATCCCATTCTCTAGGTAATGACCTAATTACCTTTCTCACAAGATCACCGTTAGAGAAATCTTTTCCTAATTGTTTCAAAGTATTAACAATTTTAGTGAAACGAAAATTCATTTCCATAATAGATTCATCGAAAAATATTTGAAACAATTCATATTCTCTATGCCATAAATTCATCTTTGAATCTCTTAGAAGAGAAGTCCATTCATGAGTGACTTGAAGTGTATCCCACATACTCTTAGCCGAATCACACATAATAACTCGATTGAGTTCATTTGTGTTTAGAGCACAAACAAGACAATTCTTAGCTCTAGAATTCATGCAAAGCATATATCTATCATAGTCATTAAATTCGGATTTCTCCTTTGGGACAAGCTTATTCCTAATCCACTTGGTTGGAACATAAGGGCCATCTTCAATGATTCCCCACATTTCATAATCTAAAGATTCTAAAAATACTCTCATCTTAATTTTTCATATACTATATGAAGACCCATCAAAAAGTGGAGGTCTAGTAATAGAACTCCCCTCAAGACAAGGAAACCCCATGATCTTTTAACTCTCTAAGTGTTAACCAAAAAATTAAGAGTCGAGGCTCTGATACCACTTAAAACCAATAAAACAACCCTAGAGGGGGTGAATAGGGTTTTTGAAAATTAATGGGGAGTTTAAACTAAGCACAATCATAAATCTCAAACAAACCAAGTAATATTTCAATGAAGATGCTAACTAAACAATCTCAAACAATTAAAGAGCAATAAGTAAAGAGATTGAGTTAGAGATACTTGACAAGGAGATTTAAATGGTTCGGCTTGAACTACCCTTAAGCCTACATCCACCTCTTCAAGGAAGTCCATTGCAAGAGCACTAGAATCCACTAGCAACAATCTTCTTCCAGGTCAAGATCAAAACCCTTACAACACTTGGTGATATCCCCACACCAAGCACAAGCCTTGAATCCACAAAGCTCACCCAAGACTTGACAAACCCAAGCCTTGATCACAATCCTTTTACAAAGATCAAATGTGTACAAAGAAACCCTCTTGAAAGGAAATGAGTACAAATGAAGCTCTAGTGCAATAGAGAGATGAGAGAATTGATGACTTGAAAGATGCTCACTCTCAATCAAAGAATTGCTCACAAAGATGTTCTCTTTAATGATGTAAAATCATGAAGATGAAGAGAGATAAGTTTAATCTATGAGTCTTGATGTTTCTCTAATGAATGGAGGCTTAGAATGTGGTTTCCATGGTGTATGATGAAGCCCCAAATCATTTATATAGGGAGCAAATGAAATATAGCCGTTACAGGCATAATATGGCCAAAACTGTCGTTGCAGTCGACTGTATTCTCAATGCAGTCGACTGGGTTCTCTCTAAAATAGCCGTTGGAGTCTTGTCCTCGAAAATAGCCGTTGGAGCTGAATTTTGACCAATGCAGTCGACTGCATTCCAATGCAGTCGACTGGATTACCCTACTGCCTATCGGCTGCCTCACGGAACCCCCCTTCCTATTTTGGGCATAACTTTCTCTAGAAAAATCGGATTGAGGTGCCATTTTTTGCGTTGGAAAGCTAATGAAATTTTTTTATCAAGATATGAAAAGATTATCACCAAAAACATTTTTGGGAAAAACTGAGTAACCTCCAAAGTTCACTCATTTTCTAGAACCACACTTGGGTGAAAGATTATGAACTCATATGCAATGCACAAGGTGTCCTAAGGTCATTTTAGATCATAGTCATCAATCCAAGCATCAAACCAAGACTAGTTACATAATAGTAAAGATTAATTATAATCGATAGTAACTTAGCCGATGCATTCTTTGTTGCTCTTTGACATTGGACTTGATGAAGCTTTTATAGCATGTCCACTATAGCTTTAAGCTTCTTTGGCTTTAATCCATCTATCCAAATTCTCAAATGTGTCTTCATGAGTGTGCATGTATATACCTACTAAGAATACACTCAAAGCACACATTAGAACATAATTAATGTGTAGTTATCATCAAAACAAGATGTAAGCCTAGGTTATCCAACCATAGGGCTAACAGTATCATCTCTCATCGTTGATGAATCGATTCTGTTTGTCTGGTTTTCTGATAAGCTTCTCGACAGGATAGTTGTTTCTTTGCTATTATTAAGAGAATGATAGTTAATCTCCTTTCATTGTTGATTGAGGTCTTTTAGTTGTCAAGGAGATAAATTCAAGATGAATTCAAGAAGAAACTTATTCAATTATTCGTTGAAATTGGTGTGTTTGTGCTTAGCTCTTTCGTAGCAAAGGTTTATTTTGCTTGCCAAAGTGGTTGACAATTAATTTATTGTGATAAGAAGATACATGACATGAATTCAACACGCTTTCGTACTAGGGAGGATTTTATTTTTGCTTCGATATCGGAGAGAAATCGACCTCCCATGTGTGTTCTTTTAAGCCTCTTTAGAGCCTGTTGGTTTCCGTGTGATCTTTCAGTTCAATAATTTGCTGGTTAGGAGAAACATTAATAAGTCAATGAATTATTTCAACGTAGTTTCCTCCACAATACGTTTTAGATCAAACAGGGCAATCTTCCTCAACCTCCGGAAATTTGTCTTAGATCAAACAGTGGTAACACTCATCTTGTCAACTAGGCAATCGCATGGTCACAAGCTCAACCATCACGCGTCGAGGCACGAGAAACGTGAAAATTCCAGCAAACTTCTCTTCATTCTTACTCTGGTTTTAATCAAATTGAGTGATTTAGGACTGGTATTAGCTTTAAGAACAAAGAAACAAAACGAACAAAATAACCAGACGAAGAATCAAGCCCAAGGCCGACTTTTGGTAAACGATTTGCGAACCAAGTTCGAACCCCATTTTTACTTATTAAAGAAAGACGAGCGAGTTCAGAGAGAGAGAAAGTTATACGGACCGAACCGAACACAAACGCACCCCTATTCTGCTCGAACTCGTTCATACACTACCCCCTACCTATCACAAAATCTGTAAAAAATTCCAAAAGACCTTTCCTACCAAGGTTTTTTTTATCCACTACGACAAACTCTATTCTACAGGTAGCCGCTATGCAGGCACCACGCCAAAGTGATGCGCCCTCTATAACCGGCATACAGCTTTAATCAGAAATGCTAAGCAGGGACGAATCTACAACCACTACTTGGAGATGATAGAGACGCGGGCAAAATGGCAGGTTCCAGTTTCTATATGTCATCCGCAAGGAAGTCCCCACCAAGCGTTACCTGGAAAAAGGAAAAGAATAAAGAAGTTATGACCAGTGATATAACTTCCACTCATAATGCAAGAATATCCCTTGCCCAAAAAGAAACCAACCCGCCAAAGAGCACACGTTTACCTCCTCATAACCTACTGAGGTAATAATACTTTCTCAGCTCTTTAAACCATGAGTTATCCTATCACAATTTGATACGCTTCTTTACAAATAATCTGAAACCAGAACATCCTAACAAGTCTTATTCATGTTATGCTTTTTGCTGTAACTTCTCATACGATTCTTATTTACAACTTCATTTTTTTTATTGGATTGATATTAAAAACTGCAACGGAAAAAATGCAACACCCATTCCGAAAGCCACCTGCACCTAAAAATTCCAACTAAGTGCCAATGCTTTGTTGAGAAGAAAAAAGGGAAGCATTGTTCTAAGTTCATGCTTTGAAACAGTGGGTGAGGGGGTGTTGGCGTGGGGAATTGCCCTTAATCTTACTAGTTACTACGTACCTTTTCGCCCACTTTGAATGGAGGACGACCCTCAAATGGAGGAAGACCCTTGAAAGGGCATGTACCGCACCGGAAAGCATCTCCCAATCCACACTGCAGCATGCATCAAAATTAGAAATGAATAAAAACACAGAACTCTTTCAGAAATGTGCCAAAAAACTACGACAAGCATAAGAACGACAATAATTATAATTATAATAACCTTAGTAATGGTAGAACACTCAGCGTGAAAATACTAACGGTAGGCAAAGTGGCAGAAACGCCAGCGCGAAAAACAGTAAAGGAAATGTCAAACGGAGCCAGTTATAAAGGCCAGAAGACCAGTTATAGATAATAGGCTTAATAGCTTTCCTCTAAGCACCCACCACTGCTCAAATGAGGCACACAGTATAAAATATTTAACCTAGATGGTCCAAGTGTCCCTCTATATCTCTAAGGTTTGCCACTTAAATTTTCACTCAAAGGAAACAGAGCAAATGAGGGACTGACAACAAATACCAGATTAACTATAAAGCAAAGACATACACTATTACAGGCCGATTTGAAGTTATTCAGGTCCACAGTCGATCCTAGCTTTGGCACTTTCTCCTCCGCCTCTGCTCGTCCGCAAGAGCAATTTTTGCAAGCTTTTCTTGTGCTTCCAACTTCACAATCACCAACTGTAGAAGGGTGCAAATAAGTAACCATGCAAAGATGTTACGTTGTAAGTCATCCACAAATGCAGAAATAGAATCTTGTGGCACTACCTGGTGGGAGCTTGGGCTTTTTAAAATCCTCTTCAGATAAGAGGCTATCCTCGTCAATGAGATCACTGTCATCATCAAATTGCAGTGTGGGCAAAACTTTGGGGGCCTTCTTGATAGAGAAAGAAGAACCAACCTTCCAAGAGGGTCTCTTGGCCATGATCTTTTCAATAAGGAGAATCAAATTCAACTCAATTTTTTTACTATGAGAATGATTACGTATTAAAATCATTTAGAAAGAGAACAAAAGGGATGGTGTTACAAGATTACTGACCCCAAAAGACTGTACAACTTCAGACGATACCGTGGTTGCTATTTTAACCTCATGTATGTCCACGAAGCCAGCCACCAATAACTTGCGCTCGATGGAAGAGGTTGTCTGCACAAAAAGAAACAAGAAGATCAATACAACTCGCTGACCCAATATTTCACTAAACTAAAGATGATTTGTATCAATACCAGTTCCCCTGTAGCAGATTGTAATGTCTGCTGAAGTACAATTTCACCACCAGGTTTCAATACTCTTGAATACTCCTTAAAGAGTTGATCACCTGGAAACTCAGGCGACCTAGAGAAGGATAAAACAATATCTGTAGACGAGGGTTCCACTGGCAGGGAGCCTGTTATTCACCAACACCAGATGTAAAAGGACAGCATAAAGGAGGGGAAAAAATTATCTGCGTATATGAATCAGAAAATGACTGATGCAACAGCTAGGGAAGAAGTTCATTAGAGTGAAGAAAAGGCCAGGTAGTTGAGAGGAAATTACAAAAAAAGGTACTTGCATAAATTTCCTTTTCTCCCCTTTTTGGGTTGTCCAAAGACGGTATTTATTGAAGCACAATCCAGATAAGATCCACGTAAGCTTAAATGCCGTGTAGAACAAGCCTCCCGAGATAGTTTCTTTCAACACCATAACCATAATTTTCTCTAAAATCATTTCTGTACAAAATAAAAGAAGCTATTTAATAGCATTTGGGCCTTCACCATGAAACCACCGACCTTCTGAAGCTAGTCAATCAGCTATAAATTATCCAGAATCATGGCCATCCTTATACTGTATAAAATAAGAGTGCAGTCCCTGCAAGCAGGCCATGATCCTTGGCTTTCTGTCCGAAGTGGTCACAATACCTGAAACCAATATGGAACACCTTCATGGTGTAAAGGCTTCACTAGGTCTCTATAGTAGGGCAAATAATTATGACTACGGCAATAGCTGAATGCTGGCAGTAGTGGCGCCAACGTAATGGATATCAGGAAATGGGCAGTAATTGCTGATGACAG
The DNA here is from genome assembly GCA_033065855.1 of Escallonia rubra. Classification (NCBI taxonomy): domain Eukaryota; kingdom Viridiplantae; phylum Streptophyta; class Magnoliopsida; order Escalloniales; family Escalloniaceae; genus Escallonia; species Escallonia rubra. Next base: position 441,669 of record JAVXUO010002358.1, read on the forward strand.
CATCAAAGAAATTCCAACAAAAAGAGAAAGTTGGGAGGGAATCGCTGAAAAGCAAATAGAAGAGTTGTCCTTGCTCAGTGGCAAACCTAGGAACTCTTTTAAGGGCTTATTACGAAAATGTTATCGCAAGACTGTAGTGCTACACCATTACTAACATGCAATAATCATAAAAAATATGCTAATATGAACAAAAAACTATGCATTAACAAAATTACAAATTAGTAGCAGTAAAGTCAAACTAACAAGAAATCAGCCATGAAGCTACTTCAAGAAAAGGAAACCCATCCAAAGTAAAAAGTAATTAAGTGTTATAAGAGCAATTAGCAAGAGTAACTGCAATAAAAATAGAACAAATAAGAAAACAATGTTGACCGGTGAATAGGGTAGATGTGATGGTGTCTTTCACATGAGCTTTTTGACCATGAAATTTGTGCTAAGTTTTGAGGGGAGCCGTGAACATAAATCAATTCAGACCAATACAGCTTGCGCAAGTACTAGACGGTATTATATTGGAGTCCCAGGCTGCCGTTGTGAGAGGGCGGAAGAATTTGAATGCAGCGTTGATTACGAACCAGTGCCTGAGAAGGCTTATGATGATGCAGACTGGGACTTTCTTTTTTAAATGTAAGCTCACATGGGCTGTGGAGAGTGGTGCGGGAAGTGGATTAGGGCGTGCCTTTCATCTGCCCGGTTTTCTGCGATAATCAATGGCTCTTCGGAAGATTTTTAAACATATCTCGAGGTATTAGACGGGAGACCCACTATCTCCTTACTATTTATTGTGGTTATGGAAGCATGAGTAAGATGAGCAGTAGAGCGGTCACTGGAGGTTATTTGGAGGATTTCTTGGTGGGAGACCCAAGAGTACATTCTTTTACTGTTTCACACCTTTTATTTGCAGATGATACCGTGATTTCCTGGATCGCGGACTGTTTTGAAGCTGTGTCAGGAATACTTACAAACCAGCATTCGCACACATGTGGTGTAAGGTTGGTTCTTTTCCCCGCTACATATCTTTGCCTTTTGCTGCTAAACAAACATTCTTAGGCTGTTTGGAAGCCAGTTGTGGCAAAGGTTGAAAAAATATTAGCAGGCTGGGGAAGGGAATCTTTATCCCACGGAAGACTTACAGTAAGCGCTGTGTCTAGCTTGCCAGGGTATTTTATGGCCTTGTTTCCCATACCTGCATCAGTTAGAACGAACTTTATAGGTTGCAGACAGGAGTTTTGAGAAAATGGAGTGAGGATGGAGCTCACGTTACCACTTACTTAGTTGGAAAGTGGTACAATCTCCAGTCTCTGGGTGATGTGTGAAGGAATTCCAGCTCAATCAGTCACTATTGAACAAGTAGCTCTGGAGGTACTCTAGGAAGGAAGGGGCTAATGCGGGAGGGATTTGGCCCCAAGCTTTTTGGGTGGCGTCCAAAACAGGGAAGAGTCACTATGGCGTGGGGAGGGCTACTTAGAGACTAATTGTTTAGCTTGGTTATGAGTCATTTTATGTGCATACCATTGGTAGCTGCTTTGTGCGGGATCAAAGGTTTGGGCGGGATTTACAAGATGGGAAACTTGATTTAGTGCATTCCTTTCTGGCCATGTTGGAGGAGGTGGGCTTACCTATGCAGGCACCTCTGGCGGAAGCCCAATAAAAAGGAGCTCTTCTCGTTGCGATCTCACTAATATTCTATGTATCGAGAAGTCCACGGAGCAAGATTCTGCCCACCCCACCCCCCTAAATAAGAACACGGCCTGGCCTTCTTTGTTTGGACAGCAGCACGGAGAGGATCTGAGAAGGTGGGGTCAGTTGTAGCCTTGTCGGTGCGTAGTGCGCTAGAAGGATAAGGAACCTGTTCATCATCTACTCCTACATTGTGAGACTGCCTGTAATCTGGGGATCCTCCGTTTTGCTATGTGCCATGTCCAGAGGGGTCACGCTGTAGCCAGTTAAGGAGATGTTGTAAGGGTGGGAAGAGGTGGGATGCCTTGGGAGTTGCGAAGGAAAAAGAAGTTGGCACTTTGTCCCTTTTTTGGATGATATTGAAAGAAAGGAGACAATTTTTTTGACGCAATGGAGTTAGCTTTGCATCGGAGCTGGAGCCACAGAATAATGCCAAAGATACTAGTCATGTCGCGTGGTCTCTACAAGGGTTCGTACATACAAATAACCAAAAAAATAACAAAGTGATTAATTCTAGAGAAAAAATGATAGCATACTTAGTGAAGATGCTTGAGTGATAATTACAGGATCCGTCTGTTCAGCCCCTTCCTTCTTGACAACCCTGATTGCATTTAAAACAGCACTAAGAGGCATGACTACATGGTCTGTAATGGCCAGTATGCTGACTTTTTCTTGTTTCACTGAGGTGTCCTACAAAAGAAACAGAAAATGGTTCAACTATCAGCTCTTACCGATGAACAGTTAGCAGTCATTGCAAAAACAAAATCGAAAAAACTTCATTGCACAAGTTCCTATACACATTGGTAGTTATATCTAGCTTTGGGGAAAATCAAGATTACACCACATTCTGATCTCATCTTCCATGAGTTATGTCCCAAGCATACTTGAACACTCGGAATATAAACACCAGTTCGCTAATGACCAAAGAATTGATTCTAAAGCTTCCTACAACCATATATGGTGAGAATAAAGAACTTGTACAGTGGGAGTAATTACTACACGTAATGGACGTAGTGAAACATCATGGTAATGCCTCAGAAGTTAAGGGCGGCAGTGCGTGTTGAGTAATAGGTGCTGGCGTCGGGCAAAGGTTTGTGCATCAGCCATTTGATGGGATGAGCACGTAAGCATTTAAGGTTTTCATATGTGCATCACATGGACTCAAAGATCAATATGTTTTGGTGGTGAAATTAGGCGGACGGTGTATTGCAGAGGAGCCTAATGCACAGAACAAGGGGCCACAATTATCATTAACAACAGATTATTAATAGGAAAAAGTCTATCTCAAAACCTAAAAGTGCGTTTGTTCCCAAAATATTGGCCTTTTAGCGACAAAATGATGTATAAGAGCGCGAAAACGGAGACAAAGATTTCGTCCTAGTTATGTTCTGCATCATAAAACAAACATGAAATGAAATAATCGAACGAAGAACACACATAGCGCTGGCAATCTTCAGGTTTGCAATGTCAAAGCACAGATCGAGGATTCAAAGCAGCTTAAACTATGGAAACAAACCAATAAAAGCATACACAAAACTTCAGGAAAGTTACAAGGTTTAACTAAGAAAGAAAGTCATTGCGACAGATTCAGATTGACATTTACCATAACGAAAGGCTTGAATCGAACGAGAAACCCTAAGTTTTTGAGTGTGCGAATGAGGGCTCCGATCAAAAACGCGAACAGAGAACCAGAAGCCGTGTTTGTGTGTGAATAAATTACGAAACCAAGAAGGGCGGTGCCTACGTGGATTATCGGGTGTAGCGTCGGTGCGTAAGAAGACTATGAAGTACACGGTCACGTGGAAAAATAAGAGGGTTTGTTTAATTTTTTTTTCCTAAATAATGAATGAGTGGAGTTTATATGATTGAGACTCGCAGTTTTGTAAATGACTATAATAAATATACTAATTTGTATAGATCCAAACATTGTTCTTGTTGCTGATGAAATTCGGGACGCAACTTGACTTCTGTGTGAATAGACCTACACAACACAGTCAACACCGGTGATTCGCCGGAAGAGTTTCCGGCGAGGAAAACTCCGATGCTTAAGTTAGAAAATCGTATCAAAGAGAGTATCTAGTTTCTCAGTGGAGATCTTACCTTTGTCTATCTCCCATCCTCTCTTTATATAGCGCTTCTTTTAGTATGTTAATTGCTTTATCTTGATGAGGGGGTTACTCTAATAAATGGAGTATTAAACTGTTTAATGAGCAGTTTAGTACCATTCACTAGGGAGTTACAGAGTTAATGGAATATACAACGGTTCTGTTGATTTAGAAGAACAGTTTTATTCCTCTCGGATGAAGACACGTGTCTTCATCCTAAGTAATGGTATTTTTCCCATATCATTTGCCCCCCAATCCTATACTCGTGAACGAGTGTGGGATTTTAGCATAGGTCTTGAAGGTATCTCGGCTAGACGAGTAGAGAGCTTGGTTGCTCGTCTACTCGGCCAGACGAGTAGAGTGAAAAAGAATGAAGCAGCTCCTCTACTCGGCCAGACGAGTAGAGAGCCAAGGCATGGAGGCAGCTCCTCTACTCGGCCAAACGAATAGAGAGGCCAAGGCATGGAGGCAGCTCTTCTACTCGGCCAGACGAGTAGAGAGTTTAAACCCTGTGAGGCAGCTCATCTACTCGACCTGGCGAGTAGAGGCGTAAGCCCTGTGAGGCAGCTCATCTACTCGGCCTGGCGAGTAGAGGCGTAAGCCCTGTGAGGCAGCTCGTCTACTCGGCCTGGCGAGTAGAGGCGTAGTTGATGTCGGGGGGTATAAAAGTAAACTTGACCTTTTTACTTATTTAACCGATGGGCGCCACGTGTCCACTTTTTACCTTGGGATCTTATCCATCTATCCACGACAAATTACCTATATAAAAGAAGGGTTCTTTCACTTTCACTTTTCACTTTTCACTTTACTTTCAGTGAGAGAAGAAGCGGATGATTTCGAGAGTTCGCCGAAGAAAAATTTTGAGTTCTTGTGTTTGAAGGTCTTTATCTTTCTTCAAGTAAGCCTCAGATTTATTTTCTTTTGAATTCCTTGTTGTAGATCCAGAAAACATGTCTAGACAAGAAGATGAACATGTTTCTGAATTAAGTAGAGGCACTACATCCGTTAGGGTTGAACCTACTTTTGATCATTTATTCTTAGAAGTAGGTGTTCCTTTGATTCCTTATCAGGAGCCAAGGGGACTTCCTGCTAAGGAGATTTTTGCCGATACGGCTCAGAGTCCTAAGCCTTTTGACGCTCATACGTTAAGGAGCAGGTTGAGTAGTCATGATCTCAAAATATTGAGGGACAAATGTGAAATTCCACCAAGTGTAAATTTGAGGTTGCCTGGCGACGGTGAAGCGGCAAATATGTCTACTTTAAATGAGATAGGGGTTTACTATGAGACATTTGTTAATGGGTTTAGGGTGCCAATACATCATTTCTTCATCAGGGTGTTGAATGCATATGGTTTGGCGCCCGCGCCAACTTTCTCCTCGCGCCTGGCGCTTTATATCTTTCTTTATATTCCAATGTCATAGGCTTGATCTACGACCTAGATTGAGGGTGTTCAGGTGGTTCTTCACTATTTGCACCATTACCAGACAAGTTGGGTGGTATTTTTTAACTCGGCGCTCAAAGGCTAATGCCAACATGTTTCCTCATCCTCCATCGTCTAACCACAACTGGAAAGATAGATTTCTATTCGTGAAACTTCCAAAGTCTCAAAGAGCTGTCGTCAATAATGTATGGCATCCAGAATGTGATACTAGGAAGTGTAATATGTTGAAAGAAAAGAATCTGAATGAAACTGACCTAGATTATATTGAGAAGCTCAAAGCGGCCGAACCCTTAAAGTCAAAGTACTCTTTAAGTAATGATCAGCTTCGTGAGTGTGGAATCATCTTTTCACTCGAGGAGGATTTGAATGAAGAAGAGGAGGGCGAGAATGATCCTGGTAATGTACTTATGCGTGAGCGTCTTAGTTTTTCATGGTTTGCCTTGATCTCATCATTTATTTTTTACAGAAACCATGTCTTCAAAAGGTACTCGCGGAAGCGCCGGTGACAGCCGTGTGGACTCTCCCCTTTTTAATACCCAAGGGGTGTTAGGAGAAATAATTCCAGACGAACTGGCATCTGTTCATGGTGTGGATGAAATAGTCCAGGACTTGGATTTCGATGTTTTGACGGCAGAACCTCAACCGAAGAGACCAATGACTGATGAGATTGTTCTTGGGCTGGCGAGTAAAGACAAGGGAAAGGAGCAATCCAAAAGGAAGAGAGCGCTCAGGGCTGGTACCTCATCCTCTGCTAGGTCTGATACTCCTCATAGGCCTGACTGGAACTTGTCGATCGAGGAGTCTGTTTTTAAGAGTTCCCGCACGGCTTGAGAATGGTCAAGTAAGGGGATTATCCCCATGGATCGAGTCACGCTTTCTGGCTATGACATTAGCCACACAGCCAATGGGATGGTTCAGCTGACCTCGTAGGTAAGATTACGTCGAGCGCTCTTTTTCTTCCTTTCTCTATTATATTATTACTTTTTTTATTTTTCGCTCTCTTCTGCAGGTGCTAGCCCAAGTGCAGATTGGGGTGGAGAAATTGATTGCTGCCGAGAAGGTACTGGACGAAGAAAGGAAGCTTGTTCATGTGGAAAATAACTTTTGCCGAGAAGCAGAGAAGAAAGTGGAAGACTTGAGTAGGGCGTTGCAAAAGGTGAAACTTTCTGAAGTCTCTCTCGCGGCTCGAATTGAACGACTCGAGGCTGAGAAGACGAATGTTAGACTAAATGCTATTCAGAGTTTCAAGAAGTCTAAGGCTTATACTGATCAACGTCTGCATGATTCCAAGAGAGCCTTGGTCTACGGTTATAATACTTGCAAGAAAGATATCTTGAAAGACTATGCCGACATGGACCTAAGTATTTACGAGCATAAGTATGCTCGTGAAATTGCTGCTGATGAGAGCAATCGGAAAGAGGTGGCTGAAGCTCGGGTGATCTCCCAGGCCACTGTGCACCCTAGTCCTTCAACTAGTCGAAGTCTTGGGATGTCCGGCGCTGCTTCAGCAGTGGTGATGGTTCCTCAGCGTATGGAGATAGAAGCTGAACTACCTCAGGATACTGAGAAGGACGCATCACCTGAAGCTGCTGAGTAGGATCTTTATTTTGTAATTGACTTTAAGACTAGAGGATTCTATGTAAACACTATGTTAATGGAATTAAGGTCTCATTTTGCAAGAGATTATTTTATATCAACTGCATTTAAAAACCTCGAGCTATAATGAGCCGACTGAAAAGAAGATTAATACAATAGAGCGATAAAATGAAATTGGGCTTAGGCCGAAGAATGAACGGTCATGGTCATGAACAAGATGCAAAATATGTAGGAGTAGGTGGCCCCCAACTTTGGTCTTGTTCATGAATAATATCGTCGCAAAGTTCTGGCGTTCCACGTTCGGGGAATTGCTTTGCCATTCAGGGTTTCCAAATGATACGATCCTGGGCCTCCCAATTTAACCACCATGTATGGACCTTCCCAATTTGGCGAGAGGTTTCCAATGGCATCTCGTGGAACGAAAACGTCTATTCGACGTAAAACTAGGTCTCCAACACGAAAAAGCACGGGGTTGGACTTTTTTATGAAAGAACTTGGCCACTCTATGCTGGTAGGCAGCAAGGCGAATGGCGGCCTGATCACGCTTTTCCTCGAGGAGGTCTAAATTGCTTCGTAGGCCATCATCATTGGTGTTGGGATTGTATGTTATGAGCCGAACTGATGGCAAACCTATCTCGAGAGGAATGAAAGCCTCTGTTCCAAACGCCAAGCTGAATGGAGTTTCACCTGTGGCGGTGCGTGTCGTGGTATGGTATGCCCATATAATTTTAGGTAGCTCTTCCACCCTTAATCCCTTCGCTCCATCAAGTTTTTTCTTTAATCCTTGTATGAGAGTACGGTTGGTAACCTCTGTCTGTCCGTTCGTTTGTGGATGCGCTACTGAGGTGAAACGATGCTCGACAGTTAGGTTAGCATAAAATGTGTGAAATGTTGTGTTGTCAAACTGTTTCCCATTATCAGTGATGAGCACACGTGGGTTGCCAAAGCGACAGATGACAGCGCGCCAGAAGAAATCCTCGCACTTTTTTTTATGTGATTGTAGCCAAAGCCTCAGCTTCTACCCATTTGGTGAAGTAATCAATTGTGACAATTACGAATTTACGCTGTGCAGAGGCAGGGGGAAAAGGGCCTAATATGTCCATTCCCCACATTGTGAAAGGGATTGGGCTTTTCATCATGGTTAGAGGAGTGGCCGCTTGTTTTGGAATAGAGGCGAAGCGCTGACATGCATCACATTTCTTCGTATATTCCAAGGCATCATGCTGCATGGTTGGCCAATAGTACCCTTGCCGAAGGACTTTGTGAGCCAAGGCTCGTCCCCTTAGGTGTTGGCCACAAATACCTTCATAGACTTCACGAAGAGCGTAATCTGCCTCCGCTGGGGTGAGGCACCGAAGGTAGGGGAAAGTGAACGATCGCTTGTAAAGTATATCTTCGACTACCGCACAGCGAGCGGAGCGTGAAATGATCTTTCTGGCATCTTTAGATTCAATAGGCAGGGTACCTTTCTGAAGGTAATCTTTGATGGGATCAATCCAAGATGATTCCTACGCAGTTTGTAAAGTTTCACGCTCAACGATGCTCGGTTCATGCAGTAGTTCCAAGTGGACTGTGCGACCAAAACCTGACGGGTCAAGCGAAGCTAGACGAGAAAGTGCATCAGCTGATACATTGTCTACCCGGCTGATTTGAGTAATGCGGAACTGTGCAAAGGATGTTGCAAGTTCTTTTGCTTTACGAAGATAACCGGCCATCTTTGGGTCGCGGGCTTCATATTCGCCTGACAGTTGTTTCACGACAAGCTGAGAGTCACTATAAGCATGGAGGGTTTGCGCTTTCATGGCATGAGCTAGGTGCATTCATGCTATCAAAGCCTCATACTCGGCTTCGTTGTTAGATGCCTGAAAATTAAAACAGATGGCATATTCAACAATGAGTCCTTATGGTCCTTTGAGAATAAGTCATGCTCCACTGCCCATAGTATTTGATGACCCATCGACGTAAAGTGTCCATGCAAATATTTCTGGTTGGGCATCGTGCGGTTCGACTTCATCAATTGGAAGGGCACATTCGACAATAAAATCAGCTAATGCTTGACCCTTAATAGAAGGACGAGGCTTGTATTGTATGTCAAACTCTCCCAATTCAACTGACCCATGATTGAATCCATTTCTTCATGTATTGCTTCCTTTCAAAAGAAAGAATCTTGAGACTTCATAGCCTCATCATAAGTCCTAGGGTCAGATTCCACATTAAAGACAATTAGTATTGAGTTGTGTACAGCCGTCCTAGTTCCTTCTACCAAATACATGTAGAAATCGGGTCCATAAGTTTTATTCTCATTCTTTTGCTTCTTCTAGGTTCCACTTCATTTACATGGCTTTTCTCAATTCCACGTTGATCTTCCTTTTGCTCAACTTGCTTAAGAAGTGATTTCAACCTACTTTCATCAAAGATGGCATCTCTAAATTTAATGATAGTGTTTGTCAAATAATAATCATTCTATTCCACTACCATGAACCTATGTGCTTTACTATGTAAAGTGTAACCAATGAAATTACATTCAATGCTTCTTTCACCCAATTTCTTTCTTTTTTGGTTCTGAAACTCTTACAACGGCCCTACAACCCCAAACCTTAAAATATTTTAAATTAAGCTTCCTTTTCTTCCATAATTCATAAGAAGTAACATTATTTCCTTTAGTAGGTACTCTATTTAATATGTAGCAAGCCGTTAATAAAGTTTTCCCCCAAAATCCTTTTCCTAGACCTGAATTGGAGAGCATGGCATTAACCATTTCGACTAATGTTCTATTCTTTCTTTCTGCCACACCATTCTATTGTGGTATATAAGGTGCAGAAAGTTCATGTACTATGTCATTTTCTTCAAAGAATGGTGGCTCATAGTACTCCTCTCCCCTATCAGTTCTAAGAACTTTAATTTTGGTATCACAAAAATTTTCTACTTTATTTTTATATGTGATAAAACTAGGTATGACATCATTTTTGTTATCCAACAAATAAACATAACAATACCTAGAATAATTATCAATAAAAATCACATAATATGAGTTTCCTCCTGACGAAAGAGTGGAGTGAAAATCTCCCAAATCACTATATATTAAATCTAAAATCTTTGACTCTCTTTGTCCATCATTTGAAAAAGGAGCTCTAGTGATTTTAGTAAGCATACAAGTCATGAAAAAACCTTTTATTTAGATGAGAACTAGGCAAAAGATTCAATAACATTCTTATAATTAATATTGAGTTTGAACATTCCCTCACAAACTTAACAGCCTAAAAAATAAGTTTGAAACCAAACTTGTTAAGCATACAACTCGAAACTAAATTTTTCTTAATTTCGGGTACACGACAAACATTAGTGAGGGTGACAACTTTTCCGGATGTGAACTCGAGCTTAACATTTTCCTTGCCGACAATTTGCACAATTAACGAATTCCCCGTATAAAGAATGCTTCCATCCTTCACTAGTACGTAAATTGTAAAAAAACTCTTGTCCTTACACACATGCCTTGTTGCATCCGAATCAATCCACCATACGTCGTCATCTTCAAAGACATTAACCTCACTGATTACTGCGACCAAATTATTTTCGGTCGCCTTTTTCTGTTTCTTCAAGGCACGATAATCACCCTCATAATGCCCTGGTTTGCCACAGTGATAGCACTATCCTTTGTGCTTTTTCTTCTTGTCTTTGTCCTTGTTGTCATTTCCTTGACGCCCTCTTTCGTTGTTCTCACGGGAGTTCTTTTTGGATGACTCCCTCCTCCATGGCCAAATTTTTTGAAAAGCCTTCGTTTTTAGACCTTTTTTCCTTGCGCAAGTATTCCTCAATCCAAAGACGAGTACCCAACTCGTTAAGATTGATGTCTTCCTCATGATGCTTAAGGCTGTTTCAAAAAAAAAAAATCAAGAAGGCGACAATTTACCAAGGCTAACTTGTGTTGGGAATATCGATAAAAAATGGTCTTAATCTCATTAAACTGTTTCATAACCGACCTACCATCAAACCATTTTGTAATAAAAAAATTTAGAGACAATGAACCGCTTACTGGTGGCATCTTCGGTGATAGAACAACGCTCCAATTGGTCCCAAAGCTCTTTTGCAGACTTAACGGTATGATAGGCATCAAATAGTGTGTTGGACATGCCGTTCAAGATATGTCCGCGACATAATTCGTCATCTTGATCTCACTTCAACCTTTTCACGTGTTTTAGCAACACTTTCCTCCTCATTTTCATCGGGTTCCATGGTCTTAGATTTACGATCACGTTGTACACTTTCACGGTAATAGAAAGTGTATCTTCCTTTGCCAACATATGAAATCCCCACCATCAAAGCGCTTCAAATGGTGGAAATTCAAGCCCATGTCTTTCAACGTAGAGATGTCAAAGGGCCGGGCTTGGGCCGGCCCAGCCCAAGCCCATCGGGCCTGCTAACGGGCCGGGCCGGGGCCGGGCCAAGAGAGGGGGAAAACGGGCCGGGCCGGGCCGGGCCTGGCGAAGGAAATCCTAGGCCTGGTCCAGGCCCAGGCCCTAAGCCCAATATTTAGGGCCGGGCTTGGGCCGGGCCCGGGCCCTTTTTTTTTTTTTTTTTCATGTTATTAAAGTTTAAAGATAGGGAGTTTTAGATGCATATTACTTAAATGACCGGTCTGAACTGTTGAAACTTTGATTAAATCTTATTTAACATGCGCAACTTTCACAAAATGTTTTAATAGTAAACCAACTTCAAATTAATCAACCTAATGTTCTCAAAAATGAGAAAGTGATGAGGGCAAGCTTTGCTGATGTTTCTTGTTAGCAAATACTCAGTTTCTAGGGTTCTTTAAGTGGAAGAAACTTACAAAGGCACAATGGAATGGCCAAGATCAGCAAGTTAGGAATATCTTACCTAACAAACTTCTTGATAAAGCCTAATAACCCTGCAATTTCTTTATTCCAAATGTACAGTTTCTGAGCCCAAGGGCTAATGTAAGAATGTTTGCGAGAATATCGTTGATGATGATCTCTCATCGTGAACATGTATATTTCGCAGATTTGTTATCTCTAAACACAGATTTTCTAAAAGTTATTTCAACAACATTTGAGATTGCCACCATTAAATCTTAGAAGTCTCTGGCTAAAGGTGTTCATTATAATAAATGTGTTCATAGGCCCTCCTCCTTTTATCCGGGCTTGGGACCGGCTGCTTGTAAACAAACAGGCGAAGTTACCTATTTTTTTATATATACAAAAAAATATATATCTTGCGTGTAAAAAATTATTTTATATATATGGAAAAAAGTATATTTTGTGAAAAAATTTATTCTTAAAACTCTAACAATCAAAATAATAATGCATGTCTATCCAAAATATCAGCAATCAAAGATCAAGAAATCTGCAACGTCAACCAAAAGGATCAAAAGAGGAAAATAAAAACAAATTACCTAATCATCCGGAAGTACTTCAATATCCGAGTCACTGCTCTTCCTATCATCAATCGGTTTATCTTGCTCGCGGTATTTCGCATCAAGATAATCCTTCCAACATACACATAGCTCGAGCGACTCGGGGTTAAGACGACTCCTCCTGTCATCCAAAACCCTCCCGCTTGCTGAAAATGCCGACTCTGAAGCAACCGTGGAGGCTTGCACTGGCAGTACATCCCGTGCAATTTGGGATAAAGTTTTATACATGTTTTGATTTTGTTTCCAAAAATTTAACAAATTAAAATTAATCTGTTCTTGCCTTGATAAATCAGAATAATGATCAGTATTTGCATATACACCAATCTCATTAAAAGAGGAAAAATTATACGAACCTCCCGAATTAGAAGTACCTTCACCTGGTAGTTGTCTTGCTACTAGATGTTCAAAGCCTTGATAATACCTCTCAGCAGTGGATGATGATGTAGCTCGCCCGCGCACGTCAGCAGAATTACGATAGAGGTTGAACAAGTCCTCAAACCTCTTGCTCACTTTTGCTGTGAGCAAGGTTGTGTCATCTGCTGTGTAGCGCATTAATTTCGATATCTCTTGTATCGAGGCGTTCACGCCATGCAACTTTAACCTAGGATCTAAACAAGTAGCCACAGTAAAAATAGCAGGCAGTTTCTTCCAATATTTATTAAATTTTTGATCCATCACTTGTACTATTTCCCTAAAGGGTCCTATATATCTCCATTTTGTTAACATTGTAGCCATCTTCAGAATTTCTATTACAGCGAGAGGAGAGGTGGGATAGTACGTACCAAACAATAAATTGGTAGACGTGTAGAATACCTCCAAAAATTCAGCTAGGTATGTGGCCATCTGCCATTCCTCTTGAGTTGGCAAGCCGGCTGGGAACTGGGTTAGTAGAAAATGCGTGTAGACTTCTCGGTATGCCAGAATGTGTAAAAGCATGTGGTATGTAGAGTTCCACCTGTGGACCACATCTGTAACTGCTCTCCTGCGAGGCATATTATATTGAACACACAACGTTTTAAATTGTTGTGTTCTCAAACTCGAGCCATTAACATACGCTGTCATACCCCTCATTTTGAGCAGAATATCTCCTGCAGCACCTAAACCATCTTGAACAATTAAGTTAATAATGTGACAAACACAACGAACATGAAATAATTCACCATCAAGTACAGGTTGAAGCGTCTCCTTTAAAGCTGCAACAGCAGCTTTATTATTAGAAGCATTATCAAAACTAACACTCATAATCTTATCCTTAATTTTAAATGTGTTGCATGCTTTTAATATAAGAGTAGCAATGTTCATTCCATCGTGCGGATAAGGGAAGTGCTCGAAAGTGATGATTCTCTTGTGCATAACCCAATCTGCATCAATCCAATGAGCGGTCACACAAGAATAACTAACAAAAGTATAAGGAGATTGCCAAATATCAGAAGTAAGACTAACTTTACCGTCAAATTTATCGAAATAATCGATAAGGCGTGCTTTGGCAGCCTTGTACTGTCGGAGTGCATCGGACCTCGTTGTGTTTCTATGAACCTTTTTGTACAAAGGTTGAACGTAGGTGTTCATATATCTAGAGTGCTTAGGATTATCGGCAAAAGAAAAGGCTTGTTCATCGTGAATAACAAATTCAGCGAGACCGTCTCTTTGCTCTCGCTGATTATAAACAAATAACTTACCGTCAAAAGATAATTGCGTTTGGGTAGGTTCGACGTGGCCTTGTCGAGGTGCACACTGAGGGTAATGCCTGTTAAGATGTCCATTACCACTACCAGTCGAAAATAATTTAAGACAGTACTTACATTGAGCTTTTCGGATGTCCTCCACCGTAATTAAGTCGAAATGATTCCAACACTCGGCTTTCTTCTTTTTCCCCCTTTGGACTTCTGGCACGTTATCGGAGGCATTGCTCGGCCCTTCTTCATCATGACCAGGCATAGGGTTGAGATTATGCCACTGAGTAGTAGCTTCGCCAACCGAGCTGCGTCCTTGACTATAATGCGGGGGGTCTTCATCAGGCGTGTATTCAAAATCTGGAATGTTTTGATTGAACTCCCAATTGGCTTGGGTATCTATCATAGAGCCTATACTCATTCGTCCACGAACGAATGGTTGTGTTGGTGCTTGGATTGGTGTTTCTGATGGCCGTGGCGCTGGCGCTTGTGCTGGTGGTGGTGCTTGCGATGATGATGATTTCTTTCGTGATGACGTTGCACGCCTCATTTTGTTCAATAATCCAGACATATTTCACGCTAAACTTTGTAAGAGTAACTAAATACACAAGTATAAGAGTAGTAATAAGAAATAACAATTAAAAGAATGAACGAGTAACAAATATTAGAGAGTTAGTAATTAAAAAGAATTTAACAAGACTAGTAATTAATAAACAAGAGTACTAATTAGTAAATACTAGTAGTAATTAAAAGAATGAACGAGTAACAAATATTAGAGAGTAAGAGTAATTAAAAAGAATTTAGCAAGACTAGTAATTAATAAACAAGAGTATTAATTACTAAATACTAGTAGTAATTAGCAAGACTAGTAATTGGAGAGGAAACTAGTAGCAAAGCTTGTTGTGAGAGTAAGAAGAGAGTAAGAAGATTGGTGTGAAAAATTGGAGAGAAATGGTGTGAATTTATAGATTTTAGAAACTTCACAAAAGACCAAAATACCCCTACAAACTATCCGTTTATAGTTGTTGGGGAGGGTAAGAGTGTAAAGGAGTTGAAAAATATAGGTTAGACTAAAATACCCCCCAAACTAGCCGTTATATAGCTGTTGGGGGGGTAAAAGTGGAAGTTTGGAAAAGGGGGAGAAGAAAGGGGGGGAAAAGCAAAAGATTCAAAAAATGGTGGGGCCAAAACCGGGCCAAAAACCGGGCCGCAGACCGGGCCAGGTAACCGGGCCAAGCCCGGGCCGAAACCGGGCCGAAACCGGGCCGGGCCAAACCCGGGCCAAAACCGGGCCGTGCCGGGCCGGGCCATTTTCCAGATTTTTCAGGCCTGGTCCAGGCCCAGGCCCCAGGCCCTATGTGTGCGGGCCGTTACTGTTCATCCACGGGGCCGGGCCAGCCCGGGCCGAAACCGGGTCGGGCCAGCCCGCGGGCCGCCCGGCCCGTTTGACAACTCTATCTCAACGTCACGAATACCATTGTAGCAAAATATAAACTTTAAGATTGTTTGTGGTATATGGTATTGTTTCGTGATTGAAAAGAAAAATTGGCTCAGAGGCACGTTATAACGATTTCCTTTAAGTTTATATTTGCCCCCACCGAAAAATGGTGTGCACGGGGTTGCCGGCAAATTTTCTCCAAGATATAACGAAGCACACTAGTAAATAACATCTGCACAAATGATATTCACCCCACAATTTTTTGTGTGTGTGGTAAAATGTCTTTTTATTCCATTTAAGCACACATACACCTTTCAGTTCATCTATACATCAGCTTGACCATCCTCTGTTTATCCATCTATTACAAAACAAAGCCAAGTTCTTTTAACTATCTACCTCTACTTTGTGAAACACCTGGAGGTAGGTTCTAGTTTTTGCAGATTTGTCTGTTGGTATCATTTGGTTCAGCTTTCTTCCAACTTAGCACTCGATGCCTGATATGATTTTCAATCTTATTCAGGACCTGCACTGGCTCCATATTTTGCCCTATGAATGTTCTCAGATTCCTTTCTTCCCAAATGCTGTATACAGTGATTGCGAGCACTAGTTTGCTTATCATAGTTCTGAAACTTTTTCCTCTGAATCTTTGTAGACCAAATTGTAAGAGACATGTCCAACTTGAAAACTTTTGCAAGACTTGCAGCTTCAGTAGAGTTTTTGCCCATATTATCTGAGAGTATTGACATGTCAAGAATAAATGTTCCATAGTCTCCCTCTGCTTCATGCATAAGCAACAGGTGTCTTCAGTGATAATGTTCCACTCTTTGAGTTTATCTTTTGTACGCAATTTCTTTTTACATACCATCCATACTATCATTGCACATTTAGGAAAGTTTCTAGAAAACCATATTAATTTCCACCAGGCCACAGGGTCTCCTTTCTTCCTTAATTCATTACATGTTGTGTATATACTAAATTTACCATTTGAGCTTAATTTCCATCTGATTTGGTTATGGCTGGTTGACAACACGCTATTCCTCAGTTGTTGGTGCAGTAATCTGAGGTTTTGTGATCTAGCAGTGATATGTCACTCCCCATTATGGAAAGCTTCATTGACCCTTAGATTTCCTGAGCTTGCAGCATCATATATAATCTTGTGCCCAAATTGCTAGACTATAGGCCCCTGTGAAAGCCAATTATCTAGCCAGAACCAAGTTTCAGTTTCCATTACCAACACTATATGCAATTAAATCTTGCATTCTGTCCCTCAGCTTCAACAACTTACACCAGGTCCAAGATAGATTAGAAGGGGGATTGAAATACCACATATTCTGGACTTTTATAATGTAGGTATGGCTCCACTGAATCTATAAAGTGTCCTTTTTCTTTGCCAAATCCCAGATGTATTTACACAGTGCTGCTTTATTCCAGTAATACAACCTTTTGATTCCCAGTCCTCCTTCTTTTTTGGGTAGGCACACCTCATCCTAAGAAACTTCAGCTCCAGTGCATTTGATATCTTTTCCATGCCAAATAAAGCTTCTTATTTTAGCCTCAATTTGCAATATAATCTTATTAGGCAGCAGAAATATAAAGCACCAATAGATTTGCATGCTAAAAAGCACTGGAATAGCTAGTTGAATTCTCCCAGCATATGATAGGTGCTTGACTGTCCAACTGTTAATTCTTGCTAGTATCTTATCAATAAGAACTTGACAGTCACTTGTCTTTAGTTTAGTAGTAATCAGTGGCACTCCTAGGTAAGTCACTGGGAAAGTGGAATTCTAACATTCTGTACCAGCAAATTCTTTTCTTCCTCATTAATCCCTGCAATGAAGATTGCCCTCTTTTGCAAATTAGGATATAGCCCTGACATGACTCCAAATCTTTGAATAGTTAACTTGATGATGTCATATTCACCCCACAAATAAGTGTATGAAAATCTGGATGATGGTTCTACAAGAAAGAATTCTGCAGAAATTCGTTCTTAGTAGAAGATGCAGCAGAAAGGAAGAAAAAGACTAGATAAACCAGTATTAGGTGTGTGAAAAATCAGATTTTTTGCTTTATTTATAGAGTACTAGTGGCTGCTCACTAAAAGTCACACCCTTTCACCATGCACCCATTCATTCTGGACTGTTGAATTAGAAAATGTTAAAATTAACAGTCTAGATTTTGGACCACTAACTTACTAGCTCCCAACGGGTGGGTCTCCCCGAATTAGAACCACCCAGATGCCCAACGGGCCGGTGCAAGTGTAATAAACCAATTGCCAATGGCCGGATCTGATTCGACCTGAACTGTTGCACCAGTTCATCACATCAACGACCCAGATTCGATCACGAAGGCATCTAATTGTGTCTCGCGATGATGCGTACATACGAAATGCAAAATGCGCCATCAAATCTCTACATTGCGCCTCACAGCCCACTGCCACGCTCACACCCACGTGCATGTGCACATGCATACACCTTAGCATACCACATAAACTGTCAAGACCAAAACCCACAGGTGAGCCCATAAGCAAGATCTGTGACCGGCCATAGGCCTATTCGAACATCCACTCAAGCCTCTGTCAGGCCTTACTACAACTTGTACACAAATTTATAGCCATACATTTAAACTAACACCTTAACAAGACTTCTAAAATTATACTTATAGATCTCTCAAATATGTCTCTAATGATTTCATCCATGAATGACTAACACAAGTCATAGAAAATCTCATGGAGTCAGCTCTGAATAATTCCCAAAACATAAACAAAATAGCACTACAATTATATTCGACTGTTAATAATTTTTCAGAAGGGCTTAAATCCCTAACGAACCATCTGCTGTGACTCCGTCCTCGTTACTCTCATAGCTCAGGTTCATCTATCTGATCACCTGAAAATATTTATAAAAGAGTGAGCTTGAGACTTAGTAAATACACATACCATATCCCTAAAATAGATTTTGGAATTCATAAAAACGTGTCATGGTTTCTTCGTTTTAAAATTGGTAACAAATTCACAGAGAATACTATACACATATAGACATTATAAAAGCAAATCATGCTTCAGGAGAACTCTTCCAAAATGAATGCATAAGAACAGTGATTAAACTTGGGATAATACCATTTTACTCCCCTGAACTATCCACGTTTTGTTATTTTGGTCCCTGAACTTTAAAAGTCGTTAAATCAGTCCATGTACTTTGTGTCGTTATCAATTTAGTCCCTCCGTTGGAATTCCCGTCAAAAAAGACCACGTGACAGGCACGGGTCATTTTTTGAGGGGTATTTCTGGTATTTCCACCTGCGCCCTCACCCAACCCACCCCACCCAGTGCGCCCCTTACCCAAGCCCCACCAACAACTGTAATACACAGAGACCAAATCTGCCGGTTGAAATACACATCGGGCCTACACTAGATTGGCATCACCACTGCCGAACCACCACCATGTCGCTGCTGCCGTCAATGGACAATCACCACCGACGCCGGTCTCATCACGGCGTCGCCGGAGCCAACATCGCCCACCAGCAATCGATCGCGCGGAACCAACATCGTCCACCTAAAACCACCACCAGATTGGCCTCACCACCGATCGATCACCAATCACCACCATCATCAACCCATGCCCAAAGCCCACCCACCACTGTTAACCCCCTTTCTTCAACATTGACAACCAGGAACACCCACTACTGCTAACCCTATTTTTGGGTCAAAGGACTTGGAGCACCGTGGATTCGACCGAGTTTCATTTCTTGCTCTTTTTACCGACCCACGTGTTGGGTTAAAGGACTTGGAGCAGGCTGAGGCAGACGTACCTGGTTTCGTACAAATTCGGGTTAAGGCGAAACCCGAATGAGCGGTGATGGACCAGCAGGAGCTGGGCCAGGTAGTCGGGCAGGAAAGCGAGGTCGAAGAAGAAGAGCCCATTTTTGTACGGCGTGCCAGGTGGGCCGACGATTGCAGCCAGAGGGGGTCGATGCACTGCTCGTACACGCGCACGTAGATCGTGCCCGCTCTTTCCGGCAGTTGCGGCGTTGGTGCGGTACCCAAAGGGAGAGGGAGAGAAACAAGCAGAGAGAGAGAGAAGGGGGGGGAATAATTACTGGGTGGGACTCAGTCCATTTCCGAAAATACCCCTCAAAAAATGACCCGTGCCTGTCACGTGGTCTTTTTTGACGGGAAATCCCAACGGAGGGACTAAATTGATAACGGCACAAAGTACAGTGACTGATTTAACGACTTTTAAAGTTCAGGGACCAAAATAACAAAACGTGGATAGTTCAGGGGAGTAAAATGGTATTATCCCATTAAACTTCTAGTGATATTCTAACTCTTTTCACGGTGTGTTACGGTCTGTGTATGGTCCCACTGACTAGGACCCATAATCTCTCCTCCACCCGGGATAAATAATATTGTGGATGCAAGGGCGAACCACGATGCAACATTACTATGTGCCAATGTATGGTCCCGTTGACCAAGACCCATAATCCACTTTCTCCCGTGGATATGGGGCACAACAATTAATATTGACTTCACGATAACACGATTAACACAGAGTTTTCAAAAACCAATCAACACTTTCCATGGCAATTATAATTCATTTTCTCATCAACAAGTTGCACAAAAGCAGGAGTTTCACAATTACTTAAAACATTCATTTTGTAAAATCATGTATACATACATATATATTGGAAATAAGTTGTACTGAGGGACATGACAAGAGTACTTACCTGGATAGTTAAGCGGTTATTTCTCACAAGTTTGCCCTAACTCTTGTCTATCAAAACCTAACATAAATCATCTGAATGTTATTCATTACTATTAAATCACACCTAGGTGCTAAATTTTCCCCAAATAAGCAAAATTATCAAAATACCCCTAGACTTGTGTAAAATTACCAAATTACTCCGGATGCCTAACGTACCATTTCAAACCCAGAAATAACCCAAAACATCTTTTTGAAAAACTAGATGGATTTTTCGGGCAAAAATAGTCTTTTTGAAAATTCTCCGTTCGGAACCCTAAATTGCTCCTTAAATTGAGCACTAAAATTCCTCTTTCAAAATATATCCAAATGGCACTGAAATGCCACGAAATTCCAAATACTCAAGCGTCTTAATAGTTTTAGATCATTGTAAAATTTTGCAGCTAAAAATAATTTTGTTTACTATATTGAATAATTCAAAAGTCTATTTTCAAAATAAGATCATTTCAGGCCCTTCACATGCCTAGAAAAATCCCATACAAAGGTTTTACAAAAAAAAGGGATTTTTATTTTTGCACTTTGCTCAAATATTGTCACGCCCCCGACCCGGAGGCGGACCTATACATACTAGTTCAAACTATTCCTGCTTACGAGAAATATAATATCTAAAATATTTTACAAAAACATAACCTCGACGAGGTAATCAGAGCTCTAAACATATCTCAAATCAATAACATTGGTATTAACCATCAATGTCTAATAAATGCAGCGAAAATCCTCATAACAATAATTACTTCCCAGGAACTGAGATTTCAAAAAGTTACTTAATCAACTATTACAAAATCCTTATTCTCAAGTGACTAAAGAGGGTAAAATTTAAGAACGAATCCAAGCTCATGCATAAAGCTACATCATCTACCGTTGTCTTAGCTCAATTACCTGAAATTGGAGGAGAAGGGTGGGTGAGCACAAAGCCCAGCAAAGATCACACGCACACACCCACAGAGTACAACGCATGTATCCAATAATATATAGCTGAGTCCAACAAAACATATGACAACAAAGTGCAAAGACGATTGAAAATCTTAGCACGACCAATAATCCCACTTCGGGACATTCCAATCCGTCAAATATCAAATCAAAGTCAAAGTTAAAGGAACACGTTCGAATAATTGAACTAATAATCGAATACGATACAATCACGTAATACGTGATTGTAAAGCACGTTAACCTAAGTACGTGAAGGTTCTAAGTTCAAAGTTTGCATACCGGTAGCAATTGTCATATCATGTCATGGCATCACGTTAACTTAAGCACGTAAAGGTTTTAAATATTAGTTCAATAAAAAAGGGTCCAATGGATTTCAAAATATCTCAAACGCATAAGAACCGCAAAACATCAAAACTTTGTATCTCAACTATTCTCAAGTAGGATACCTTAACGATCTTAAAAAATACTCGATATTAGACTCAAATCGAAGAGGACGAAGTAACGAATGCAACGAAAGTTGAATCGCTTTAATCCGAGTTTGTAAGATAACGAAATGTGAGAACGAAACTATTTATAAGCCAAAAGGTTAACAAACTTTGTTTACTATTAAGAACTTGACAAGTGGCAAAGCCACTTTTGGCATTTGGACGGCAACTTCTCACAAGAGAAGAGCCAGATTACTACTGTACTTTATAAATTGAATTGCAACATAGTACACTAATTGAATGGAAGTACAAGATACAGTAATCACGAAAGAATGGTACAGCCTACAGCCGAACCGTGAAGAGGAAAAAGAAACGAAACGCACAAGCCGTAAAATATCAAGGGCACACTAATCGAGACATGACAAATTTCACGATTTCACAAAGACCACGTCAAAAATCATTCCAATGCCAAATCCAGTATACATCCTACGGAAATAGATGTAGTATGTGTAACCCTTACCTCAATTCACGCTACGAGATTTGCAAAGTTGTATAACCTTCCGAAAGTATCAAACTTAATTAATAAAATCAACCACTAAAATTAAAATCTTTAAATCAATTGTATTTTGATTAAGGTTTAGGATCGATCACTTACTAATTGTGAGTAGAAGGTTGAAATCCTCAAGCCCTAATTTTCTATTTCTTCTCCTCTCCCTGAAAGACCCAAACTCAATTTATCGACACAACATACTCAGTCTTTTTATTTCTCTAAACTTGGTAATTAACTCCAAAGGCCCCTAAAGATATGTTACTTATTCAAAAGGAATTCCAAAATATTATTAAAATTTCAAAAGTAGCCTAAGAATTAAAATAATTAACTATATATTATTTGGGGTCTTACAAATATACTCGGATATGGTTTAAAAAGTTTGGGTAATGAACTGATTTGTAATTCTAGAAACAACATTTTTCAGCAATCCTAGTTTTGTAGATTGACAATTTTGAGGAAGAAACGTGATGAATCTTAGAAAACTCAAAACTACAAAGTTAAAGTAGACTTGTTGAGGCTTTCATAAATATAAGGGTCATAAAAATTTAACAAATAATGACTTTTTTATAGCAAATCGAAGTGGATGGTAGACACAACACATCTTTTTGCAGATCAATTTTGTTCAATAGTTATTTTGGAGCTGAAATATTATGAATCTTAGAAAAATTAAAACTACAAATTGAAAAAGACTTGGTTTCTATAGATATAAATTTCACAAAAAAAACCCATGAGTAATGAATTTTCTATGGCAAATTGAAAAATTCTGGACTTCTACAGTCAATTGACTTTAAAGTCGTTTTTCAATGTGCAAACGTGGGATTATGAGAAAACTAAAAAAATTTGAAGGCAGCACAATGACATTTTCAGAAAGTGAAAAATTATCTTAATCGGATTTGAAATAAAGAAGATATGACAAAAATTCTAACCCACTCTTACGCTGCTCTACAACAGTCTTGTTCTCAAACACACCCATATCAATACACACACAAAAGCTACCATTTTCATACAAAAAATAAATATAAAACATCCAAATTCATGGATAAAAGTAGAGAGACAATATTAGGAATTTACATTGAAAAAGTCTTGCCCTAGGTGTTGCTTCTCTCTCCCTTTCTCTCTCTGACTTTCACGTAAAAGAGGTGGACAAATTTCTCTTGGATGGTTGCCCTCTTAAGACCTCATTTATATATAGTTGCCCTAGATTGAAAGACTTCTAACCCCCCCCCCCCCCCCCCAACCCTCACACTTAGCTATTGTTCTCATTTCATCCACATCGCTTTAAAAGACTACAAACTCTTTCGATTAAGATTAAAATAAAATTTTCATCGACAAATGAAAAGTTTCGGTAGTCACATTCTCCCCATCTCATTAATTTGTAACTTAAGAGCATATAAATTGTCGCTAAAGGTCACAATCAATACCGGTGGCGACAATCGTCACTAAAGATTCCAATGAATGTATATTACCACAACTGCCACTAAAGAATTAACTAAAATTCTAGAATTCACCGTAAATCATATTCTAGGTGCGGGGTATTATATTATTATTAAAGTAAGTGGAGCTCCTTACCATATACATGCTTGCTTTTCTAATTTCCTTTTATGTGGAGTTCCTCCCTCTTTGCCTCTTCACACTTTTCCAATTCCCTTTCATCATTTTGACACACAAAATAAACCCCAAAAATTGACACAATATTTTAAAAAACACTAACAAAAACGTCTATTTGAGGGTTTAAAGCTTGCAAACCGTTTCTCTTTAGAGAAATGACGATCTTTTGTGGAATAGATCTAGTAGCTTAGATTTGAATTTATATTGAAATTATCCATCAAAGCTTTGAGCTTTATGCTTGAATCTAGCGGAGTTTTTCCTGACTCGATGTAAAACTTATGTTTTCTCTGCAGGCTCACCCCTTATGTACAGTGGTAAATATGAGTGTCCTTATAAAACTGTTTATCCTTTAATAATCACCGCTTAACTAGTATTAACTTACGCGTTGCACACGAGAGTAACAACTGCTAAAATATTTGTAGAAAGTGCATACTTATGTGTCGAATAAAGACAAAATTACTGATAACAACATTAATGTTATATCTGTCTTTTTATAAGCTTTTTACCACTTTTTATTAACAATATGTTAGTCTTTCAATAACAATTGAAGAAATGAAATACAAAATGGCAGGAATATTACATCCAAAATAGTAATAACAATCATAACCGATATGGTAAGACTTGTATATATTAAACTCACCGAGAAGAGTTTAAAAAGATATAAATATAGACAAAAAAGAGAGAAGGTTATATGTGTACACATACACATGTATTTGCATATGACTTACAATGAAATAAAATCACGGAGATTAGGTTTGTTAAATTGTCAAAAAAATATTCGACTTGTCTAAAATATATGTAAGCTTCAAGATACGAATGAGAGATATCGCCGACCAATGGGTGGATGTCGCCGACCCAAGGTTGGGGAACAAGTGCTTGAAAGAGAGATATGCCTCATTGAGAAAGGTTAGGGGTCATGGATGCCAATGATGGTAGGTGTGAAGGGCAATGGTTTCTACCACAAACATCGACATTGGGCACATTCACATCTAGAAGGTTCAACTGCTGGGTGACATTGATTTTTGTTTGATTCTCGAGGTGTTGTTTGTCTTGGAATTTTGTGTTAAGGCCTTTGTCAGCTACCCAAGCGTGGCTGGTAGCTTCGATTCTGGTCTTGCACTGTTGAGGCATGAGAATGTCTGACTAAGAATGTCAAACGACATATCAACTATAGCTTAATGCTCACTTCCTCAACAAAGTCAACAAATGATGTTAAGGATAGGATCGCAACACATGGACGTGCTATAAAGGATATTATTCGTGCCGGAGGCCAAGTATAGGTATTTGGGACATATCAAGTATAAAAGCAAGGGATAGGAACCGAGGCAACCTGGATAGAGCTTTAGGACTGGTAGTACTTTGAGGGGTAGATACACACAATGAGTATGAGAACATCAACTAAAAGTCCAACGTCTTATGTCAATGTCAAGTACTTAAGTTCCACAGTATTAGCTGAGTTACTTTCTCCCTCTAGAATTCTATGCATCATGAGGTTTACAGTAAGAAGCTGAAAATTAAAATGTTGTGCAAATAAGTTCTCAAGTTCTCTAATTATCGTCAATTGATGATAGCTTGCCACCATATAACATATGGCGCACTCAGAGGTACCTTCTAAGGGTGCACTATAACACTTATTTCATTGAATCGCTGGACTCACCTGGTCTACTCTACACAAAATCACTTCGTATGGATAGGTTGCTTAACTCACATAACGCCAGTGCCCACAAAGAATGCCCTTGATCTAGCCACATCTTCACTTCCCTTGTTATGTGTCCCACAAATGTGTCAAAACATGTAATGGAACTTGATAGTGGCGGAGAAGCCAATGACCGATTCCCTCCATATATCTACTCTTGTCTTAAAGTGATCCAGAGGTCATGATCCTTAGATGTGACAATTATAAGCTTTGATGCTGGAGCACACAGACTAGTCAAGCGATCACCTTGGCAAAGAGAAATTCATGGAGAAGTAGCACATCCGACAAAGAGTCCTTGTATCGATGCACTCGGAGCGCACTAAATTAGTGTTATGGAGGAATGCGCCCACTCAATGGTGATGAATCCTCGTGCTAGAGCACTTAGGGCTTACTGAGGTAGTTCCTTGAGGAAAGGCTACGTAGGATGACAAAGGCTCTTTCTTATGGAACACAATGAGTTAGTTGAGCCTATATGGATGAAGCACATGTCGAAAATCATGTTGAAGCATGCTGAATAACATGTTCGGGGGCACATGTCGTGCTAAAGATAGAGTCTAACTCTGAGTGCAATGACAGTATGCGGTGCCGCATTGGCACATCAAACAGATGCTATACCTGAGAAATCACACGATGCATCCCCGTGGCAAGGTGACCACTTGCGGTGTGACCTAAACTTGGTTTAAGACGCTTTTGTCACTATTTGCCTTTGTGCCTCAAACATTTTTTTTTATATTTTTTGGCATGTGGAGCGGAGGGTGCACTCTGGTCTAATCGAGTTGAATTTTTTGACCTTGATTTTTATTTAGGTACTGCAAAAAGTTGAATTTCCCCCCCTAAATAATACTGTTTTAAAACTTAATTACCTATATACTTCATTTTGAAACTTATTTACCAAAACACCACACTTTTGAAAACCGCGATTTAGAAACACGACTTTAAAGTAGAAAACGTGATTTAGAACTACTTTTTTAGTGTATATATATATATATATATATATATATATATATATATATGTTTCCCATTTTATTTGTCTAATTTAAACAAAATTAAAAGAACATTTGGAAAGAAAAAGATATTGATGTTGATAAATAGAAATCGCATTTTAAAACCACGTCTTTAGAATAAAACGTGGACTGTAACAACGTTTCGAGACCAACGTTGATTAATATAAATCGTCTTCGAGAATCACGTTTTCAATAGAAATCGTTGTTTCTAAAGGCGCTTTCTTTTTAAGTCGTGGTTTCTAACCACGATTTTTGTTGAAATGAAAACCAAACGCGCGGTTTTTTTTTTCTTTCTACAGTTTCTTCTTTTGTTAAGTTTTCTTAGATTTTGAGAAATTACGCAGAAAATGAAATAAAGAAATGAAAACCTGATTCTAAATCACGTTTTCTACTTTAAAGTCGTGGTTCTAAACCATAATTTTAAAAAATATGACATATGTGAGTAAATAAGTTTCAAAATAGAATAAGTAGGTAATTAAATTTAAAACAGGAAAAAAACTCGCAAAAAGTTGGAACCGACTTTGTTTATATCAATATATATGTAGAAAGGGTAGACGACCCAATATTTTCTCAAAAAACTGGTACCCAATGTGAAGCAGTGGGTCGTGTTTGCCTTGGTCCTGCCTTACCATGGGCCAAGAACAGCCCTACTCCTTCCCCTCTGCGTCTCTGTCCATCTCATCTACCTTAGCAGCCTAAACATTCAGGCCCTGATTCACCTTCTGTCCACCCTCTCCAGGGTTTAGAATTTTCAACGGCTTAAACCCTTCACAGCACACAAAAGGCCACGTAGTACTTGCTGCTTTCGCCGAAAATCATGGCGTCCCCTCCTCCACGACTACCTCCAGCAGAGCCCCCTTCACTCTGAAGGGCAAAATTTTCTTCACAATCTATGTATCTTTCGTCTCTGTATGGATTTAAGAAAACTCTTGATGATAACCAGGCCAAAACCCATCAAGCGCCCATTTGCGTGCATCATCTTCACTGCCGAATCCCACCACCAAAAGAACCACCCGACTCCAGCTAACCACCAACTGGACCATCCACAGTCGTCAGATGAGAGCTTCTTGAACGGGGTGATCTCACTCCTCTCACACTCATCTCTAGATTCATCGAAATGTAAAGATCTACTGACCCATTTGTCCCCTCATCAGTTTGATAATCTCTTCTTGCAAGCTGGGTTGTTGGTAAATTCGTTAACCGCACTCAAATTCTTCTACTTTGCATCCGAAAACGCCGGCTTTAGATTCACTATAAGGTCTTACTGCATTTTGATTCGTTTGCTTATGCGTTCCAACCTTGACGCCCCTGCCCGTCTCCTTTTGATACGTTTGATTGATGGGAAGCTTCCCGTCTTGCTTGATAACCCGAATAACAAGAAGCATTTCGATATAGCTTTTGCGTTAGTTGGTTTGCATTCGGCGTCATTAGAGACTAATACTCTTGGCATTAGGTCATTTGACTTGTTAATTCATGTTTATTGCACACAATTTAAGAATGCAGGGCTTGAGATGGCGGTGGATGTGCTTCGGTTACTCGGGGATAAGGGTTTGTTTCCGTCTCTGAAAACGTGTAATTTTCTCTTGTCTTCTCTTGTGAAAGCAAATCAGCTAGAGAAGAGTTATGAGGTGTTCGATATTGTTTGTCAAGGCGTTTTGCTTGATGTTTATACGTTTAGTATCGCGATCAATGCGTATTGCAAGGGAGGAAGGGTCGAGGATGCAAGGAGGTTGTTTTCAAAAATGGAGGAGGTGGGTATTTCTCCAAATGTTGTTGCTTATAATAACATTATTGACGGGCTGTGCAAGGGTGGGAAATTTGATGAAGCTTTCCAGCTTAAAGTGAGTATGATTGAAAAGGGAGTGAACCCGAGTCTTATAACATTTGGTGTCCTAATTAATGGTCTGATGAAACAACAAAAGTATGATGAAGCTAATTTTCTTTTGAAAGAAATGACAGACAAAGGGTTTGTCCCAAATGAGGTTGTTTATAACACATTGATTGGCGGGTTGTGCAAAATGGGAAATGTTATGGCTGCATTGAATGTGAGGGATGATATGTTGTCTAAGGGCATTACGCCTAATTCAGTCACTTTTAATTCACTCATCCAAGGATTCTGTAAGATTGATCAAATTAATCAAGCCGAACAGCTCTTGGATGAGATGCTATCAAGTAGGTTATCCATAAATCATGGTGCATTTACTACTGTAATTAGTTTGCTTTGTACGAATTCAAGGTTGGATTCAGCCCTGCGATTGACTAGGGAAATGCTATTGAGGGATTTAAGGCCAAATGATAGTTTGCTTACCACTTTAGTTGGTGGGCTTTGTAAGGCAAAAAAGCATTCAGAGGCCGTTGATCTTTGGCTGAGGCTACTGGAGAAAGGGTTTGGATCCAATATAGTGACCTCAAATGCTCTCATGCATGGACTTTGCAAAGCAGGGATGATCGAAGAGGCTGTTAGGCTTCTCAAGGAGATGCTAGAGAGGGGCCTTCAGTTAGATAGAATTACATATAACTCTCTCATCTCTGGTTGTTGCAAACAGGGGAAGCTGGAGGAAGCTTTCAAACTGAGGGAAGACATGATTAAACGAGGAATTTCACCAGACACATATACTTGCAATATGTTGATGCATGGGCTGTGTAATATGGGTAAGATGGAAGAAGCCATGATGCTTTGGGATGAAAGCAAAAAGAATGGTCTGATTCCCAATGTTTATTCATATGGGGTTATGATACATGGATTTTGTAAAGCTGAAAAAATTGAGGAAGGTAAACATCTCTTCAATGAGTTGCTCAGTAAAAATATTGTCCCGAATCATGTGGTTTACAACACACTTATTCGAGCCTATTGCGTCAACGGGAACATGACAGAGGCCTTTAGTCTGCGTGATAATATGCGCAGTAAAGGCATTCGGCCAACTTCTTCCACGTATTCTTCTCTGATAGATGGAATGTGCAATATCGGCCTTGTCGAGGATGCAAAACCCCTTTTCGATGACATGAGAGATGAGGGTTTGTTGCCAGATGTGGTCTGCTATACTGCCTTAATTGACGGTTATTGTAAGCTACATCAGATGGATAAAGTACGGAGTATCTTCCAGGAAATGACTTCAAATGGCATACACCCTAATAAAGTAACCTATACTGTCATGATTGATGGGTACTGCAAAGCAGGTGATATGAAAGAAGCTGCTAAGCTCCTTGCTGAGATGGTAGAAAAGGGAATTATTCCCGATGCTGTTACTTATAACACAATGACAAGTGGGTTTTGCAAGGTAGGGAAGGTAGAAGAAGCCTTCACAGTGTGTGATAATATGTCTCGAAGAGATGTAGCTTTAGATGATGTAACATACACGACTTTAGTTCATGGTTGGAGCCGTCCGTCAGAAAGTACAAATGAAGAATGATCAAGGACCCCTAAGGGCATGGTTGAGGAACTCCACGATGCTCATATCAGAGCATGGTTCTGTCGCTATCAGGTTCCTTTTAACTTGATCTTTTTGTCAACTTTGTCTTCATCTAAGATGTTCTGGATAACAATTTCATCCCTTTGCCCAGGTGGTGACTTCTTCTGCTGATCCTTGAAATGCTACAGCATGATAA
This sequence comes from Escallonia rubra, assembly GCA_033065855.1. Taxonomy (NCBI): domain Eukaryota; kingdom Viridiplantae; phylum Streptophyta; class Magnoliopsida; order Escalloniales; family Escalloniaceae; genus Escallonia; species Escallonia rubra. The sequence goes on from JAVXUO010002358.1 coordinate 471,606, forward strand.
ACTTCTTTTTCTGATGTGAGGGAGTCATTTCTCCCATATGACATCGGAACATAGCTCTTCAGGGGGGATTAATTACTATTTTTATCAAAAACGAATAGAAGCTGTTCCTCCCTAAAGAAAGAATAAAAGAAGCGTCGGCGATGGGATCCCAAGGTAGGCCTCATGCGTGTTTCTGCTTCTTGTGATAGTTGTTCTTTATACAGTTATTGACCCTTTTTCTCTCAAGACTTACATTTCGAAGTGTCTCTCTCTATATATCAAAATTGCTCTCATTGTTGTTTTCCCTTCCCTCTCTTCAAAGAATAGATTTGAATATCATATGATTCATACCAGTGCAAGTATTTAACCTTTTTAACTTTTTTCATTATTAAGCTTGTATGATTGGTTTTTGTAGAGTCCATGCAATACCATTCTCAATGCTTAGCTTGATGAGTACTCTGGTCGCATTTTCCTGTACAAGATGTTGGTCGCATTATTTTGTACAAGATATTGGTGCTAGTGGAGATATATATAGCTGAAATGCCCTTAACAGTATTCCTATTAGCAGGAGGGAATAACATTTGAAGTATCTGTAGTGAAAAACGTGATGCTTAGGACTTATGTTTGAGATCACCAGCTTGTGTAGATCACATGATTTGAACCCTTTCCAGTTTACTGGAAGCAGTTTCTGTTAGCAGGACTGTTTATTAGAAGTTCTTTGACCAAGTGATAATGTAGCTGTATTAGGTTGAGCCTCAAAGCAGGAAACTTATTAGGTTGAGCCAAATATCTGGCTGTTTGAGCCCATTGTGGTTTGAGACAACAGTTTAGTTTGTTGTTAAGTATATACTAGAAGACATTATTGCTGAAGTATATCTGACCATCCCACCCTTCCCAAAGAAAAAGAAAACTATCATAAAAGAGCACAACTTAAACGCTGACTGTTCTTTTCTATTCCCGTCTTTTTCCTGGTTTTGACAAATAATTCCATATTTTCCAGTTTCCCACTTGACTCTGTGGAACAGATCCCCCTTTGTTTACAGACTCTTGAGTAATGCTTGCTAGTTTTCCTAGAGGATCTAAAAACCTTTTCACTCATCCCCAAAATTTGTACAACCATATTAAGGAAACAACTTTGTACTATCTCCATAACCTGCCCCTCATTTGCAGAGAGCTCACGTGCTATGGAAGACATCCAAGCCCACGTCTCTATTTTCATTTTTCGCCACTGCCTCCAGTTGCTGCTAAAATCCTCGCCCAAAACCCAGAACAGAAGTTGAGGTAAGAAGAGGAAAACGGAATTCTTCTTTTACTACACCCATCATCTGGCTAAGTCACGTATATAAACCTATGACCCAAGTCTAGGCCTGGCAAAAAAGTTCCAAGCCCTCTCCCTTTGGACATTCCTAGCTGCTGTATTATGGAATCCCCAATGGAAGGCTGCGCCTAGAGACCCACCACCCTTTTAACTGAAATAAACTATGGCACTGAGGACTTCCCTTATAATCAACTGCCTATATATGAGCCTCCGCTGGGCATTGCAGATGGCTGTGGCCTATACCCTACGCCCCAGTGGTGGGGGCAAACATTTTCAGTGACAAACTCTCCTAAAACTCAATTATATCATATTGCTTGAATGAAGAGGCTAAATCACTCTGGGTGATTAAGTGACACTTTAGCTCTTTGTGTCACTTAGCTAACTACGCCAACAAACTAAGTATCAATTTGATACAAACTTAGCTTGGGTCTGGGATATTTTATACAACTCACTTACTCAGCGGCTCAGGTTCTGATCAAATGAGGCTTGTTCAATAAATAAGAGATTGGTAGGTGGATGTATCGGTGATGAATTTCTATTAGCATGATGAAAAACTCTAATTTCCCATCCTATTATGCTATTCCACATTAGTGGTAACCAAGAAAGAAGTGGCATTAGAGGCAGGGGTGGGGGGAGCACCCCAGGAGAACCTATGCGGGCTGGCCCCTTGGCGAGCCAACCCCTGGGGGATTCCTAGTTCGCGAGCCGGGACCCCTGGCTTGAATATCCATTGGCGAGCCGACCCCTGTGCCGGGGCGACCCCCCTTTGGCCATGGACACCCTTTCACTGCTCGCTTAGGTGCCTTAGGCATTTCCGCTGCAATTTTGTGGCAGTGGCATGGCTGGCGTTCTTCGGTTTGAGTTAGTTCACTTTGTTGACTGTTGAACTTCGTTGTGGAAAGTGGGTCCCGAACACGGCCACATGTACATAGCCAAAATGGGCTATCAACAGCTTGCAAAAGCTAAAAAGTGAGGAAATCTGGAAACCAAATTGAAAGAAACTTCCCCTTATTTTTACAAAGAACATGTTTTTTTGATAAGTTTGCTTTTAACACTTCTTTTGAAATATTTGAACTTACTGGTCAGTTTGCTACATAAGACTATTCAGCACTTTTTGCCCAAGCACCTTCAACAGCTTTCATCCAGTTTCTGAAGCAGCTTTTGTCTAAACAAAAACTAATTTTGATAACAATGCTCTAAGTTGATTATTAAACTGATTTTTTTTTTATTTTTTATCTGGAATCTACTTTTGAGAATCAAACACAAATGGGTCCTTACTCCTTCAAGCTATATTGTAGTTATCTGATTATGTGTTGAATGTTGGCCTTCAGGCCTACATGTTGTACTTCGAGAAATGCCACTTATGTGGAAAGTGGTTTCCACGCATCGCCAACAATTGTTTTGGCAATTCATTAGAGGACATTGTGACAAGTTAGACTTTTTGAGGATTTGGGACTCTTAGGACTTAAGGGGCAAAGTTACAATGATTTCTAATTGATCTCTCAAGATCACCTGCCAAATTAGATGTTTTGAGAATTCATTTTGTTGAATAATTAGCTGCAGTGAACTCTCTTACTTTTTAATGTTTGTGTCTCTCTTATATTTTTCAAGCCGCAAGTACATGTAGATACTTCCGATACAGAATACCACTTCCTTCATCCTCTAGAAAATTTATATTTTCTGAATTCTTCATTTTAGAAAACTGATCTATTTTTCTTCTTCTTTTTTGGTTGTGTTTTTCAAATCTATGTAGCTGTCTGTCCCTATTATTTATTGACTATGCTAGAACTTTTATCTCCTGAAAGCTTCTTAGTTGGCTGTCGTCTTCTTTTTTTTTCCCCATTTGTGTTACATTTTGTTTCCTATATGCAGATTACTCTGCAAATTTATTTATTTGGAGGAGTGTGTTTCTTCTACTATAGAAGGATGAGCACAAACTGTTCCATTTAGGATAGAGGTCCCAATGCTTACTTGATTGCTCTTAATGCTGCAGAGCTATTGGCACAGCAGGTTCGTGCTCAAGTCCAAGACAGGACCGACAGGCAACGTGAGATGCCGCAAGATGAGCACCTATTTTCTGCGATTTGCTAAGTGTTTAACAGGTGAGCCATTGTGGTCTTTCCTATTCTCAGTTTGTTTGTTCATTTGCTCTTTTCAATGCGGCTGATTTTACCGATTTCACAATCTTTGTAACACACCATACTATACCAAATAATTATCCCATTAGATATTTGGATAATCCTGAAGATTTGCTTGCGAAGGACTTTGATAATTTCTTGGATGTTTAGTTTAGAAACCCTTGCTATTTGGGTGACCAAATATGGCTTCTTTGCCATGCTTTTCTTCTTGGGAAAATTACACTAAGTACTCCTGAGTTTTGGGTTGAATACACTTGCTACCCCCCTTATTTGGGAAATTAACTAACCTCCCTTGACATTAGGGTCCATGTCTCGCGAACCCCCTCCCATTATCTTGACGTCAAATTTTGCCGTTAAAATTTAATGGAAACCCGAAAATACACCTGCCGCAAAATCAAGCCGGACCTAGGGTTCGCTTACCCACGGTTGCCCCCGTCTACCTAACCATTACACCGTCGGCGATCCCACCCCCACCCCATCACCCCCAACACCTGCCTAACAGTCATGGTGCACTCATTTTCGTGCCGCAACGGGACGAACTTAAGGCTTCATGATACTTGCAACTTGCTTGTGAACCGTGTCATGAACTAGCATCCTCTTATACAAAGCAACTATACTTTTCTCTGAAAGCAGAATGTTACCAGACTCACCCTTGGATAAAGTCCTGGCACAAGCATAGCAATTACCTTAAGACAAATAGCAACATACCATACAGTCGCACGAGACTATGCACAATGAACTTGTCAAGATTGCCACATGTGCGGTGCCAAAGCATCTCGCACCTGGTGCACTAAAATGTTAATCATTGTGCACAACATACACTGTCAGCACTTTGCACGACGCATGTCGGTCGTGTCTCTAATTACTAGACATATAAAAACACAAACCAACAAAATGTTCGCTTGCGTAGCAGTGTGCACAACGCAGCTACGTGCTAGCGTGCCCGACATGCCTATCGTGCATGACAACTTGTCTCCATCCCTTGCTTCACATGTCTGCATGTGGCCATCATGAAGAATAGCTTAGCCAATCTTAGCACGATGCCAATTGCGGTTCTTCCTAACCTACACACGAAGCCCGACGTTTTGACACCGAGTGTGTCACCAATGCCACCCAACTGCTGGGCGTGTCAAACACAAGACGATGTTCAACTTGGCATATGGCATGCAAAAAACCAGTAGTCCGATTTGCCATAATATGCAGGCCTGATATGATATAGGATAAGTTTGGGGAGTAACGGGTGCAGAATCATGACTTTTGACCAATGTCAAGGCTTACCGTCCATCGATGCCCACAGGAAAGTTTTTTACCATATGGAAGCTCTGAACTTTTGAGCTTTCCCAAAGTTCCCTTCGCTCACTCATTTGACGTCGATGTCCACCTGAAAGGTTTTGCCTATATGGGAGCTTTGAAGTATGTCTTCAACACTTTTAAGCTTGCCCCAAGTTGCCTTAGGGTCGCTAACTTGATGCACATGAAGGCACCACACACTACCATGTACCACTCAGAGCGGTATCAGTGTATCACAAGTGACCGTAGTAGACATCCCTTTGCTGGAGGAGCGATAATGCCCTTTTTCAACTTTATACACCTTGAATTGCATTCAGTGAAGCTATGTGCTCGTAGTGAACTACACTCCAATCTCTCTTCTATGTTTGTGACCATCTGATGCACGCACACCGAGATTCTTACTAAAACTCGTCTTTCATATTTAAAAAAATGCCATGGCAGGTGGTTTTGGGCCGAAAAGCATACTAGATTCTCTATCCACTTGCCACCAATTTCTGAGCATGTGCCTCAAGTCACTGGGCATTGGCTTATGCCAAAATGTCAGCCCGTGACCCCACTTAATTCATCAATGTCCTTGTTGACGCGCAAACTCAAAAGGGTTCGCCGCAGTAACATCCATCCTTTACAGCCATCTTGTGGAATTCTCACCACTTTAATCCATCAATGCCCGCATTAAAAACAATTGCCGACTTGCTACATGCGCACTTTCGTGCAAGAGGACTATCGTTGTAGCATGCAACTTTGCACCATAGCAAACTCCCGCTCTCGGATGCCTGTTTTGAACTTTACTAAGAATCACGAGAATCAACCGCCACCAACAAAAACCTCTCTGACTCGAGCAAAGAACGCACCTCTTATGCAATGCCTCAATGGGCTCTTATATAAGTCCACCTTGCCCCTCTGAGCTAAACTTCTCCAAGGCTCCACATAAGCCATACTCTGACTCTCTGCCGCATTAAGGCTCCTCATGAGCCAAACTCCAACCAAAATCTTCAGCTTTATGTGCAAAGGATCCTTCCAATCGACTCCCTCTGAAAGTTAGTTGTCTAGGATTGATGTTAAGAACTCAACACTGTCTAAGAAGCATGAACATGAATTCCTCTGGTCAAACCAACTCCATTGTCCATGAACCACTGAGCCTGAAGGCTAAGGAGAGACAGGAGACTTGTCCCTCCCCCACTGAAAGCCGTAGTTACCTTTTACAATGAGGTAGCAACCAACCCTTCTAAAACCGTGCACAACTTGAACGCACCTCTTGGTTCAACTCTTGCTGCACTAACTTGAACCAAAAATGGTGCCCTACACCTGACCCAAGTCAAAATTGATACCCCATATCAGGTCTAGCTGGCAGCACGATGCAGCACAAGCCCAAGGCTTATAAAATTAAATCTAAGCAGAAGGCCTTTTTGGTCTGCCAGAAACCGCCTTGCAAACAACACAAGCTAGATGGTGCATGTAATACAAACAGCTCAACCTTCCAAAAAATGCCCTGCCTTAATTTAACAAATATGCACCGCATTCACGAGGCCAACTTCACAAAGCCGACAATGGTGGCCTACGCCCCAAAATCTACCAGGGGTTTCATTGCCCCTCAAACTCTGCACCCAGAGTAAACCCACGAAATTGAACAATGTCCTGCACCTTGGACAAAGCCACGAAAGCACATGGTATCCTTGTGACCACAAAACTCGACGATGCCCAACATTTTCTGAACACTTCCCCAAAACACATGCAGACCAAGTCTATAATCGCAAGCGGTGCCCAATGCCTACATCAACTTTGATGCCCACTGCCCAGCACCTGAAAACCCACTTGCTCTTCTTGGAGTAGATGTCTCAGTGAACCAAATCATTAAACGTCTGCATATTTTGATAACCCTGAAGATTTCAGTAAATGACTTGGAAATTGCTTGGAAGTTTGAAAACCATTTTATTTGGATCACCAAATATGGCTTCTTTTGCCATGCTTTTCTTTTTTCATCTTATTGTACTAAATAGATATCTACTTTCACAATAAATAATGTAGACTTGGAAATTGCTTGGAAGTTTGAAAACCATTTTATGTGGATCACCAAATATGGCTTCTTTTGCCATGCTTTTCTTTTTTCATCTTTTCGTACTAAATAGATTTCTACTTTCACAATAAATAATGTAATACTTATGAGAATTGATTGTTGTTTCACCTCGATGGCCTCTCTTCCCCTGGTATCTGATGCAAGACGCATGCCAGAGCCAAGCTTGAAATGAGATCAACTTCATTGGAAGTACATTGCATATTATACTGAGATTTAGAAAATTAAGGTAGCTGCACTGTGGTAGTAGGATATTCAAGATATTCTAGTAGTATCAGGGCAGGGATTCTAATGTTTTAGATAAACAAAGGCGTGATCTTCAAGGTCAAGCGTGATAGACTATTGAAACGAGTAAGCATTCTTGGTCACAAGGTCAGCGGACACACTTGTTTGCTCAGTTTAATATGAACCAGTTGTTCCGAATTTGTCTAGCATTATCTTTTTAAGTGATAATTTTCATGCATAACCGTAAAATCTTGTCTAGCACCGGTTTTTGATTGCTGAGTATCATATGCAGACTTTTTGCTAGTGGTACGTGACCAATGGATTTCAAAGAAAAGAAAAAATAGAACTAGTAAGAAACCCCAAATTGGGGAGGGGTGGAAATCGTCCTTTGGCTCACTTCAAGAGGAACTAGCTCCCCGTAAAACACTAAAAGGTGCTTCAGAATATTTCTTGTGTCTTTTCTATTGCACAAAGTGTACAATACTCAGACCAGCAGTTGCAATCCATAATTGCACTTAGTCTCCTATTTATCCTTTAACACTATCAGACCTATTGATCCACTTGTTTGCCCTACTGCTCACGTTCACAAGAAGCAAGATATAATCATAACAACAAACTAACTTCACCAACCAGCACCAGCCTCACTCACGACACACCAAAATTTGACCCACTATCTTACTTCTAGCATGAGTTAATTAAGAGAGGAAATCCTAAAGCTAAGTTCGTGAAATAACGCCTAAAACTTCAATATGTAACATCCTACTCGTCTTTTTACTTTGATCATTTGGTTTTCTATATATACTAGGAGTCATCGGCACGCTCGATGCATGTGCAGTTAAAGAAAACATATGAATCGATACAAATAATAGAAGGTAGACAAGAAGGAGAATGAGTTGACAATGAAAATGGAGACTGGGAGGGAAGGAGCAGTAGAAATGGAGTGAAAATGTTTACAGTTGGATGTTCGGGTGGAGTGATTGCAATGGTGGGGATGAAGAAGAAGTTTTAGGGTGGAGCTGTTATTTATTAAATGTTGAGAAATTTCTGACAATGGCCTTGATTACCTTTTTTTTAATTTGAAGTTAGAAAGGTTATATTGGAACTTCAGAAGGGCTTCACCGTAAGGTTGCTCTTCCTTGATATTAGTATGGATACCTTTAGCCATCATTAAGGTTTACTTTTTCGCATAGAAGTGCATTATTTGCCAACTGCCTCAATATGGTCTTATATGTGCGAGTTTTTCGTCATTCCATTTCTGTACTTGGGTACTTTAGCCATTTAAACTTGCCATTGGTGCATGTGCAATTGTGGTGCGTGAAATTCATGGCGCGCACCACTTAAAAAGTTGAACTGTAAAGATGCAGTGTCTATATGGTTCTTGTAATATCCTTTGAATATCATGTGTAACATAATTTCCGTGGCCTCAGGTTTGGGAACCAAAAAGATCGAAGCACTGGTTCAGATATTGGTGTGACACGGCTGCAAACAGGTAGTCAGCCCAAGAAAATCAAGAGCAATGAGCGCTGATAGTACCTCTCGTGTATAAGAAGTAAAACCTCCTTGAACGACGAGATTTTTGAGATCCAAGTTTGAAGCAATGGAGTTTCACACGAAGTCATAACTAAGATAACCCTTTGGTATATACTAGCCTAAACCTACATCAGTGTGCACACACTATGGATAGGACAGGGTTCTGTTTAATTGATTCGCTAAAGTTTCCAGGACACAAATGGCTTGTTTGAATAAAGAAGTTAACACGAGGAGGAATGAAAACAAAATTACGGGAAGGTGGCTACATCTGCTAGGTCGCTGTGTCGGCTGTGACCTTGTATTGCTTCTGGGAAGTGGTACATTGCACTTCTACACTTTTAAGCTTGAAATTGAGATGATGTTCGTTGCATTAACAACCATACTAACTTATCAAAAGCTACGGAACCCGTTTGCTTAAGCTTTTTGGCCCTAATTATCTGCGGGTTTTATGTCTTCATTTTTTTAAGAACAAGGGGGAGTAGAAGATGAATTTTCTGTGTTGGCTAAGTAGGGGTCACTTATGGAGGTTACATCAACTTTGTATACAAAAGATCCATTTTGCTCTAGGAAAACATTGATGTTGGATTAGCTATGTATGCTCATAAGCTACTTTATGTTGAAGTATGAAGAATTCATGCCATCTCCATTTGTATTTTTTTTTTTTTTGGGTTTTTTTTTGTTTGTGGTAATAAGAGAATTGCATTGATAGAGATAAAGATACATGAAATGAAGTTTGCAGCCTTAAGGCTTTACAGAACCATTTCTGAGCGTGAGTAACCGCCAGAATAAAAGTAGTAATAAATAGTAGCAAAAAGATTTAAGCAAAGATACTACCCACAAGGGACTTTACAAAAATACTCTATCATATCTGAAGATCTTCAGCTGCGCAAGGCGTCACTTACCCAATCTTGGTAGACGGGTATGCGAGCTTGTTAGGCAAAAAGAGCTAAGGATCGTGCTTCTGTCTGAGCGTGTGGTCTAGCCCTATGGATACTAAACTGATGAAATTGAGTCAAAAGGTGGCAAAAGTCATAGAGGATAGGTGTCATAGAATCTGATCCCGACATTTGATGTAAAAGGAAGGGAGATGTAGTTAGTACATGAATATGTAAAAAATTCTGTTTCAATGCCCATTGTGATGTAAGAAGCAGGTAATGTGTTAAAGCAGTATAATTATCGGATGAACTAATAGAGAAGGCTGTCGTTCCACAACGATTATTGTTGGTGTAGCATACTAAACCAAAGCCGGCCCGTAGATTCCGCTGGTCAAAACAGGCATGGATGAGCATGTTGATTGGTGCAGATTCTATGCAGAGGCAGGGTGTCTGACTGGAATGCAAAGATATTGGCCCAGAAGGTGTGGTAAACCGCCTAAGCGAATTCGCTAGGGAGCAATTTGGTTGCGGCAATTGTCGAGGCGAAGAAGGTAAAGCATCCGAATAATGTGAGATGTTATTAGTTAGTTGACAAATTTGACGTATCAAAGCTATGGGTTGGAAAGGAATTTCCCGAAACACAAAGTTATTTCGGTGGTTCCAGATAGTCCAGATAGTGACAAAAAAATATATAATGGTGCGCCATGTGTAGGGGGAGGAAACCGACGGGTTGAACCAGGCAATGAGCCATTCTTTAAATGATCCTTCCACATTTGTGACCTTGATACCGAGAGGCAGACCAAACCAAACAGGTCGAACCAAAGGGCATTTAAGGAACACATGGTTTGAATCCTCGGGAAGAGATTGACAAAGAGGGCAAAGGTTGGAAGGAATGATCTGGCGCTGGAAAAGATTGGTGTTTATCGGTAAACGGTCCCATAGAATTTGCCAGATCAAAAAATTAAATTTCAGCGGTAATTTGAGGCGCCAAATTGTCCTCCAAACCTCGTTAGAGTAAGCCGGAGATTTGGAGGGAGGTTTGGGCTGTTGAGAAAAAGTATAGTCCATATGTTGATAGAGCATTCGGTAGGCGGAGGCTACAGTAAAATTCCCATCCTTGGTAAACCCCAAAACTGGTTGATCTTCGAAATCATTTGTGGCCACATGAATGGCCTTTATTTTGTGTCCATCGTTCACAGAAAAAAACTGATCAATCTTCTGGGTATCCCAGGTGCCATTGTAAATAAGATCACTGACCATCAGGGGTTGTGATTCTGGTAGACTAGCCTGAGGGTAGGGGATCCTAGTGCTGTCAGGCACCCACCAATCATTCCAAATATTGATATTCCTACCATTGCCCACCTGCCACCGTATGCCTTTTTGGAGGGTTTGTCGGCCAAGAATGATACCTCGCCAAGCCCTTGAGAAGTTACCCGTAGCCGGAGAATGGAGAAAATCCCTGTTTACACAATACTTACCTTGGAGTACTTGTGCCAGGAGGGAATTAGGTGAAGTTCAAATACGCCAAGCATTCTTCACAAGAAGTGCAATATTTAGGAGTCTCATAGATTTGAAAGCTAGGCCTCCATTTTCTCGTGGGCCACATAAGGCGTGCCAGTTAATCCAATGCACTCCTCGAGAGGACTCATTGCCAGACCACCAAAAATTGCTTAGTAACGTATCAATCTGGCGACACACCTGTAGAGGAGGAGGGAGTTTAAAACTGACTTGAGAAGGGTAGCTCGTCCAGCTTTATTTAGAAGTACGCCCTTCCACGTAGCGCACCGATCGCGGATGCGGTCAACCAGCTCCCGGAAGAAGGCTTTCTTATGAGTAACCATATCTAAAGATCCTCCCAAGTATTTGCCAAATTCACAGCTAACTGTGAAACCCAAAGTTCGGCGAATAACAATATGGGTGTAGAGTGGAGTATTATGACTCAGAGTTATAGCAGATTTTTTGTAGTTGACAAGTTGGCCCGATTCCTGACAGTATAGCTTTAGAATACTCTGAATTTCCGATATAGCTTGCATATTGGTCTTAGTAAAGATCATAGCGTAATTTGCAAAAAAGAGGTGGTTGAATGGCGGGCTCAATTTCCCGGTTTTGATGCCAGGTACCAGTTTCAGATCCTGAGCTTGTATAAGTGCAGCAGACAGCGCTTCAGCACAGAGAATAAACAGGTAGGGAGACATAGGGTCCCCCTGTCAGAGACCACACCGAGGTTGGAAGCGTGGTGACGGTGAGCCATTGATAAGAACTTCATATGAGACGGTAGAAACACAACTCATGATGAGCTTTGTCAGATGTTCTGGGAAGTTCATCTTTCGAAGGACAACATCGAGGAATGGCCAAGAGATTCTATCATAGGCCTTACTCATGTCCATTTTGATAACTCCGATTCCATCCTTGGCCTTTTTTGTTCCCCTGATTTTGTTGGTCAATTCTTGGGCGATAAGGATGTTATCCACAATGTGCCGATTAGCAACAAAGGCATTTTGGTAAGGAGAGATGAGGTCCTTAAGCACACCTTTTAATCGGTTGGATAGAGTTTTTGAGATAACTTTATATATGGTATTGCACAGGCTGATGGGCCGAAAATCATTAGGGGTGCAAGGATCAGGGCATTTGGGAATAAGCACAATGAACGATTTATTTGTAACGCTAAGCATATGCCCTGATCGGAGGAAGGATAAGACAACGGCAGTAATCGGCCGCTTCATAAATTCCCAGCACTGTTGATACACTAAAGCAGGGATACCATCGGGGCTTTAAGGGGTTTAATATGGAAAAGGGCCTTTCAAATTTCTCGGGGTGTAAAGGGGCGGTCCAGATGTAATCCTTGAAACAAGCCAGAAGATTTTCTTGAAACAAGCCAGAAGATTTCTTTGGGTATCGGATAATCCTTGAAATAAGCCAGAAGATTTTTAGGAACACATCTGATCACTTGGCTGCGCCATCTTGGATCAAATAGGCAAATACTAAATAACCTAAGCTCAAAATTACACTTACAATGACGATAACTATTATGGAAATACAGTCAGGTACCTAACGGTAAACACGATTAGGAAAGAATGCCGACACTAAGATAATAACGATCCAAGCTCGAAACTTACAATCCTAGCAATGGGTGAGAAATTAAGACGAGGCTAACCTACCCAAACAAACCACCACCACCACCACCCTTCCTTCCAGGCAACCCAACCCCCTCACGCCCTCCCCTTCCCCACCCCGCAAGCAGGAAAATAAGACCTCAACCTCCATTCTAGAACTTTTCAATCCTTCACCTTCTATTACGTCCTCTCCCACCCCACAACAACCCGAGAAGACCCCAAAACACTATTCTACCTATTTGGAAAGAAGGAGAAGGTATTAAAGCAGAAATTACAGAAACTCTCCCTTACTTCAGTCAACGAGGCATTGATACCAAAAGCCAATGAACAGTTGACGACACTCAGATAAAACCTCCTTACTCTCTCCCCAACAGCACATAGATAAAATCTCATATCCGAACAAATTAGTAAAAACCAGTCAAGCCAAGCATATGAAAAAGCCCGTGTCCAGAAGCGGAACAAGCCACATCTGGTTTTAGAGTGACGTCCGAGAAAGAAACATAGCTTAGAGACAGTTGCGGCTCAAGCAAAGTCAACTAAAGGAAAATAATGAATATATCAAGCCAAATCAATACATGTCACTTGAAATGAGGTGTCGCGTGGAAAAGATAAAGACCAGACAGTTACCGATGACATTGACAGTAATTTTTTGGGCAAAGATCACCGGCAAGCAGTGACCAGAAGGGTAGACTCATGCCACTGTAGGTTTGACCAAACCGCTGGTGAAGGTTCTGCCAGTTGTCAGCGACTGTCGGCAGATATTCCGACCATTAATGCCCACTCTGACAAAGGGTTACCCAGCCCCAAATTTGATCTGATCTACACTTCCACAATTGGGTAGGGGTAGATCTACAACATCAACTCCACCTCTAACAGTCCATCACTACCGCCAATCAAAGTTTCCGGTGGAGGATACCTCGCCACATTACCCAGGATTGAGGCTGAAGCTAAATTTGCAACTGGCCCTAGTGGCGCTAGATCTAGCACTATTGATTTGTCCCTTTAAAGCTAGCACGCTTTGTCCATCTTCGCCATCGATCTACCTAGCCGCTACTGGATAAATTTTCGACGGGCAAGACTTCGCAGCAGACCCTAATCTCGTTTTCTGCCGCCCCGACTAAACTGTACTACCCTTTCATGGCGTAACATGAGACCATTAATCCAAAAAAAAAAATGACTCAATTAATATACAATTAAATGCACCAGAGACCGACGGCTGCCCCACACGCCTAACGCATGGTGGGGCAGCGGGGGAAGCGCAATAAAAGTTTGCTCTGTGTGTGATTTTTAGAGAGAAGAGAGAGACACTTTAGTCTTTGGGCTACTTTCTCCCTTTGTGTTTCAAAAAAAAAAAAAGGCTTCTGGCAAAAAAGTATTATTAAATGAATTTTACTGGAAATAGGGGCCGACTTCCTATAAAATTAGACTATTAATCTTATTTAGCAACAATTATTTGTCGCTATATGAGATGATTGTACTCTTATGCTATAAAACTGGTTGCAATCAAAAATTTTCCTAGCCGCTGTCACATTAGTGTTTAGAAGACAAAACCCTAGGGGTTATATTAGAAGGAAAAAAAAAAACCCTATTCTACAAACAGTAAACACGATGGCGAGCAAGGCAAGAAGGAAGTTTGGGTTTGAAATTCCACCCGACCTCATCTTCAAGTTGCTTGCACAAATTCATGCAAAAATCTGCATTAAGATCTAGATGTGCTTCTATTCAATGGTGCTCCCTAATAGGTGACCAGAGCTTTTTTAAGGTGCACCACTCCCTCCCATTCAGGGCAAACTACCAGTAGTGCCGGGGGGACCACAGTCATGCCCCAAATTTTTTGAAATTTCATTCATGAATTTATATAATGGTTACCAGCTTTAATATTATTACAAAAAGTCAACACAAAATCATGATTTTCTTTATATTGGAGTTTTTGTGCCACCAGCCATCAAAGTCACTTTTGTCTTTCTGCTGCTCTATCTTTATTCTTCCCAATCTCGAGATTACAAACAAACAATAATGGATTAAAATTGTTTTACTTATTTTATTTTTACCGTGTAAATTATACAAATATAACTATTACAATAGATCAATTTATACGTGTACTATGGTTATCATATTGATTACTGATCATATTACTAATATACTTTTACATGTACTACTTTAACTTCTTTTATGCCAAATTAATAGTTTGTTGTTGACAAAACTTACTAAGCTATATAAGTTATTATGACATTGCAACTATAATTAGTACTGGAAGGGAGCGATCTATTTTGCATTCTAATGCTCATTTTTTGTGATCCATATTAATTTTCTCACGGATTCTTTAATTGTGCACATTGAGAAAGATACTCGATCATTGAATTTTGAGATTATAAAGAATGTTGAGTTCTGCTTTAACAATTTTTTGATACATAGTAGAAAAGTTATTTCTTTAAGATTTATGTTGCCCATCTTTTGTGAAATCTTGATGAACAACAACTTCTAATTTTTTTTTTAATTTTATGTTTTATGTGAATTTGAACCTAATGAATTCTTTTATGTTAGCAATCCTTTTTTTTTTTTAAGTCTTTTTGGTCCTCCCTGTTACACTTCTTGAGTTCGCCTCTGGTCCCATACTGAACGTGGAGCGTTAGCCAAGTAATTCATCCCGAGCATCCTCATAATTCTGAGCTCTACTCAGAAGATCTAGAGCAATAGTCCACTGTTGCCGTCGGTACGCTACCTGATCATTTGGATCAAGAGTGTTTACATTGCGCTAACCGTATAGTTTGCATCCAGAATCGTATATGGAATCCAAGCATAAGAGAGAGCTTAGACATGTCGTTCTTTCCCATTACTATAGGATCAAATCAATTGCAACTGAATTCAGTATACTACCATGGATTTGATCTTTCCACCAAGGAATATAAAGTCGTCTACATCAGCCATTACTCGTTTACTAGAAAACGCATACGATTCAAAGATGAGGATCAATTTGAATACAACATTATCACTCTTGGAAGTTTCTCCTGGATGGTCACTGAATCTAACCACAATCTAGATGGTGAGATCTTACATCAAGGCAATTGCCATTGTATCGACGGTGTTATGTACTTGCATAGTTCAAATAAGGCATCAAGCAAGCACTTTCTTTTGGCTTTTAAAGTTGGCATGAGATGTTCCATATCATTGGCCACTACCCGGCCCTGACGGTATAGCAAGACAAGTTGTATGTTTAAAGCATCTTGTTAAAGGTTAGGGTTGACGTTGTGATGCCAAGGAAATAGCTTCTCAGTAAACGTGGAGATGCCATAAAGAATGCGGATCAAGTCAGATGCCAAGTATGTTGAAGTGGGACAAAGCAAGGACGAAACAAGGCAGAGACCAAGGGTTCCCAGATAGAGCCTGAAGAGTGACAATATTGCGAGGGCAATCGAAGGCCGGGGGTGGGGTGGGCGTTGGTTGGTTTAAATATAAGACGATAGTTAGTCCAATACTTGGGTCCAGAGTTAAAGTCCAGCATCGAGGTCCTGTATCAGGGTCTTGTATGTTTTTCTCTCTAGAGTTCTTTAGCCTGGGAGTTGTCGCTCACCAAGGGGGACAAAAATGCCGGGGCTCCATGGACTTTTGGATTGCATATTCATCAGGCATGCCACATATAGCTTCGCTCTGTCTGCCTGGCAAGACTGGCTCATATAGCGCCAGTGTGGCCAGAGAACCTCTTTATCTAGGTAACAATCCAAAGCCCTTGTTGAGTTCCACAGGGGTGTCGAGAGATGCAGAGAACCTGATAGTGATGCGGGATGGTCCCTATGCCAGACTTTCAGGCAGACTGGACACGATGCTCTCAGGAGACCTGTTCCCATCTCGGAGTGACTCGGGAGTCATGGTCCCTAGGGGTGCCGATGTAGAGCCCCTAATGCCGAGCACGTAGGTTATCCCCGAGGACAACCTGAAGGAGATAGTGTCCTAAAAGAGTTGCCTATCCCACACACCAAGGTAGTGATCCGTAGGAGTCGCTTACCGGATGGGACAAGGTAGTTTTTTGAAGGAGTTGTCTGCCTAGCATGTCAAGGTAGTGTCCTAGAAGAGCTATCTACCTGACGGGCCGAGGTATTGTCCAGAAAGAGTCCCCTACCTGGCAGAAAGGGAATCTTCATACCGGAGTTCCCTAAGGAGGTAGTATTACAGATGAGTCACATATCCCCGTGATGTGAGTCCTTTACCGGAGCACTAGGAACTCACCAAGGTAGTGCCCCGGAGGAGTCGCCCACCCTACAAGCCGAGATAGTATCCCGAAGGAATCTCCTACTTGGAGGGGGAGGAATCCTCATGCCAGAGCACTTGGAGCTCCCTGATGGAGATAGTGTCTCGGAGGAGTCGCATATTCCCGTGGGTGAGTCATTGTGTAGGAGAACTCGAAGCGCGCCAAGGTAGTGTGCTGGAGGGTCGCCTATCCGACGGGCTGAGGTAGTATCTTAGAGGAGTCGCCTGCTTGGCGGGAAGGAAGTCCTCATGCCACTTAGAGCTCCTTGAGGTAGTTTCCTAAATGAGTCGCCTACCCTAGGGGATGTTGCACACTTCGAGAATAAGTCGAAGCATGTTCCAAGTCCCATGGGCATCAGAAGTTTTTTATGGAAGCAGGGACAGAGGTACCTTAATGGGTAATGAGGAAAGATCCAAACAAAGGGAAAAAACTGACCTTCTTAAGGTGATTGAGGCCGACTCCCTTATGGGCAGGGAGATCAACCCCTTCACGTGTGGGGAGGCCGACCTCCTCAAGATGATGACGTGCTGGATTTGGACACTTAGAGATTTTATGAAAAAAAGAGCGGCGAGTACATGACTTGAGCGTCTTCGTTGGTTTGACCAACTTGGGGACATTGAATTTTAGCCATTGATAATATAGAGGTGTTGCAAAATGTGGGCCCGAGGAGCGGTGAAAAGGTGTGACCATGGGTTGATTTCACGTTGAATGTAAAACTCCACGGGTTGTTCCACAGCTAGTAGAGTCTAGAGCAAGGGAACCACCTGAACATGACTTTTCTACCAGGGATGTTGCCACGTATGGATAGCTTATTCAGACTAAAGCTGTTGATTTGACTAGCTACCACATATGGCTAAAGATCTATGTAGATGAATGCTGCAATAGGCAAATGGATCATGATGGACAAACTTTTTGCAATTCTTCATGCATGCAGATAGGCGACAATTTATATATTTTCCCGTCCGTTTCTTTTAGTGTGTGTTTGAATGATGTTATTGATCTGAAAATTTCGCTTTTATAGAGAATTTAGAAAGATATTGCACAAAATTCCTTATTTAGATTGTAACAAGATGGACTTACCAAACTTTAGGAGGGATTTGAAAAGCGGATTTGATGTGCTAAAACCCCCTCTAAAAATAATTAATCCAGACTAGTTTTTTGTCAAATTCCTTGCATAAATGTAGCTGCATATTAGGAGAAAGTGACTCTTTTTTGTCTCCATAATTTTAGCTAACTTCTTCCTTCAAGAAAGGAGACTTTCTCTCATTTACCATATTATCTAGGTTCAAAATTTCAGGTATAAATCCACATATAAAGAACTTGCTTCTATAAAATTGTCCAAACACTAAATTTACAAATTCATAAATTTGTAAATTAGCGAATTTTTAAAATGAAAGACTTTTGAAATATAGCTTACTTCAAAAAATTTCATCCAAACACACTCTTAAAGTATTAAACTTTTAGACCGGAAACAAGTGTAGTGTCAAAAAGGAGTACTTATTTCTAGAAAGAAGATTAAATAATGCTAGCTTGCTTTAAGCCTCATTGAAGGTATGGTGCAATTATGGGAAAAGTTCCATCAGAAATGGTTAGTTGTTCTACCCTCTGAGTAATGGCCATTGATTAGTTGCCAAGGTTTAGTGGTTCACGGAAAACACAAAGCTACGTAGGAAGATGGATTTTATTTTGATTATGTAACTCATTTGTTGAACACAAATAGGAAGATAAAGAAGGTGTTTGGGCACTTTAATTTTAATTTTAATTCTCATTACCACTTTCTAAGTGAAAATATTTATGGAACAGACCTTGCACGACTCCTTTAGCTTTATCAAAGCTATCAATTTTTTCCTAAATGCTGAAAGTTATCAATAAGTTTCTCACTTTTATAATGAACTAACTGACCTGAAACTGACATTATTTATGTGAGACATGATAGAGTGACTTGGTCCAATTTTGGCTTTCTATCATCAATTCACTCCCAAAATTAAAGTTTTAACTTTTGCGTCGTGACAATTTTGAAGAGATGTTATGTTCACCCTTTAATATGCGATTTCATCCCGCTTCGTCTTGAGTCGTAAAAAACGTGCTTGTTCAGTATCGTGTTCTCTGAGCGTGTATCTTTGGAGCTCCTATTCAAACTAAGTTGTATAGATCATCTTACACTACAGTCCGCATATACGGGTTAATTTTGTATGACAGCTCTCTAGATTGACCCCATTTAAGTCAGTCATATCTAACTTTCATAATACTAACACTACTCACAAAGCCTTTATCCCTTGGAAGATTTCACAACGCCTTTACCTCTTAGTGGTTCGACTTTTAGGAAATAATAATATTAGCCCATGAATTAGTAAATTCTACCCAAAATACCCTTCATAGCATTCTTAGTTTGTTTCTTTTCCATTCTATTTCGTTTTTATTCCTATTCTTCCCGACACCACCAAATCTTGGTTCCATTGATGTTTTTTTCACCGGTCACGGATCCCCTGCTGTAACCCAGGTTACAACAGATGTGCTGTGACTAATCTAGCCGTCCAACGCACCACCTTTTGCCATGTTACTGCATCTTAACCCGTGGGTTACATCCCCCTCTCTCTCTTCCCAGCTAGATTCCCTCCATCTCTCTCTCTCTCTTAACACAACACCCCTGCTGTAACCCATGGTTACAGTAGGGGATCCGTGTCCTTTTTCACCACATCCCAATAAACTCTAACCTCGTGTTCTCGATTAGTTGTTATTCGTACCATAACCAGCATCATACTGACCAGTCACAATCTCCATTGTCAACAAGTTTTGCTTAGTTGTACAAATCATGGGACCGCTGACAACTGAAAGAACAGATCCACCGACATCACCACGGAGACCCAACAATGAACATCGCCACTGGCTCGGCCATTGCGGCAAAACTTTATGTTGTACTTTCATGGTGTTGTGTAGTTTATAAGTCTTTTAACACATTTTTGCTAACACCATGAGTTGACCATAACAGAGCTCACACCACTCTTCCTTTCTTTTCTTTGTTTTTTGGATCTTTATTTTTCCTCATATTTAAGTAGAGGTATCAAAGGGCCCGGGCGTGGCCAACCCAGTCCAGGCCCAGAGGGCCAGAAAAAGGGTCGGGCCAATTAGGGCTTCGGGCCTTGGAAACCGGGCCGGGCCCAAATCTAGGAAATGGAGGCCCTGTCCAGGCCCAAGCCCTAGGCCCTAACTTTAGGGCCGGGCCTAGGGCCGACCCAGGCCCTTATATATATATAGGGAGCTGATCCGTTGCTAGCGCTAGCACCGTCCACTATATAATGTAGCGAACGGTGAATTATTGTCCGCTATATTATATAGCGGACGACAAAACAGCGCTAGCAACGTGCTAGCGCTAGCAATGGATCACGACCCATATATATATATATATATATTCCTATTTTGTGTTGCAAAAATATTAACACACGAAATGAATTTTTTGATAGGCTCTCCTCCTTTTATAAGGGCTTGAGACCGACTGCATGTAAATTCAGAAAAACGAGAATGATTAGCAGTGAAAGAGAGGTAGTCCACGCCCGTGCACCTATTTGCAGGCTGAAATTTAGTGGGGATTGGTGAGTAGTGAGTGTCCAGTAGCTGACTTGGCAGCGAACAGACGATCTTATTATATAAAATATTTGCAAAAAAATATTATCGTTACAACGATGCACGTTATAAAGAACGCGTGATATTTAATGAGTTGAAGAGATTTGCGAGCCGTGATTCAGAATTTTGGCCGCTGCAGTTATAAAGATGGGACTTCGTTACTATATCGAGAATGCTTCAATCCCAATGCATTTTGGTTGACCTGTTGTGTAAGAAACAAATGTCTCTCTGCCACTTGAGAAATTGGTTTCCAAGAAAGAATTATTCCTTATGGGCTGTTTCTTATTAAAATCTTCATGCATTCTTCTTATGAGCAAACTTATTTAATTATCATATGTTTAAAATTGAAACGAATTTTTGGAACCCCCCCCACCCTTCTGGTATTCAGCCGCTTGTGAACCTTATTGTTATCCCATCGGGGAAATGTATCCAAACAGGCCAAAGAGAAGGTTTGGAGGTTTGAGTGTGACATTTTTGGTTCAAAATACCCAAACTTTCGTAAGTGTTTAGAAGAAAAAATTAAGAATATCAAATACATGTAATAATTTTATTAATATCAAAGAGAAAGAAAACCTAAGAAACTTACATATTAAAATGCAAACACCGACAAAATTACAATTAGATATTGTTAACAGAAGCAATCATTTAATAAGACCAATTATGGTGTGCATTTAATGATTGTCTAAGTGAGAGATATTAGAAATGGAAGTGAGGGTCCAGCCAAAAATCGGGCCAGAGAAGGGCCAAAAATCGGGCTAGGCCAGGCCCTAAAAATAGGCCGATTTCGGGCCAGCCCTTTTTTTAGGGCTGACCCAGGCTTTTTCAAGCCGGGCCGGGGCTGGATAAAATGCCAAAAAAATAGGCCTGGCCCTAGCCTTGGCTCAAGGCCCTACGGGTTAGGCCCGGCACTGTTCATGGTTAGGGCTAGGCCAATTTAGGGCCGGGCCGGCAACATCTCTAGATTTAAGACCTCATCCCATACCTCGTTCAACAGCGTGTCTGTGTCTCTGGTGTTCCAGTGTGTGTTTATCTCTGGGAACTTTCGGGTTGGATCAATTTTGATGAAAGGATCAGGATTGCCCTTCCACCAGACAACCCAACCCATTCCGAATTCTTCTTTTATGCTTCAAAGCTCATAGGATTTTGTTTGGACAACTCAAGAGGCAAAAGAAAAACTTGAGAACTTCAATAGATTAGAGATGAGGGCATCATTTTTGATGCGATTGTAACTCAACCAACATCATTTCTGAAGTAACGCAGCATCAATTTCGCTGCATTTGCGTTCTCAGACCTGCAAGAGGACCATAACCTTTCTCCGCAGCTGTCTCTTTGCTACATCTACAGCTACTAGTGTTAAGATTCATACCGCATTTGAGACACAAGCCTTTGCATGCTGGATCACATAACGCGTTGATGGTAATTTCTAGGTGCACCATGTCCCTTATGGGCTTTGAAATGTCGATGGCTTTTTCTCCGGGAGGAAAATATAGCCAATCTTCTACATCAACATCCTCGCTGGAAGTTCCCAAGTTATCTTCCCCAAATATAACTCCCATATCAATGATATTGGGTTCTTCGATGGGTTCTTCGGTGAGTAGAAGTGAGAAGTTGGAGAAAACACACTCAGCAGCAAGCTCGCCACACCTGAAAAATGGGAGACAGTTCAGTTGGATGTGAAAATAAAGATACAGTTGAGCGCTTAAAGAAATCATATAAGAAGTGGAGATGCATACGTCACAGATAGGATTACAAGAGTCTGGTGAACAAGAGCCTAACATCTAAATATCGAGTATCCCCAGAAAGTGTGATCATTTTTCAAGTTCGGGGTAATCCCATTCCCTGTGTTAACCTTGATTAATCTCACCATGATTGCTCAGCTGAACATGTATAGACACGGTGCTACTATGAGCAGGTAAGAAGGTAGACAGTTTACACATGCAAGTAATGTTACACCATCGGGAGCTGGGTCAGGACATAAGCCGATGCCTCAATTAAGTAACAATAACCAGAGAAAATGGAAGGGATAATCTCACTCCAAAATAGAACCAACCCATTCCATCCTGTCTCACATGAATATTGTCAGTTTGAATTGGCTAGTTCAACTTGGGTGTGAGATCATCCTCTCCCCAAAAAAAATCCTAAGAGTCTGACTGACATTGACCTCCCGATTCAGTAGGAAAGAGAAAAACATCACAACCACCAAAAACAGCAATATTATTAAGAGGATTTGTACCGCCAACAAAGTGCGCAAGTACACATCCAACAGAAGAGTGAATATTTAACTAAATGTCAAAAGCACAAAAAGTGACAACTGATTCTCATTTTATCTTCCCCTATATGTCACAGGATATTGAAGATATAAATCAGATATATAAGCTGCTAGAATGCTATTTCAAATTTGGTGACAGGGAGTACAGCTCCATGGGCTCAATCGATCGTCCAGGCCAAAGAAGATATAGAGGACACATGCAGGACTAGGTTGTGGGAAGACGACAATAGCTCGACCCAGAGCAGTAAACCAGACAAATGCCAACTTTGAGGGGAAGAAGTAACTATGCAATAAGCGACCAGTTAACCAGTTAACTGAAGTTCATTTCACCCTCAAGTACAATCAAAGACTCAGAGAACTATTGCTCTTTCAGAGGAACTTGCCATCCAGTCTCTTGGATAAATTTATTGCAAAAGTTCTAACAGTTGGGAGAAACCTACCTAATAAAGCCTCTTCTTCATTCGATGGACCAATAAAAAAAAGATTGAATGCAGTTGGTCCAGAGGCATTGAATAAATGTACAAACACGAGAACTTAAAATAAACAGAGTATTTTTCTTCGGGGGTCCAAGATTACTCAAAATCCATCCTGTTAGTGAGTAGGCAGTTGCCAAGAGCAGGTGAGCCTTGCAGTAGAAGACAGGTCACACAAACAATGTCACCCACTCACACGTGTACATGCTAAGCTTTTACACCAACTAACAGCTAGTCCAACCTTGGCCGACAAGGAGCGAAACAAATCCAAGCAATACATTTCTGGAATGACATTGCTTAAAGCATCCAAAATGCGAAGGCTTTGTAGTTTTGCTGAAAGTTCAGTGCTTCTAGAAGCATGCACAGTATAAAAACTGGTAAGACATCACTTGCAAACTTATCACAATCATTGGATGGATTCTTGAAGGACAAGGGAAAAAGAAGAAAAAAATGAAAGAAGAACATTTAGATTGGTACCTACCTATTGCAACCGAGAGTGATCACCGTTTTTATGATTCCATCAAGCCTCAACTTCTGCTTCTTCCGGATTATGTCAAGAGATATTAGAACGGGTGTTCCCAGCGGAAAATCCTTCACTGCATTTGTGACCCTCATTCCCATAAGTGAAGCTCGAGATTTTGAAACCTCGGTAGAAAGCTTTCCTAACCCCAGCCTCTCTAAGGTTGTGCAATACTCGATGTGCGACATTAAAGGATTTCTCTGATACACCACCGCCCTTTCCCACATGTCCTGAGTGCCTTCTTCTTCTTCTTGATCCCTCCAATCATCAGTAACTCCGTTGTCCTCGAGAAAAATCTCGTCTCTAGAGTTCATGCAATCTAACGATGTCAATTTAAAGGTGCTGGGTGGTTTGCTTTCCATAAATACTGTAATCTTTTTTTTATTGAACAACAGTATTTGTGAAATATTACAATAAACAGAAGTGCAGCTTCTGCTTGATAGAAAATTTCTTTGGCGTCCCAAATTATGTACCTTGATTCTGTTAACAGGGAAAGACGGAGTTAAGGAGAATGAAGATAGTAGGAGAGTCATTTTAACCCCCTTTCCTTTTCTTTTGTTTCCCTTCTCTATATTGCCTTATCTTTAGGCTTTGGTTGGTAGTGGTAGGAGGGAGAGCCGAGTAACCCCCCTCAATAGAAGTAATGAGGTCCAAATATCTGAAGGGCACACTGAAATTTTGGGATAAACACTTTAGGTGCAGGGAAAGCCTGAAACTCAGTCTGAGTTAACAGCGGTATTCTCGATGAAAAGTGGCGCAGCTGCAATATGTAAGAATCACGTTCTGCAATAACAAGGATAAAAGGATCAAGAACATGTTAAAAGATAATATAAACAGCAGGCTTTTACTTCAAGTAAAGCATTCAGTTCAGAAGTGAAAAAAACTATGCAGCATAATTAAGAATGGAAACAATCAACTTAAAGATGGGGTGAGAGAAAGCTTGCTCAAGATCCTCCTCTCCCCCCCCCCCCCCAAAAACCCACCCCAAAATCTCTCCATCTCCCACCTTTATGTTCCCTTTATTCTTTGAATTCATCTTTCATAGAACCATGCTTCTATCTCTGAATACTTTCGTAGTTAATCTCTCCAAAAGAATATTAAATCAAATTTCTTAGCTGCAAATGCAGGTTCTGCCTAATCACATCACCAGGCAGAAGCAGAACTGATCATTTATGTATAAGAAAATGATCAGAAAAAAGTTGATTGAAACTGTAATAATCGTCTCAAAACTGAAAACTGTACATGTATTATAAACAAAGGCATGTTCAAGGATCAATGAGACCAGGAATAACAGAAAAATAATTTCTCAGTTCTGCATGAGCTCCCTTATAATAACCTGCTAAACCCACATGAGCCACATCCTAGGTCAAAGATTGATTACAATTCAACTTTTAGAGAAGGACTACATACATAACATTATACAGTGAAAAATTAATGTTAGATCAGTAGGAGGAGCTAATATCTAAGCCGTATTTATACCCTCAAGGATGAAAGCAAATAATTATCTTCTGGAAGGATCTCAAGTATAAGACCAGATTCATCTAAACCTGATCTGATTGACTCTTGGTATTTGGAAGCTTTGACCAGGTGGAAACTAATTTCTAGTCGTATTGCACACAAGTGGTACTCTCAGTTCTTATACATCCAGTCCTATAAGAAGCATGCAATGAAGTTATTGACTGTGTGTTGAAGAATTCCAACGTCGGGTAACAAATCATAACAGGAAAAATTAGATCAACCAACAAACATGGAGTGCTGCTTGGTGGAAATTTTACCATTGGGAGTCCAAAATTATGGGAACATCCCTACAGAAAACTGGTTATAAACGCTTTCAGCTACTTGAAATATTATGTGAATGCAAAGAATTACTGAAAGGGCAGAAACTCTCCACAATGAAAACTGTTAGCTAAGAAGTTCAAGTTCAACTTTGGTGTATCTACATTATAAAGTCAGCACCTTAACAACAGTTGAGATTTCTGGTGTCATACTCTAAGTATATGGATGTCATTTGGCAGCACTAAAGGATACATTGAAAAATTATGGCTAAACTAATAAGGTTCAAAGGCCCTCAACTTAGCATGCATTGTTTGTCCTTTAAGTACGTTTGGTTTATCTGCTGGACGCAAGTTTAAGTGGAGAATATATGCATTGCATTTCTAATTCTCTATACAAGTAAAAGGTATATGGAGAATATATGCTTTCTAATTCTCAAGTAAAAGGTCCATAAAATGAAATTACTCCATTACACTCAATTAACATTTTTAAGTAACAGACCATGAAAAATCATATTGACAATGTTGCTAAGCAATAGATAAACTTTCAAGGTCACATCACTCTAATCCCAAAATGGGGCGGAGCCGAGGATATCCGAGATTTTAGACCAATTAGCTTGGTGGGTAGTGTTAAAAAAAACCTTTGGGTAAAGACTTGTCTATCAATTTGCATAAGGTGTGGGATGATGTCAATTCAGACTCGAAGAGTACTTTTGTGTGAGCGGCACTTATAGCTAATGAAAGCTTGGAGGATCGGTTGCATAAGCGAGAAGCAGGGATAGTGTGTAAGTGGGAATTTCTTATATCTAAGTTGTCACGTTTAGGTTTTGGTGAGCAGTAGAGGAGTTGGATAAGGGCTTGCATTTGATCGAGTCGTTTTTCGATAATGTTTAATGGTACTCCATCAGGGTTTTTCACGACTTTGAGAGGTATAACACAAAAGGATCCCCTTTCTTCCCTTCTTTCCTTAATAGTTATAAAGGCTTTAAGAAAGATGATTTCTCGGGCCCTAATGGGTGGTTTTTTGGAGGACTTTAAGGTTGGGGGTGTGGGGGGCACTATCTCATTTCACATTTGTTGTTTGTGGATGATACAATTGTGTTTTGTGGAGCTGAGGAGGTACAGCTGCGGTACTTAAAGAGGAGTGCCTTTTCGGTTTCTTGGTGAAATCTGAGTTGAAAACTAAATTGACGAAACTAAGTTATAGGCCCCCCCGGCGCCCGTTGGGGTTTGGGGGGGGGGGGGGGGGGGGGGGGGGGGGTTGGTAATGTGATGCAGCTGGCTAATATTTTTGGTTGCAAGGTGGGTTCTTTTCAGTACTACTTAGGTCTTCTTTTGGAAGAACAAAGGAAGTCAAGGGCAGTTTGGGATCCTCGTTGCACTCTGTGAATCTAGATTGGCAGGATGGAAGAGGCAATATCTTTCTAAAGAAGATCAGTATACACCTATTAAAGCACTCTATCTAGCCTTCCAACTTACTTCATGTCATTGTTTCCAATTCCTTTTTCTGTCCTAAAGAGAATTCTTAAGCCTAGGAGAGACTTTCTATGGAAGGGGGAATAAAGAGTCTTATAAAAATAACTTAAAGAATAGGGAGACTGTGTGAACTCGAATCTCCGCAGGTGGGTTGGGGTTAAAGGATCAAAGGGTGTTTAATCGGGCCTTTTTAGGGAAGTGGTTGTAAAGGTTTTCTAAGGAGTAAGTTCTAAGTGGAAGAAAGTAGTGGAGTGCAGGCTTGGAAAGGAATCTCTCGGGTGGATTTCCCGCCCATCTAGTATTCGTAATGGTGTGGGAGTTTGGAAGAAAATAGCTAATGGGTGGATGGAGTTCATGAAGAATATTGCTTTTTGGTGGGAATGGAGCTCGAATCAGATTTTGCGTGAATTATTGGTGCAGGGTGGTACCACTAGGAGTTGCTTTTCCAGATTTGTATAAATTGGCAGTGAAAAGAGAGGAAACAGCATAAAATGACGTGATTTGTTCGAATGGACATATGCACATAGGTCTTTGGAAGTGCTTGCAAAGACAATTTTTCCTACTTCTGGGATGGACAGTGTTCACTGGAGACCAACCAAAAATGAAGTTTCTATGTTCGTTCTTTCGAACTTGTCTTGAAGGTTAGTATACTGGAGAGTATTCCATAGAGAGGTATTCGGTGTGCACAACCCCCACCCAGAGGTGGCCTTTTTTGTATGGACAGCGGTACGAGATTCCATATTGACCATCGATAACTTGAGGAAACAGAACATGATGATTAACAGATGTTATATGTGCAAGAATGATGCGAAGTAGAGTGATCATATGCTCCTTATTGTGGCGTAGCAAGGAGTCTTTGGAGCCTATTGTTTTCCTTGTTTGATGCGGCTTGGGTGATGCCGAGATCGGTTAAGCATTTTTTGTTGTGCAGGATAGGGGTGAAAGTGACAAAAAGTTCGCGGAAAAGATAGAGGTTAGCACCGTTGTGTCTTTTGAGGTCCATTTCGCAGGAGAGAAACAAGCGTGCTTTTGATCATGTGGGGACTCCTAATCAACCGTTACTTTCGTCTTTTCTCTCTCTTTTTCTTCTGGCTTAAAAAGCTGTTCCCTAGATCAGGTTGTGCATTGAGATTTTGTGGATGATTTCTACCTAGGACAAGCTATGTAATTCTTTGAGTGGTTTTCAAGAGGTGTTCCATCGGAGGTTTAGTGTTTTCTTGTAAGCCCAGAGCACCTTCTTGGTGCTGTGGACCTTCTTCTTTATGCTTGTACTCGTGTTGCCTCCCTTCTGGAGTTTCTGTAATACGAATCAGTACTTCTCAAAAAAAAATTAATGTTGTACTGTTATTGAAAAATGAAACTACATCAGAAGGCACCAGGCGACACGTGATGTGCGACACAAAACAGAGCAACTCTATCATCACTCCTCATCTTGGTAAAAGCACTATAGATTAAAGCAGTAAAAAGAGAAGCAACGAAAAGCTAAAGAACATATAAAAGCCTCTCTCACGGCCACAGGACATAACAGGGACGAAGACATCTTCGGCCTGATAACTTAGACTTTAGGGTTTAAGAAGCAATCTAGGTTTTGAGAACAGAAAGGCCAAGGATATATGTTGTTTGAAGGCTTTTTAGGTGAAACTTAAGCTTAGCATGAAAAATACGGAATGAACAAGACAGAGAACAAACTAACCTAGGCTTCACACCTAAGATCACCTGAAGGAAGTACCTAGGCATTGTGCCTACGGTTCTTATGCATCACACTCAAGAGAAGTTGATGCATCAAACATCAACTAAACACTAGAATGTATTTCTATCATTGATACCCTGAAACAAAGCTAGTGCATGACATAGGTAGGATAACTAGAACAGACATAAAGATACTGAAGGGCTGGAATCAAAGGATTTGTCTGGAAAATCAGCAGACAGATTCACTAGTTTTTTTGAAATATAAACAGGAACAATCCTGTAGAAGATCAGCAGAGAATCAGCCCTAGAAATTCCCAAGATGGGCAGTTTCCATCTTTGGCAATGCCATATGAGAACTTGGCGATTCTTGTCAAGCATATGGACCATCCAAATGCTGCATTAAGACGGGACCAGCCAAATATGGATGCTTTGGGCCTACCCTGTTGCACCTATTTTTGACTGCATCATTCTCCTCTGGTTTGAGCAAACTCAACCACGAATTTCAAAAATGTCTAGATATCAATAATCCAATAGTTTTGATCTTGCAAACCACGGTTTGAAACGAAAATCTTGCAACCAGACAACCTTTTACTTCAGGTAACAAAATCTGAAAAGAAGAACCCACCCATCTCTGAATAGTACACCCTTTCTGTGATTACAAAATCAATTGACCGGGTGGCTATGTGCAATAACATTGCATTGTTCTGGGATGTGTATACATGATCCAGTTTCTATAGGTTATAGGTCAAGCTTCACTTTGACTGGCATATAATCATCATGTGCAATCTGGCCAGGCATGACTTTCAGTTGCCCCCTTCCAGTTGTAACTCTTGAATGTAGGGAAACTTTCAAAGGAATGACTTTACTTTTTGTTGTTCATATTTCTTCATATCAGCTTTACTCAGAGGCTTCCAGACAATCTGCTTATGATTAAATGCGGAAGTATATGTTGTCTTTCTGATAATGCTTTGCATCAAGATCGATTAAACATGGCCGACCAAGAAGGATATGCATAAAGCTCATGGGAATCAAATCACATTATAGAGAATCAGTATAACCTTGAACAGATGGAGTAACAAGACCAAATTGCTTTACTAAAATATGGGTTCCATTGATCCAAGCCACTGTGCAAGGATAAGAACGCATTTCAGTAGGAAGCTTCAGGCGGTCAATGATGGTTGCCGAGCTTCATCTCCACAACGAGCCAGCTGTTGGAAGATTAAAGTGCGTCTCCCATCCGATCTTCATTTTGAACTTAGCTGCTGCTAGGATACGCCTCATAACTGAAAGAACAGATGTATCCACCTCTTCCTCCTCTAGAGTTGTCATCATCGAAGGCTCCAAAATCCAAGGCAAAATCATCTTCTTCTTCTCGCGCTGACTCTTTCTCATACTCCAGCAACACTAACCAACACCTTCAGAAATGTAGGATCATTTGCTCTGGTACCAAATCTTACGCAGGACGCAATGGTGAGGACAACGTTTTTGGCCTAATTATTTAGTCTTTAGGGTCTCAGAAGGGATCAAGGTTTTGAGAACTTAAAGGGCAAGGAGATATGCTGTTTAGGGACTGTTTAGGTGAAGCTTAGGCATAGGGTGCGACATAGAAATGAACAAAGAGACAAAGAACAAATTTCCTAGGGATCACACCTAATTATCGAGCCAGCACGCGCAGGGTCCTTGAGCATCACACTCGAGAAAATGATGCATCAAACATCAAATAACCCGCTGGAATTTTTTATCATCTTTGAGATCCTAAACAAAGCTAGTACAGGACTTATATAGGATAAGCTGGAATATATGGATTTGTCTGCATCACGTTAGCCAGATGAAATCATGGAGGAGTTCAACATGTCCAAAACAGATGGGGCAGAATATCAGCAGCCAGATTTCAAAATCACCCCCTCCAAAAGAAAAAAAAAGAAAAAGATCAGACGTGTAGAAAATCAGCTGAGAATCACCCCTAGGAATTCCCAAGATGGATCCTTTCTATCTTGCCATAGGAGAACTTGGAGCCCTTTGTCAAGCATATGGACCATCCAAATGCTGCGTGGTTACTTTAACCAGCCTGAATATGGATTCTTTGGGCCTAACGCTATTCCATCTCTCATGGACTGCATGAGTCCCCCATAAATGACACTGAGAGACAGTCAAGATCCTAAGCAGCCACTGCCAGACACAGCAACAAGGCTGCTCTCCGCAACCCAGTCAACATATTGCATTCCAATAGGCAATAACAAACGCTATGATTCCTTCTTACCAGCTTTACCCCTTGCCCTTCCTGTTACCTTCACACTTAGTAAGCTTCCCTAGTTTTGCATTTAATTCCAAATGGGAACGTGGCATGAGAAGCACGGGTGCAGCATTCTGATTTCTGGGTGAAGCACCAGCACCAGGTGCGTGTCGGATCTCGGATCAAAATTTGAAAGATTGCTCAGTGGTGAAAACACAACTATACAATGCGAAAGGAGATCGCTAACTAGAGTTTGCGAATTTCTGGGGGGAGGGGGGGGGAGAGAGAGAGAGAGAGAGAGAGAGAGAAGAAGAAGAAGAAGAAGAAGAGGAAGAGGAACTCACCGGTGACACGAGGCAGCAGCGGAGTCCAGAGACGGAGAAGAAACGCCGGGAGCGAGGCGTGTCCAGCGGTAGCGGCGCGTACGGCGGTGATTATGCAAAGCGTGACCTCAGAGAAGAATGATAGGGATACTCAAGATGTCTCGAGTTATCCGTGCAAACAAATAAACAAGCATATATGGTTATATATCGTTGGGCAACAAAAATATTAAAGCTGACACCAAGCGACCACAGAGCGACCACAGAACAAGGCATTTCACTTTAATTATCCGAATGAAACTCCTATATAAAGTAGAGTTAATTATGTCATTGACCATTGAACTTATAGGCAAATTTTATTTTGATCACTGGACATCAAATTGTGTCAAAGTAACCACTGATCTTTTAATTTTGTCCAAATAAGGTTATTCTGTTGAATCGAGCCTACCGGCGTCCCGTTAATTCCCTTTAGTGAGGGGTAAACACGTCAATTTGCCTGGACATCAATTTACTTCTTTTTTTTCTTCTTTTGTATTCTTCTTTTTCTTCTCCAATTTTTCTTCCTCCATTGCTCACTTACCCACCACCACGTTCGATGTCTTTGAAATATGACCATTGCCGGGTATAATCCGGTTGTAAAGAAAGAAAGAAAGAAACCGCCGGAGTGGAAGATGGTCCTGTCCTCCTCACCGACCCCAAAGAAGGTGGCTTTGTCACTAAGCAGAGAGGGCACCAAGAAACCGAATAAACCAGTGATCTCCCTTTCCAAGTATGAAATCTCGCTTGCAAAGAGGGGTGAGAGAGATGTCGTCGGAGATCGAAAGGTTGAGCAGATCGATGGAGATTCCTCCTTTGCCGCGACGGCGCCTGACGGAGAGGTGACGGAGGCGGTGGTTGGCGAGAGCTTGAAGAACGACGTGAGAGCTTACCAGGTTAATGGTCTTATGGTCACATGAAAGCCAAGTTGGACCCTTTGGGTTTGGAAGAAAGAGAGATTCCTGATGATTTAGACCCTGATCTTTATGGGTTCACTGAAGCTGATCTTGATTGTGAATTCTTCCTGGGTGTGTGGAGGATATCTGGGTTTTTATCTGAATCGTCCTGTGCAGACCCTTAGAGCGATATTAACCCGGCTTGAGCAGGCTTATTGCGGAAGCATTGGTTATGAGTACATGCACATTGCTGATCGTAAGAAGTGTAATTGGTTGAGAGAGAAGATTGAGACTCCGACGCCGATGCAATACAATCGGCAGCGTCGCAAGGTTATTCTTGACAGGCTTATGTGGAGTACTCAGTTTGAGAACTTTTTGGCCACAAAGTGGATTGCAGCCAAGAGGTTTGGGCCTTGAAGGTTGTGAGACCTTGATTCCTGGCATGAAGGAGATGTTTGATCGGTCGGCAGATCTTGGGGTTGAGACCATTGTCATTGGAATGTCTCACAGAGAAAGATTGAATGTTCTGGGTAATGTTGTTAGGAAGCCACTACGCCAGATCTTTAGTGAGTTCTGCGGTGGCACAAAGCCTGCAGATGAAGTTGGGCTATACACAAGCACATGCAACGATGAAGGAGGCGGTAGAAGAGAGCCCATCGGAATTTGCAGAGAGAGAGAGAGAAATTTATTGAGTGACGGATTTGCCCCTAAATTAAACGACTTAACTGACTTAGATTTGACGGAATCTAACAGAGTGACTTAATTGAACGCAATTGAAGAGTCCAATGGTCACTTTGACACAAATTGATGTCCAGTGGTTAAAATGAAATTTGCCTAATAGTTCAATGGTCAATGGCGTAATTAACTCTATAAAGTATAAGAAATCAACGGTATGAGCTCAACGTAGATACACTCGACCAAAAAAAGAAAAAGAAAAAACGTAGATACACTCTTTCCACTCTTCTATTACCACAGTATGACACAAACAGTCACCCGCAAAATAAAGTAACAATGGTGAAGGACATATTCCAATCAGAAGGTAGTGATCTACTTCTAAGGCATATGACAACCATGTGTACGCTACATCTGACTCAATAGACCCCGAAGAAGCAAAAATCACATTATTCATACAACATGCTACCACCACTAGTACTTATATATCATTTTCACTTACTATTCATCTAAGGTAAACAAGAATGTGATTAGTACAGTTTCATGCATATATTATCACCATACATATAATACCCGACAGAAGAGGAAGATTTAGAAGCGGAGAAAATGGGAATAGTGGCTGCCGGCAACAGAGAGATGCTCTGCATATGGTGATGGTTGTCACGGTCGAAGGCGCCGCTTGGATATAAAATCAACAAACATGGCGACGAAGAGAGGAGTTGTTGGCGACAGAAAGATGGGATGCCGGCGGTGGGGAATGCCACTCAGGTAAAGAGAGGAGCTGGTGGGTACGGTGTCGGAGATGATGATGGTAGTCACTTAGATCTGTTGGGTTGAGACGGTGAAGAGAGGAGTTGTTGGGTATGGAGCCAGAGATGGAAATGGTTGGGCTGCGACGGCAAAGAGAGGAGCTGTCAGGTACGACGCCGGAGATGGTGATTGTTGTCACTCAGAAGTCAGATATGTTGGGTTGCGACGGTTGCAAGTGTTGCTTGTAGATTAGGATATTTTCTTTTGTTTATATAGTGACCCATTTGAACCCATGGGTCGAGCCACCAACCCACCATGACCCTTGTTTATATCAGCAACCCGAATCTGACCCGCGGGTCGAGTCACTCATCCGACGGATTGGCTTGGGTTGACCCTCAGAACCTAAAAACAAGCGAGTTAGGTGAGGTTGTATGGGTTGGGTCATATTTTGCTAGCTCTAGTTTTCATCCCAAGAAGTTGTTCTCTTTTTGACAGAGGCATTCATTATTTCCCGTATTTTATTTAGGTACTTATTAAACTATTATTATGATTTTTTTTTGGGTGCATCATGAAGTTAAAAACAAATTATAAAGATAAGCCATAATATGGCAACACGTGCTACATCAACGGCTAACAGAGAGGTAACGTTGTATCAAGTACACAAAAGACTTGATTTGTTACTCTCCAATCTTATATAATTGATTTGCGCATTGGTTGTCCTCCCTATATATGTGCATTATTGTAGACTTTGTAGCTTTCAGGAGGAGTCTCACATCCTTGATAAGGTTGCTTAGAGGATGTAGAGTATTATCATTTTTGGTGATGAGGTCGATCGCAAATTTTGAAGTCAGTCTCGATCATGACATTCATGAGACCTTTGTCCTTAACCAATTGCATCCCTTTGAGAATTTCAAACTGCAGACACGAATTTTTGTCGTCACTTTTTATTTATTCATAATTATTAGGTTTTATTAATAATTAAAGTTTATTATTGTGGGTGGAGGCTTAATAGTATATGAAACTTAATCCATTTAATTAAGCATGATAGTTAGTCTAGTCCAGTTATCTAGTCCAGTCTAGCAATTAGACCAAGTCCAGTCCAATTAGTTCTGTCTAGTCCAGCATAAAGATTGTGATTTATTTAGTATTATCTTGTGATTTATCCTTAATGCATGTGATTGATCATTGATTTATATGAAATATGAGATAATTCTGGAATCTGGTACATCCCATCTTATTAGTTAGAGATAATTAATTAAATAAAATATTTAGATATTATGGGATGAATCGACCGATTTTTCACCAACCGGCTGATTAGTTGACTTTTCTCAGTTTTGAAATTTTCATCAAATATTCTGCTTTGTCACCAGATCACATATTGAGATGATCATTTTTATCATTTATGACGCCCCAGACCTCAATGAAAAAGGATCTTTGGGCTACATTTCAGAGGATCAGCTTTTCCTCTCTAGAGCTTTCATACCATTTCTTCCCTATAAGTGATATGTCATCTCTTAGGAGAAATTTAGTACTTCATATTTCATTTCTCTATATTTGTAAGTCACTTGCATTGCGACTTTGTCACAAAGCAATCTCGAGTCTTCTAGGCGAGCACATTCTCGAGATATATTTACGAAGCTTTCTAGACTAATTTAGATTATAGTAGTTTAGATCATCTCTCATTCCCGCGATCTCATTTCAAACAAATACAATTATTCAAAAAAGTCCTATATTTCATCTCTCAATGTACATTCGAGTCAAAAACCAAAATATGGGTCACCAAACAGATGGTCCAGTTGTACTACAATGATTTTGATCTTGGTTTGTTTGATCGGATACGTAGACCATTTGAACCTTGTTGTGTATTTCAAACCAATAATATAAAACTTGAAGTAAGGGTGAATTTTATGCATATTTATGTGTTAAAACGGCAAAAAATCAATAAAAATAAAGTAGAAACTGAATAGGGTATGGCAGGTGCCTAACACTTTCCCGTTGTATAATTTAGTTCTCAAATCCATTTCTATGTTTTCAATAGCTTAGCAGTGTTTGGATATTTTATAGTCTTTTAGGGCTTTTCTTGTTTTTCCTTTATTTACATAAAATAAGATGGCGACTCCTAATTCCAGACCTTTTCCAAGGTCAAGGAATTTTTCGAGGCGGTTCGCTATGGTGGCGAATCCATTAGGGACTAAAAAATAAAAAGACACTTTTTTTTTTGGGCCTTTTTTTTGTTTTATGTTGTTTTTATAACATGTACAATATGCCATAAATGTGGTATTTGTACTTTTATTTTGTGACACACACGTGTACGATTGTCCCATACCCATCCACTTGAGGGCAACGGTTAAAACCCCCAGACTTCCTAGTTATCGGGGCAAATTTGACTGTAGTCTCATCTCCAAGGCCTAGTATCGAAGGCCTCTGGGTTTCTTGGCATATCAAATGACTTGTGTAAATGTGCATCATCCATTATTTACTACCTAAATTATGGGAGAGAGGTAAATCGTACAAGTCAAGCCGACAGAGTGGCCTTATATCTGGCGTCAAGAGAAAAAGCCACACGCTTGGACCATTTCAATAGTCTACCATTTCCTGGGAGAATACTTATTTGGTTTATGGCATATTCGTAAGGAAACTGGTCGATATTCTATAAGTTAGTTGGTATTCTCGCAAAAAGGGAAGACTCTAACCAACCACCCACTTCTCTGAATAGCGCAAATCAGAAGGTTAGTCAGTAAGTGTAATCCTTGCAAATTTAAGCTGGCTGGTTTATACCCAAACCTCTAACCCATTGACCAACCGGCCGGTTAACCCACTAGGTTACCATATGGTTAGTCATAACCCTAATTTTTTTTTCAGAGACTCAAAATTATCCTGGTAACCAACCGATCGGTTAACCCACAAGGTTACATGACAGTTAGTCAAAACCTGTCTTCCCTAAAAATTTTCAATTTTCACCAAAAATTCCCTCGTCGATTTCCTATTGTCAATATATTTTCATTTCTAATTCTCTTTCTTCACCTTCATCTTCCTTCTCTTTTCTCTTTCATTATAACCATTACAGAAAAAAACTCTAATTAAATATCCACAAATTAGCTTCATTATTTCTAAAATATGAATGTCCACAAATTCTGTTACTTACACATGCCATAAACAATGGGTTGCAGAAGTACCATTTCTCGGTGTTATGGAGCTCTTCCCATGCTCTGTGTGGGTGCACGGTGGTTGTTGTGAGTTTGGTGTAATTGGCTTCTAATGTGTATACCGGTTTAGTGACGGAGAAAGAGAAAGAGAAAGAAGGGTACATATATGTACATGTTTAGTGATGGAGAAAGAGAAAGAGAAAGAGAAAGAGAGAGTAATAGCTGCAGAAGGAAAGATATGGGAGATGTAAGCTTACTGGATTTCAAAAAAGTGGACTAGGAATTAAAAAAAATTGCCAGAACTTAGAACTAGTGTCTTCTCATTTCTTTCTTTCTTAGTCTAGAATCTATTTGCCTTCTCTTTCATTTGAAACAACAGAAATTTAAACAAGAGAGGTCCAAAATTTTCTTCATAGATGTAAGGGCATTTGTATTCTCTTTCATTTGTAATTACCATTAACAACAACGTTATGTGCTAACTTCTTCATTTGCATTCTCTTCCATTTGTAAGAACATAATTTGTGGACATTTAGATTTTAGAAATAATGAAGCTAATTGTAATGGTGAAAATGGAAGAGAAAAGAGAAGGAAGATGAAGGTGAAGAAAAGGAATGAGTAATGGAAATATATTGATGGCAGACAATCGGTGAGCGGAATTTTCAAATTTTTGGTGAAAATTTGAATTTCAATTTTTTACTAACTATGGTTATCTAAAGTTAATAATTACTATTCTTGTCCCCTCGTGATCACTCTGCTAAGTTGGCAAGATGTTAGTGGTAGTCTAACACCACATATGCGAGTGACGTGGCGTTAGACAACCACTAAATATTTTCTCGATATAATGATATAGCTACCCTTGAACTCTAAATATATAGCAACCTTTGTGGTTTCTTCTGATGTTAGAATCAACATTTACACCAAGTGATGTGAAAAGCGAACATATTATTGTATGCTCGTATATATTGATGGAAATGAAGACCTTCTTTAGTAGTGTATACCATCAAGGTCATGAGATGTGGAGGAGGGGAATTTGTAGCAAGCATAACTTGTCCATTACAACAACAAAACCCAGGGGCTTCATGGGCGAAAAGTGTAGTGTTACAGTGTCTACAATAGGTTGGACTTGATAGAACTGAAGGGGCAAGATTTGGTATACCATGGTCAGGATGTTGTAGCCCTATTTTAAGGTGGACACCTGCTGCTATATATTTCAGATACATTAAAAATAGTATGTAAATTTTTTATAGTGAATATAATAATGAGATTAGCTTACTGTATTCAACTAATGTATTTGCAGGAAAAGAAACGTCGGATATGCCATATGATTTCTCGTAATTGAGAGCAGAAATTGAAAGCGAGGAGGAAGATGGTGGAGGACATGAAGCTATTCGGAAATTTCTTATAGGTATATTGCATGAATTATAAAGAGCAATCAAATCTAAAAGAAGTGACCATACCAATACAAAGAGAAGAGGCCGCCAAATTTTGATGTATAATAGAGTTCTCCTTTGATATGTCTCTCGTAAATGGTGTTGAATTACGCACTACCACAGAAGAGTTATCTACTGGGTAGGGTAAATTTATGATATTATGAATTCTATATGCCTATTTTCATGAGTAGGTAGCTTAAATAACTATGTAGCGCATTGTATGCCTATTTGGATAAGAGAAACCTGAACAAAGCAATACCGATAACAGGATTTTGTGAGCATGAGCCAGTGGTTTTTTGGAAGTGGTAATATTGTCTTTAATGTCAGAGCAAGGCAGCCTTTATATTGAAGCTCATAATTGTGTAATAATTTCTCTGATATTCTCTTAGGAGTTGACCCTTTTCTATACGTAGAATTTAGATAGAGGTCAGAGGGGTGAAAATTATAGGTAGCGGCATAATGATATTACGATACTAACATAATAAAGATTTTAAACACCTTTGCCTTTCAATGATGATATATTTGCCTCTCCATTCCCCTGAGTTTGCATTGTCACTAAGTAGATACAAGCGTCTTTACAAGTTGAACTATCTCGTAGCTTATTTGTCAGAATCTAACAGTTATAGGTTACGGACAAAAGGTCATAAGAACAAGAAATAATATGTATAATGTGTCATGCATATATGATGTCAGATATACATAAACGGCAAATGTGCAGTTATAGGGAGTTCTATTATTGAAGTTTAAATGAGAAGCAAGCATTTTTATTGTGTATAACAAAATAAAGAGGAAGTGGGAGTATAACTTTCAATGTACAGTGTCACATAGATGTACGATATAAGATGAAGAAAAGAGGAGAAGGCGGAGTTATAGAAGCTCATAGTATTGAAGTTTAAGTGAAAGCTTACCCTTTCTCTATGTGCAACAAGATGAGGACCAAACGGACCTAGAAATATGCTCAAAGTAGCAGCTGAAGTAAGAGAATAATATGAATAAGAACAGAAGCTTCCAATTCTCTAAAAAATGTACTAACATGAGCTTTAATAAACAAATGAACAGTGTAGTGAATGAAGCATGCTAACAAGTGTAAATACAACTCTCTGTTCTAATTAGGAATATCTTTTTTTCCATATTTTGTCATTTGCTGAAGGTGAGGTTTCAGCAGTTATTTGGATGGATAACCAAATCTATAAGGGAGGAAAGAAGAAATGATGAAGGAAATCTATAATTGAGGATTAAGAATGAATAAATACTTTTGGTATAACCAAAGCATATGATGTTAAATGAAAGAGAAGATCACTCTATGTAGATTATCTTGCAACTCAATTATACAAAAGGATCTAAAATATGTATAGCGAATCTTACATGCTCACATGTAACAGTAGGTACTTGATGAGTTTCAACTCCACAATTGAAAGCAAATTATTTGGAGCATAAATTCTAGAAATGAGCAATAGTTCTTTAATGCTACAATTTTGACAGTTTACTTCTGATAATGTACAATTTCGTTGCAGTAATTCTATTTACATCTCTTTTAGTTAACTTCCAGAAATTATATGACCTTGAGAAGCAGGAACATAAATTCTATTCGATAGATGTGTCGTTAAAATAAGAAAAACGTAAGAAGTCGAGTAAGGGCCCTTCTTACCTCCTACGAGTCCTGTCTTCTGCTGCTGAGCCTTTGGTTTCCTCAAAATGGAGGTGAGTCTACCCTGAAAGGACTAAATACTAAAACACAATAACAAGAATTAGGATACAATAGCATAAATGAAGAAAAATCTAAGAAGCAAGAATGACACAATAATTTAATAGCTGGAATTAAACTCGAAGAAACTAATAAAACACCAGAGCATGTAATAAGTGGAGTAAAGGCCCTTCTCACCTCATACGAGTCCTATCTTCTACTGCTGAGCCATTAGTTTCCTCAAAATGGAGCTAGTCTACCCCCGAAAGGAATTAATAACTAAAACACAATAACAAGAATTAGAACACAATAGCATAAATGAAGAAATATCTATGAAGTAAGAATGGTACAGTAATTTAATAGCTGAAACAAAGCTCCTAAGAAACTAATAAAACACCAGAGCAAGCATTAGGAGACAATAGCAAAAATTAAGGAAAGGAAAGCAAGAAAAATGGAGAACTAAGCGAAAAACAAGACCAAGAAAAGCGTAGAAGAGTTAGAGAAGAGACTGAAGTTGCATCAGTAGCTAAGGAACAGAGAATTGTCAAACAGCCATGAGCAAATTAGGTGGACACTATGCTCAAATGGTAAATTCAGTATACATATTGCATGGAATGAGCTAAGGTAGAAAGCAGATCCTGTGATTTAGTGGAAATTAATATGGTTTGCTAGAGCTATTCATAAGTTTGCCATGACCTGCCAGTTTTCTCAACTTATTTGAGCAAAAACTTGACTGAAGTTGCAAATTATGCAGGACATATGAAGCTGGACAGATCTATTACAATTTGCAATGCATGAATTTAAGAGGAAAAGCTTTAGAGCTATGCTCTGCAAATTAGTTGTGGTGATTACTATTTACAATAGTTGGAAGGAAAGGAATTTGAGAACTTTCACAGGGCAAAAGATGAAGAAAGAACAGGTACTGGAGAAGAATGAAAATTGGATCAAGTATTAGATACTGAGCTGGATAAAGGCTGCTCCAAATGAGACCAACAGACAACTTTGCAAAAATTGGAACTTGCCCTCTTGTGTTTTACAGGTTGGAGAAGGATAGTTGAGTGTAGATTAGTGAGTGTCTTGTAAATGGTGGGATGGAAAGATTGAGTGAATAGGCAATTAGTAGGCTCCAAGCAGCTTCTGTCGACTAAGACATGAAACTATAATTCATGTCATGCTCAAAGATGGCCTGTGGGATGTTTACAATCATTTTGGAGACAATTCCTAGCACTATACTGTTGCAAGAGAAACACAGGCAGTATGGTTGCAATTATTTTTGAATTAAACTTTCCCTATCATCTCATTTGCTAACTGCAACTCCAGTGAACTCAACTATTTTCTCTTTTTGTTCTTCCTTCCTATATTCGATTGTATTAAAGTTATTCATGCATCATTAGGGATGACAATGGGGCTGGTCGGATGCGGATCTTATGAAATCCGTATCCGCCCTGGTGGTCCTAAAACCTTGCCCCGCCCCGCCACCGGGTCATCTATGTGTAATACCATAACCGATCCTAAGTTTTTTTAGAAAACCCGTCCCCGCCCCGGCCTTCCTTGTAACACTCAAAACCCGTCATAACTCGCCCCCACCCGTTTGGTTTTCCAGATTTTTTTTTTCACTTTAAGCATGTATTACAAAGCTGCATCACAAAAATTAAAGTACACAAACATCAAATTAATGTCTGAAAATCATAAAAGACAGATTAATAGATTACATCATAGTTCAAATACATTACACCATAGTTCAGATCAAATGTTCAAATAGATTAATGACAATACAAGCCCAACAAAGCAATCACTTGGAAGCAACATATGAATTATAGTCCACATAAACCCTGGGTACTCAATTAAGCTCCCCTTCACCAAGTCCTTGCAAGTGCTGTTAGATGTAGTGGTGACAATGTTTTGATGCCTGTGTAAAACCATAATTGCAAAAGGAGAGTAAGGCAGCCTGAGGATGAACAAAAAAAGATAGATACTTAACTAACACAAAATTGCAATAATTGGTTGCATCAAAAAGCATTTGCGACTACATAAAGTATGTTTCTAGTTCAGTCAATTGCAACTCCAAATTATGGTAAGTATCTCATGAAATTCTACTGATTCCACGACTTTGTGATTATATCTATAGTATTGGCATTGAACTTTTCCTAGGCAGGTGCATCAAGCACTTGCTCAAGTACAAATATCATGCATGTCCTAATATTGAACTCCGAGAGCAAGTATAAAAATCCCAAGAGTAAAGACTAGACCATCAACCACAACTTAAAATAAGCATCAAACTCAACAATCATGAGATTAAGTAGCAGCATAAGTAAAAACCTAAAATTAAATACATGTCTTAACCTAACTTTTCCATGTGAGTATGGTTTCCCTTGCAAAAGTTTAGCAAATATACAAACTAACAAACAACCACATGTTAAGCTAATTTGCAAAGCAACAACTCTGGAGGTTTTGCTTGGGTTGACAGATGGGAGACGTGGGTTTTGCAAATGAAGATTATCAAACCTGAAAGTTTACTGTAAAAAGAAAATCTCTTAAGTCTGATAAGCTAATTTATTCATGATAGTTTTGTGCATTAAAAACAGTTAATTTACAATTCAATCACAAAATTATTTTCTAATTCACGATTAAATTAAAACTGTGAAACACGGACCAAATAAAGCAATCATAATCATCATGTCCCTCTCTTGATCTTCCGATTTACAACAATAAACAAGAAAACATAGCGAGATTTGGAATCATCATAGACTTGAATACCATAAATCATGGAAATTGGAATGAATCCAATCAAGCTGTTGCAATAATTTCTCATCATAAGAATTCAGTTTATAAAGAGAATATACTAAAAAGGATGGCGGTAAAAGAGTAATAAGCTAAATAACCTGGATGTAGATGTAGGGGAGGTGGTGGTGACAATTGATGGTGGACGGTGGATGTCGATCACCTCTAGACTCCAGTCCGTGGTATGGTGATGAAGATGGAGGTGGACTGACCGTGTGGTGATGGTTACGGTATTCGGCCAAGGTGGAGGTGGATGGGTTTGGTTGTGTTAGGTGGTGGTAATGGTGGTGGTGGTGGGTGGTCGTCGGTTAGGTGGCCGTGATGTTTTCGGGGGAGAGGGAAAGAAGATCAGAAGAAGGGAGGCAGTAAGAAGGAAGGCAGTCACGGCTGAGTAAAGACATAACAATTTAGGGTTTTGGATGAAAGCCATATATATGCTTAGATGAACGGCTGGGATTTATTAATGTTTAGGGTTAGCATACCGGGGCGGGTGCGGGTCGGATACCGGGACAGTTTGGGTAGAATACCATACCCGACCCTAACCCGTTGCGGGTTTTAAAAAAATTACCATACCCGCCCAGTAACCCGGTCAAAGTCAAAATAACCCACTCCTAACGGGGCGGGGCGGATATCTGCCGGGTCAGATTTAAATTGCCATCCCTATGCATCATATCTTTAATTTCATCTTTCAGACCTCATTTCATACATTTTTATCTTGAGAGTGAAAGGTCATGAGTTTGTAGTCATGGTCTGTATCTGCACTCACACAAGATGGTAACATTAGGCTTTGAACTTCCCATATTGATGCTTTTAGTCAATGACCACGGTCTATAAATTGTCTTTAAAGGTGAAATTACGGAATTACAGAATATGAGGCCCCAATAGATATTTTGTACCGAAGAAAATCTAGGAGAAAAGAAAGAAGATAAAGCAACAGAAGATAAACAAAGGCAGAAGATATGCAACTGAGACGAAAATCTACATCACAAGACTCAGAGATGAACGAAAGAGAACAGAGTGACGCGAACGAAAGAGGAGGTTACCGCAAGTGCACTGTCTTCCAATTGAATTACAAAAGGTGAACATAGAAGAAAATCAGGGAGAAAAGAAAGAAGATAAAGCAAAACATGAGATAAGGAAGAGCAACTTTGGTTGTAACCAAAGCAGCTGCTGTGAAATGAAATGCACGTGTAAATTTCTCCTCAAGAGCAGAGAAATGAAGTTTTGACTGAAATAATGGGATAGTTTTGACTGAGAGATAAGGACATCGGAGAGTTCCTGTTAGCAAAGCAGCTAGTGTCCACAACACCATGCCTGTGTATTCCTGTAAATAAGTGGGAATCTGAGATGTCATTGTTGGCATTTTGGAAATTTGAAATGAAATCAAAGGGCATCTCCGGAAGTGAAATGTTCAGCCTAAACTGTCGCTTTTAGTTAATGTAGAGAAAAAATGGACTGAAGGTCTCGTGGAAGACTTTTTTATTTTTATTATTTTTGGTTGAGGACCAAGCTGGTACTAGAAAAAGGAAAAAAGGCTTGGTGGGTTAAAAAACAAACTTAAGAGGCATAAAAAATTACTTCTAAGTCTAATAAGGTTATACTATATCGTTAATCGTGTAACGCCCCGAAAATTCGGAACGTTAACCACTCACTCAATCATATATACAAAGATAATATTATCTTCACAACCAAATGAGCAATCATTATCAGAGCAACTAAATCATTAAGTGATGTAATACTCTCAGTGTACAGTCATACTTAGAAAACTAAATTGAAATTTGAATAATAAACTAGTAAGGTTCACCTATGCAAGGGTTCTAATGACCAATACG
Source organism: Escallonia rubra (assembly GCA_033065855.1). Classification (NCBI taxonomy): domain Eukaryota; kingdom Viridiplantae; phylum Streptophyta; class Magnoliopsida; order Escalloniales; family Escalloniaceae; genus Escallonia; species Escallonia rubra. Next base: position 515,991 of record JAVXUO010002358.1, read on the forward strand.
ATAATTAAATGCTAACTCTTTCGCTCAATCAGATCTTAGTGACATACAAACCTCGATCACAAATAAACAACTTTGAATATATATGTCAAAGCTTCTAATTGGTGCAATATCTCAATTCCTTTAAATACAAGAAAAGACAACATTTAAGTTCTCGAAAAAATGAAGTAAACATAGTTTTCCATATAGGGGTTCTACTAATCAAAACAATGATAGGTTCTACCCTATCCCAAGCAGTCTACTGGTGATCCTTACCTGTAGAAAGGAATCGAATAAGGGTGAGTTTTTTAGATCTTAGCAAGGTCGCTCAAGAATCGATTGAGTGATGCAAACGATTTACAGATTTAATACGGCGACACTATGAGAGGGATATTCAACTCAATCACATTCGATCAGATATCAATATGACTTTTAGATACGATGCAGACAATTACATATGATATTGAACATGAGTAATTGCATAGCCACACATGCAATGCAGGGTAACACTTAGGAAAGCTACAAAGGCAGTGCTAACCAACACAAATTACATATGCATATATACACTAGCTAGTCCATCAAGGTACTAGCCCATCCCACATTAATACACACCAACTCCCGTCAATACACACCAATGCAGAACCTCAAGTCAATATTCAGAAGAATAATATACGTATTTAACATGCAAATCAATGTTCTTACATAGAATAACATATGAACATCAACATGAATTTCAATAATCGCTTAAAGGCTCGATAATGGGGTTTCAACGGCAATAAAACATATATCGATTCAAATTCATAGTCCAATGATGATACGAACAAATCGAAGGAATAAATAAAAATCGAAGCCAACGAATTTAGGGTTTGGATATAAATTCCTTATCTCGATCCAAGCTATATACTACTAAGCAATCTCATTCAAAATCCTGGAATTAACCTAAATTCACAAATTTCTTATGAGAACAAACTCAAGTCTCATAACACTACGAACCCAGTGCTAATTTCTTAACATTGCTCACTTTGACAATCTCAACATAATCCAAATCGAAATAGATCCTTCGAACGACCAAACTTATCTAAGAACCCCACACACACCTCGAAACTTATTAATGACACAAAATTTCTTAATAAGTCCTTATAAAATACTTTTGTGACTTGAAATAGCATAACAAGTCAAAATATAAGTTTTCTGAATTTTCAAATTAAAAATAATTTTCTGAAATACCAGAAAAGTCCAAAAATAGCCATTAATACTTCTAGCTCAAATCAAAGTCTCGTATTGTACCAAAAAAAAAAAATTTGAAGTCTCGTAATTTTACTAATGGCTTTACAATATACAAGGAAATTGAGAAACTGAAATTAGGATTTAAAAAGCATCGAAATTATTTTAAAATCATTTGTTTCTCTAAATCAAATGCGATACATATAAAAGTATCAAATCAACACTAAAATTTCTGAAACTTAAACGGAGACTTCTTTATATCATAAAAACATTACTGTAATTTTCTTAAAATTTAATAAAAATGTTTTAAAACTCAAAACAAAATTTAGAAAAACTGAACTTGCATAAAATATAAAAAAATATTAAACGATCCCAGAAAAATCTAAAATTTAACCAGTAATTCTAGTATTACACTGAGAAACTTTTTTTAAAGTTTCAGAAATTGATAATCGCAACAACGTGCAAGCACAGTGTACAATCTTTACTACACAAACCCATTATCCACTTCTTCTTCTTTATTCTTTTGTGCTCACTCTTATCACACTAGAACATACACAGTAGACTATGCACACCACCTTCACCCTAACACACGACATACACTACACTTAAACACACACACACCAAATACACACATATACACTGTAAATTCGAACACAAACACACACTCGAGGCACACAGTAATACGCACACACACACACACACACCCTATTTAATGCACACCTACATTTCACTATATTCACACACACACACACACACACACACACACACACACACATATACACACTACATATACACATACACTCATACATGCATAACACACACAATTACACACAAGACACACACAAACACACACTCGCGCACTCACTACACCCGTTGCACCCACTGCCTCATGACAGTGACTTCTCTTTCGGTCCTTGTCTCTTACCCCCCCCCCCCCCACCACCACACACACAAACACACTCACAAACACCCTCGTCAGCCACCATGGTTGCTTCCCTCTTGCACAAAGTTACACCCACATACGTCTCCTGCACACAGCCGTACACAACCGCACTACGGCTGCTCCATTTCAATCCCTCACTCAGGTAAACATGGCAGCCACCCTAGCTACCCTTATCGCAACCCTCACCGTCATTTCTATCCCCTGCCCCATACACCCACACACCCACGTACCATATACACCTTGCTGGCTGCCCTTATTCCTCCTCCATTTCACCACTTTCATGCACACTTGCTATACATGGGGCTGTTTTGGCAAACTCTCATTCTTCTCAAGCACACCCTACACACACATATATGTACATTAAATTTATGAATTAGATCGAGAAGGAAAGAAGGTGGTGGTTTACTAGATAATTCGCGCAACGTTCGTCGGATTTCCTTATCGGCAGATCTCTCTCTCTCTCTCTCTCTCCCCCTGTGTAACGAAAAATACGATATAAGCACAATGCTTATTTCTTTCAACTCTCCCCTCCCATGTTCCCTCACTAATTTTTAGCTTTCCAAACATAAAGGGTTAACAAAAAAAATCAAATCATTATCTCTTTAATTAATTAATAATCCCAATAAAATTTAAATTTTAGCTATCCCTTTAACTATCATAAATTGCTTATTGTACCCCGCATCAAAATTGTAGCTAAATATTGCCGATAGAATATGGATGCTAATTTTAGAGTCTAAAAATTGTCGCTAAACAAAATAAATTAACCGGCTTAAGAATATCAAGGTTCAGGGTATTACATTCTCCCTAACTTATAAAAATTGCTGCTCTTAATTATTCCTTATCTCAATATCCACCAACATATACCTCAAATATTTCTAGATCCATTTAAATGAACCCAAATATAGTTTCAAGCGCTTTACAAAGTATACTTACGAAAGGCTGAGCTCAAAGTACAAATTGCATTTAACACACTTGACTCACCGAACAATATTACCTCAAGTAATTTCTGCATAAGTGCAATCTTTACCTTTAAACCTATCTCTATTTATACCATTAAATCGTTGTCATACTATTAAGTCTAACCAAAGTCCCATGACAGTCAACTTCATATATTTCACCATACTATAAATTTTAGCTTATAACATCAGATTCCATAACTCAACCAACATGATCTTTACTCAACTTCGAGGTATTTATGACTTAGCTAGTATGAAACTCACTTAATTAAATATTTCCACTCCAAATTGAGTGCATATAGAACAAATCAAATTAATCTCTAATCCATCATGCTTCCACTGTGCTACTCTGATAATATACTGAACTATACCATTCGCATGATCTACTAACACTAACAAGCCTAACTTCAAGCTTATGGGGCACTAAAGTACTAATCAATTATCACATATGACTTTCACTCTAAAGGATCCAACCTTGAGTTCTAACTTCCACTCTCGTCAGCATAGTTACGAGTCTACAGAATCATATGCTTATACTTTGATACCAATTGTAAGGCCGCAGAAATCCGAAACATTAACCACTCACTCGATCATATACACAACGATAATATTATCCTCACAACCCAATGAATAACCATTATCAGATAAACTAAACCATTAAGTAATGTGATACTCATAGTGTACATTCAAACTAGGAAAACTAAATTTAAATTTGAATAATAAACTAGCAAGATTCACCCATGCAGGGGTTCTAATGACCAATACGATAACTAAATGCTAACTTTCTCGCTCAATCAATCCCTTAGTGACATAAATACCTCGATTCAAATATACAACTTTCAATATATATGTCAGAGCTTCTAATTAGTGCCACACCTCAATTTATTTAAATACAAGAAAAGACCACGCTTAAGTTCTCCAAAAAATGAACTAAACAAAATTTTCCCACACAATAGTTCTACTAATCAAAACAATGATAAACTATTGTAGTTTCCTACTCAGGCTCTAACCCATCCCCAATCAGTCTACTAGTGATCCTTACCTGCACAAAGGAATCAAATAAGGGTGAGCTTTTGAGTGCTCAGTAAGACTGCTCAAGAATTGATAGAGTGATGTAAACGATTTACATGTTTAATATGACAACAATATAGGAAGGATATTCAACTCAATCACATTCAATGAGATATCAATATGACTTTCAGATACGATGCAAATAATTACCGATGATATTTAACATGAGCAATTGTAAAGTCACACAGGCATTGCAGGATAACACTTAGCAAAGCCACACAAGCAGTGCTCACTCACAAAAACTACTTATGCATATGTATAGTAGTTAGTTTATCAAGATACTAGCCTACACCAATACACACAAACTCCCCCCAATACACACTAACTTCTACCAATACACACAAGTACAGAATTTCATGTCAATATTCAAAAGAATAATATACAAATTCAACATGCGATCAATGGTCGTACATAAAATAACAGATAAGCATTAACATGAATTTCAATAATCGCTTAAAGGCTCGGTAGTGGGGTTCTAACGGCAATAACACACATATCGATTCAAATTCAGAGTCCAAAGATGACACGATCATATTGAAGGAATAAATAATCAAAGTTAAAGAATGTAGGGTTCAGATAGAAATCCCTTATCCCGATCCAAGCTATGCACTGCTAAGCAATCTCGTTCAAAATCCTTGAAATAACCTAAATTGGAAAATTTCTTATCAGAATAAACTCTAGTCTCATAACACTATGAAGCCAATGTTAATTTCTTAAACGTTACTCACTCTAACATTCTCAACATAACCCAAATCGAAATGGATCCCTCGAATGGCCAAACCTAGCTAAGAACCCCACACACTCCTCGAAACATATTAATGACACAAAATTTCCTAATAAATCCTTCTAAAATACCTTTGTGACTTAAAATATCATAACAAGTTAAAATATGAATTTTAAATTAAAATTAATTTTCTAAAATGCCAAAAAAGTCCAAAAAAGCCATTAATACTTTTAGCTCAAATCAAAGTCCTACAGTTTTACTAACAGCTTTAGAATATATATAAGGAAATGCGAGAACTCAAATTAGGATTTAAAAAACATCAAAATCATTTTAAAATCATTTGTTTCGCTAAATCAAATGCGATACGGATAAAAGTATCAAATTAACTCTCAAATTCATGAAACCTAACCTGAGACTTATTTATATCATAAAATCACTACTATAATTTTCTTAGAATTTAATAATAATTTTAAAGACTCAAAATTTTTTTTAGAAAAATTGAATTTGTAGAAAATTTTAAAAACATCAAACAATTTCGAAAAAATCTGAAATTCTACCAGTAATTCTACTATTACCTAAGAAAATTTCTTTAGAGTTTTAGCAATTTACAACAATTGTAAGATATCCGAAGACCACATGGTACAATTGTGCAGGCACAGTGTACAACCTTTACTGCGCAAACCCATTACCCACTTCTTCTTCCTTATTCTTTTGTGCTCACCCTTATCACACCCGAACATAACACAACATACCACACACACCACCTTCACCCCTAACGCACTACATACACTACATTTACACACAATTACACATACTATACACACTAATTTCAAACACATTCACGCACACAGTACACACATATACACTGAAAATACACACACAAACATAGACTCACAGCACATAGTAATACACATGTGTGCACGTGTGCGCGCACGCACACACACACACACACACATCTTTTCCAGGATGTTTGCACTCCTTTTTATTTGTTTAGCAGCTATATTACTAGTACATGAAATCCTTAGTTTCTTTCGATTAGCTTGATAAGGTCATTGCAAACACCCCATTTTTTGTAGTTTTATTTTGTCTTTTTATTAATTTGTGTTAGGCTTTATTAATGAATAAAGTTATTATTTAATGTTGGGTGAAAACCTGATAGTAAGTGATAGGCCTTATTTACTTAATTGAGCATAGTCAATCCAATCCAATAGTTAGTATGTCAATCCAGTTCCTTCAGGTTAGCTCAAATTAATTAGGCCCACTCCATTGAATAACTAGCCTAGTTAGTTAAAGTTAATCCAAGTTAAGTTAGAGTGCAAGAAAGTAAGTTTGACTTGAAGATTTAATGATCAATATGAGAGACAAAGTGGTTGGGGTGAATATGAGAAGTGTTTCTGTTATAGTTAATTAAGATAATTACCTATTTTGAGACATGATAATGCCCTAAAATTCTTAATAAAATATATTAAAATTCAAGGGGTAAACCGGCTGGTTTACCCATAACCAGCCGGTTTGTAACATCCCGGAATTTCCAGAACGTTAACACTCTCTCAATCACTTACACTAAAACAGGATATCCTTAAACTCATCAAAATAATACCATAAGCTTTTCAGAGCAACTAAACCATCAATTAATCATAGTCCTAATATCATCGATATAACATGAAATCTAAGTTTGAAAATATCAAATACCAATATTAACCCATGCAGGGGTTCTAATTACCAAGTCTAAAGTTTAAAGTTCTCTTTTTCCTTGCTTGACTCTAATCCACATAGGCAACCTCAACCTAAAGCTGGCTATCACCTGCAGAAAGGAAGTCAAAGGAGAGTGAGCTTTCGAGAGCTCAGTAAGGTCGATCAAAGATTTAAAATCACAAAAAACGATTCGGACGATTTTTCATATAAAACTTTTGAAGAGTATTTTCAATGAAATACAACACTTAGACAAAGATGAACAAAACGAACGATTTTACATTTCAAGTCCAATAACAACTTTTTGAGGGATTTTGCTTTCGATGAAATCACTACAATACGATATAAACATAGGGATGAGTATTCAACTCAATCCCTTAAATAATAGGCATTTGAAACACTTCGGATATAATAAAGCACGAATGGATAATATTCAAAACAGTTCAAGTGTAATAAAACATAGACATGAAACATTGAACATGAGCAGTACAGAAGCAAAGCCACCCCGGCAGTGCTCGATCGCTTTACATATGCATATGTACACTGACTAGTCCATCTAGGTACTAGTAAAACCCATCCAACAGACCATCCTTATAACGCCAACAATACAGACCATCCTTATGGCTCCCAAGTTACTAACTCATGTCAACATTGAGAAGTAATAAATAGAATTCGAAATATTTTATGATAGTTGAATCGATAAAACAGATGAGAATAAATAAAGAATTCCAATCGATCGCTAGAAAGTTCAAGCTAGGGTTTCATGGGCGGTTCGAAAGTATTTTTTCATATCAATCATAAAAACAGAGCTCAATGAACTTTGTAAAGATTCCATAATAAAACATTTAAAAACAGAATAACGAATTGGGGTTCGGATAGAAATCCCTTACCTCGGTCCAAGCTAAGCGATGCTACCAACCTCGATCAGTATTCTCTGAATCAACCTAAATTTATAATTTAATTGTTAGAACACAATTTATGTCTAATATACTAGAAACCCTAATATCGACCACCCATTACGTACCCACTCTCTCCGAAATCGCGCACTCAAAACGATTCTCGCACATCGCCAACCTGATCGAAAATCCTATACACTCCTTAACGGGTACGGACTCTCTAGAATTTATAATAATTTGTACTAAAACACTTTTATAGCTTAAAACATTATTAAAAGTCAAAATATGCATTTTCTGAATTTTTGAATATTTTCGAATTAAAATAATTTGTTTAAATACAATAAAAACCCAATAATAGCCATAATTACTTCCAGATGCAAAATAAGTCCCATAATTTTTATAGCCCCTTCAAATTTTCTTTGGCTATTCTTATTTTTACCTGAAGCCTTTTTCTTGTTATAAAAAGGTCCACAATAATATTCATGATATGCTTTTTCATGCTAGAAAATTTTTAATAGGTTTGCCACATGACCCCGCTTCACTATTCGTCACTAAAACTTTTAAACAATATATATATATATATATATATATATATATATATATATATATATATATATATATATATATATATATATATATCGATGCTAACTAAAATTCGTCGCTAATAAAAATATATTCGCGGCTAAAATTTCTAATTAAATCCGAAAAATATCGGGGTGTTACACGGTTCGTTGACTTTTGTCAATATGCGATATTATCATTGATTCTGACTTATTTCCAGCAATGCAGATTGGCATTGCCAATATTATCAGATTATGTGACCCTAAGCACTGTGAAAAGGGGCCTTGGCCTTTATTTTGAGGAGGGGGGGGGGGTGTCTTAGAAAGCTTATTCTCTGGAGAGCCCGTGTACCATTTCTTGGTGATGTAATACCCTGTCTCTCTAAAGAATCTTAGGGCCCGTACGTTTACAATATTCGTTTTATGTTTTTATTTTCATGATTTTCATATTCAGTTTGAAAATACGTCCCTGTACTTTTATCACTTTCACCAAAAATAATTTAACTATTTTTTCTTATATTGGGTTAAGTTTGGGTGAAAAAGCTGAAAACACCTCGAAGGTGTTTTCAGTTTTTTGTCACTATTTGAGTAATTTTATCCAAAACGAAAATAAGAAATGGTAAAAGTATGCAAAAAAAAGATTTTCTTTTTAATCATCATTGCAAAAAACAGAAAACGAAGATCGTAAACGTACGGGCCCGTTAGACGTTCATATTCACTCAACAAAAGTCTCTTTCTAGTTTTTGCATCGTGAAACATTCGGAGAATATCCTCGAGTCTTCAAGGCAAGCTACTTCTAAAGGTAACTTTTAATAATTTTCTAGCTTGGAAGTCATATAGATTGTCTCCTAATCCCGTAGTTGCATTTCAATTCAAAAACATCAAAAATAGTTTTTTTTACGTTTTTTTCTCTAAACTCTAAGTCCCAAATTTTATACTACTTTCCGTAGGACCAGTGTCGAATCACAATAGTTTTGATTCTGGTTAGTTCGACCGTATATATAGGCAATTCGACCCCCGATGTCGAGTTCAAACCAAAAATATAAAAGTCAACTTAGGTTCAGGTTATCATATCTTGTGTGCTATGTGTTGTAAGGCCAATAATAAATAAAAATGAAGTACAGACCGAAAGGACGCGGCGGATACCTAACACCTTCTCACTGCGTAACTTAGTCCCCGAACCCTCGTCTTGGTTTCGATAGACTATCCATCCTTCTTGGACACTTTCGAGTCTTTTTTTAGGTTTTTCTTATTTTCCTTTAATTAAATAAGACGGTGACTCCATAAAATCCTTCTGGGGACTTTTTCGAGGCAGTGTGCCATAGTGGCGACTCTACTAGGGACTTAAAAACACTAAGAAGACTAGACTTGAAAAGTTTTCTTTATTTTGGCCTTGTTGTATAATACTCTTGTATTTTTCTGTGCTATGTACAATGTGACACAACTGCGTTACTTGCGCTTTTATTTTCATACCTCACACACGCGCACGTCTCACCCCCCGACCCACTTTGAGAGCGACACATTCAAGGCCCTTGGTCCTCCTAGGTTCAAGGCACGTGCCTAGTACTAAAGATTCCTTCTGGTCTCTTGGTATATTAAATGACTTGTATATGTACTGGTGATCGCCCACGAGTAAGAGGTATTTGGTACAGTCGAGCTGATTGAGTGACCTTTACACCAGGTGTTATAAGGAGGAAACCTCACACCCGGATCATTCAGTGTTCTGCCATTTATTGGGAGAATACATGTGTTGGCCAATGGCATATTGGTAAGGAAACCAGCCAACATTCTATAAGCTAAAACTGGTAATTTTGTAAAAAAATGGGAGACTCTGACTAACCAGCTGGTTATCCGCGCTCCCTACCGGGCAGTTAGCCCGTATGTGCATTGCTTGAAAAATTTTGATGGTTTATACCCTGATCCAACCCACTGACTAACCGATGATTAATGCACCAGGTTACCAGACGGTTAGTTAGAACCCTGACCTTGCTAAAAAAATTTCAAATCCAAAACTTCTAACCCACTGACCAACCAGCCGATTAACCCACTGGGTAACTGGACGGTTAGTCAGTACCTAACTCTTCCAGACATTCTTCCAAAAAATCGTAATTACCTCACTGACCAACCGAACAGTTAACCCATGAGGATAATCGGCCAATTAATCAATGTCTAGTTCCAATAGGGGTATAAATCAGCCGGTTTAATGTGGTCTGCTCTAATTGTGTGATCTGATTTAGGATAGCTTGAGTCTTTTTTATTCTTAGGCTAAAAGGCATAAAAAATAATAATAATAAATAATCGGTCCTAGAGTATAGAATTTTTCAAATTTGAAGTAATGTAATATCTCGCACTTTTGGAGCGGTTTAAAATAACTGTCAGAGATCCAAAAAATAAACGAGTGTTAACTTTGAGCAATGCTTGGGTATTAGTAGAGTATGGGAGCTTAAAACCATTCTGGGCAAAAATGTAATTTAAAAAATTTTTGGGATCATTTTGTAATTTTGGAGAACTTTGAGGGCATAAATGTAAATTAATGTTTTAGTGATGAAGAATAATAAAATGAGTGATAGTATATTTTTTGGTTATGTCTATGTAATTACACAAAGTTGGGGGCAATTTTGCAAATTTGAAAAAAAAAGGTATTATGTGTCAATTTTGGAGAGAATGCTCATGATATGAGGCCACCTCTTGCTACCTTGCCGATGACTCATGAAATTAAGTTATAAAGTAATGGTTTAGAGAATTAAACAAAATGAAGCAAATAAAAAAAAAAGAATCCGGGGAGGAAGTAACAATGTAACAAAAAGAGAAAAAAATATAGAGAACATAGAAAACAGAGAGGGGGGAAGAAGTGTACTGTGCTCGGTACAAAACCAGAGGGAGAAATGGAGATTTCGAGTAAATTCTTAAGGTAATCTTCCTCCTTTGTTTTAGCGTATGAGTTTGGTGTGAGTGTATTTTTAGTAGGTGTTTTAGTGTGTTTCCTGAGTGTGTATCACTGTGTGTGTGCGTGTGTATGTGTTCGGGTGTGTGAGGTTGTGGTGTAGTTATGTTATATAGTGTTCGGGTGTGTGAGGTTGTGGTGTAGTTATGTTATATAGTGTGCGTTTATGTGTTAGGAAGAAAAAAGGGTGAGTTTCAGTATGTTATTAAAAGTTGTGTGTTTTACTTCATGAACTGTGTGTTATGTGACTGTGCAGTGTGTGTTCTTGAGTATGTGAATTGGTTGAGTGTGTTTACAAGGCTGAAGGGGGAGGATGAGTGTGTGTAACTTAGGTGATATAGTGTGTGAGTTAATCTGAATATTGTTTTAAGTGTCACCAAAAGTGGGGAATTATTTAACCAGTTTTGTGCGATTATTTTATAAATAGTTAGGGTCATATTGACAAAGTCCAAAACAGTAACCCTCAATATTTTTACGAGATGTACACTCTGGATTTTTTTGAGAATTTTCAGTGTCCGCAAATGACGCTAAATTAAAGTACCGATTAAAGAAAATTCTCGAATTATTTGACATAGCAAATTGAGTTATTTTAATCTAAAAATTTTAGGGATACCTTATTTTATTGAGATGTTTCATTATCTAAAATTTCGTGACACTCTGAGGTTGAGAGGTATTTTTAACAGAACCGACTTCTAAGCGCCGGATCTGGACACCTGTTTGAAATTTTTGGGCGAAATGTTTTAAAAAAACTGCTTAGCCTAAAAATGATTTTAAGATGCTTAAAATAGTGTTTTGATGTGTTTTTTTAGGTTTTTTGGGTGCCGGGAACCCCCAAGGGGGTATTTTCGTAATTTTACCTATAAAAAGGTATTTTTGAATAAATTCACACACAGTAAGGTTACTTTAGCGGTTTTATTTATAGGATGCCATTTTGGTGATATAAGTTCGAGAGGACATTTTGGTAAGTTTACACCTAATGGCATTTTGGTAATTTTACATATCATGTGAGAGGGTCGTTCTGGAAGTATGCATGAGTCAGTATTGAATTCATAATATCGCAGTATATATTGTATACTAATGATTGGATTGGATTGTCTTGTCTTGTTTAGGTTAAAGTAACAGATCTTCCGGTTAGATAGCTTAGCTTCGGATCCAGGTAAGGGTTTCTATTTGAATCCCGGGTAAAGATTTCTTTCTGAACCCTTATTTTGATAACTCGTACTCGTAAGTATTCTTTCTATTTATGTATGCCTATTGTTGAACACTAAATTGTATATCGATATCAACATGTTATCGCCATAAAATCCTCAACATTGAGCCTGAACCGGTTATTTGAAAATCTTATCGATGCTCTATTGTTATTGCATGTTGAGCAAATTCGATAATTCCTTGCTTTCTTCTTCGGAATTGTTGAGCCTAAATCCGAGAACTATTCGCAATTGTTCTTGGTATTTGTTTGTAGTTATTCTAGAATTCTGAGTGATGAATTATATCAGTATGCTTAATTGTTATTGAAGTCTTAATTGTTCTGGTTATGTGTATTCACTTGGTGCTCATTTTATTGCATGTTAAACAGTGAATTTCTTGTTGACTTTGTGACCGTTGTTTCTATGTTGACCTGGAATCTGTTATGTGGGGAGGCGTTATAAGGCTGGTTTGTTACTTCATCCTACGGGGAAGCAGGCTAGTTCCTTGATCGATGAAGAGGGCTAGTTATTATCATACATCATGCATGTGTAAATCTGCGCATTGCCTAAATGACATTGCATATACCCAAGATCAACGTCTTTGAATTTGTTTATAGTATATCTTACAATGACTGTTTTTTAAAACGATGTTTAAATGAAGGTATTGTTACCTGACTGAGGGGATTGATTTGAAACTCTTTCCCATACTGTGATCAAACCATTTGTGTTTGTATGACGCCCTTCCCCTATTTCCCTTGAAGTATCGGTGTTCGTTTTGAAACCCTTTGAAAAATTATCTTTGTATTTTTAAAATGATGGCTTTGAAAACGATCTTCAAACGATCGTTTTGATATATGGTTATAATTGTTAATGTTTGTTGGAAATTGAGATGATTGCTAATGTTGTTTTGTTGTCTGTTTGTGGTTGTTTTTGGTCGTTTTTGGTATATACTTATAACTGATTATGGTTGTTTTGGAAAATTACTAAACTGTTCATGATTGTTGAAATGATTCGAGAAATTATCCTCGGTTGAACTCTTGAATCGCTTTGTAATTCTTTTGCTTATTTCTTGAACGAACTTACTGAGTTCTCAAAAGCTCACCCTTCGTTTGACTCCCTTCTACAAGTAATGATCAGGTGTAGCATGCTTGGGAATGGGTTTAGAGTTGTCTGAGATTCTAGTGAGCCCACCACCCATACGTGGGTCGGTACTGTCAACTCGTACTATAGGTGTTCGAGGTTGTAAAGAACATAGGTTTTAATAGTTTAAGTTTGAGCAGTTTTTAATGTTGTATTTTGAAGAATTTGAGTTAATGTCAGATTAGATGCTTTGAAGTATGCGTTAGTAAACAAGATGCAATAGGTTTGATGTAGTGTGGTAGGTTAACTTTCGGGAGTTCGAGGCCACGGAGCTCTGGATATCTGGGATGTTACAGTTGGTTTCAGAGCAGTTTGGTCTTGTGGTTATAAGAGTATATGTATTTGATTTCGTAGACCACAAAGTATAGGTAACACGATTCTGTAGAATCGTATTCCAATTAATGAGAGTGGGGTAGGATGATGGTAGAGTTAAGAAGTCTGCCTTTGACTAGTCATTGTGTTGTTCTTCAGACCCGTGTTGGTATAACCCTGATAACTGTTCATTATACCCGTATGGTCCGCACTAGGAGTACTGGCAGTGGAGATGGTACGGAGGGCCTAGGGGTCCCCGATAGATGAGATTCCAACAAATTTGCATAAGATGAGCAAGGAGTTTTCCTGGTATTGGAGAGACCTGACTAGACAATCCTTAGATTGGGCAATATACTGTATGGAGATTTTATTATTGTAGAAGGGCACCTCTACCTAATAGGGGAAATATCAGAACCCAGAACCAATGGTTACGGTTCTAAACCCTATGAACCCGATTCCGACTTTGATGACATAAAATCTGGCCAGTTTAGGGGGTTATTGGACTTTATGGAGGCAGAGAGTTAGATTAACGGAATGGAGAAAATTCATGAGCAACTGGCTGTAGTGAGAACCAAAAGGTTAAATCTGCTATCTATAAACTGAGAAATGAGGCCGATTAGTGGTGGAAAATGGTAGAGAAGAGTATTACTCATTAGCAATTGATTGATATTACTTGGGAACATTTAGCAAATTATTTCAACCGGTATTCCCAAGTAAACAGATGTTAAGGGAGTTCGGTAATGTGAGGCAATAGATTGGGAGTTGGCAGACAGTTTAAGATGAGGTTTTCTTGTTTCGCTAGATTTGTAGTGAGGATGTTACTGATGGAGGCAGATAATTGCCGGAAGTCTGAGAGGGGGCTTAGGGCTGGACTGAGCGATGAATAGATCCCAGCTCGATTGACGAGCTCTATGGAATGTGTTTACTTGGCATGTGTTTTGGAATAGTCTAAGTCTAAAAATAGAGGAAGGCATGAGAAAACATAGGGTGAATAGAAGAGAGATATGTAAGAGTTTTCCGTGGTAGATTATTAAGAGCTGACAGACGTCAGCAATTTTACAGTCGGCACAATAGGGTGCCCAAGGCCCAGGGTAGGGCAGAATCAGGGATTTAGGCCGCAACGGCTCATGGATTTAAACATAGGCAGAATTCTGGAATTCGATTGGGACATAATATGGAATTTAGAGGAGCACGGGGAATAGGCGTTCGGCCAGATCAGAGTACTAGATTTAGACCATCGCAAGGTTCTGGAGTCCGACTTACACAAAGTACTAGTCAGGTGGCAGGTCGACTTTTCTGGCCACCCCATGTATTATGTGAGGGAGGTATCATGGCGATAGACCATTCTACAGGGTTACCAGAGGATGTTTTAGGTACGGTAGTGTGGAGCATCAGGTTCAAAACTGTCCAGTTATTAGAAATAATCAGTCAACTTTCCGTTCTGCACCTACAGCTAGTACAACAACAAGCAAAGGTCCTCGTCGGGAAGGAGGACAAGGTCAACAAGGACAGACCCAGCAGTTTCAAGTCCAGCAGAGGCTCGGGGCACCAGCTAGACTTTATTTAATGTCCACTCGGGGTGCTGCTATGTTTGACGATGTGGTGTCAGCTACACTACTGGTTAACTCATTAGATGCTCGGATGATGTTGATTCCGGAACGACATATTCTTTGGTATCCATTCCTTTTGCATAGCTATTGAAGGTGAGAAACCATCCTTTATGAACTAATCTTGCGATAGGCATTCCGTTAGGAGAGTCTTTAACTTTCCTACAATTCTCAGTGATTTTACTGTTCAGGTTGAGAATAGAGATCTTTCTGTGGATCTCATCCCATTTGTTGTTCAAGATTTTGATATCATACAAAGCATGAATTGGTTATCCACCAATCACGCATCCGTGTATTGTCAGGGGAAGCCCAAGTAATGTTTGAAAGTTTGTAAGTTATGAGTAGTAGTTAAGTTAGTGATTTGATTTATAAGTAAGAATGGTGCATTTTGGAGAATGACTAGTGTAAACTGAAGGGTTGGTTTGAGAGTACGACAAGAAATCTGGAATCCTACCTTGTCATCTCGTTCATTCTTTTGTACATTAAATTCAATTGCGACTTAATTGAATGCTAATCCCCTTTGAGACGCCAGAGAAGATGTCATTCATATTGAGTCGTCTTATCCCTTTTTTAGGATATTTTTTGCCCTTTCGAATCTATTTGGACTTGATGTGATAGTATAGGTAATGCCCTAAAAATCCAAAGCTCTATAGCCCTGAACTCCCAGAATGTTAACCTATCATATCACATCCAACCTGTCAATTTCTATTTACTGACACATACTTCAAGGTATCTATCTAGGCATCAACTTAAAATTCTCACAATATAAGATTACAGAAAATTGCTTAACTTATACTAATAAACCCTAGGCTCTTTACAAACTAACTTCTTATAGATTAATTATCAGTACCGACCCACGCAGGGGTCCTATTACACACTAGTGATGGGCTCACCGGAACCTCACACGGTCTCTAACCCATTCCCGGGCAATCTACTATTGATCATAATCTGCAGAAAGGAATCAAATGAAGGGTGAGCTTTTGAGAGCTCAGTAAGGTCGTACAAGGACAACCGAAGCAATTACAGAATGATTCAAAAGAATCCATGGGATGATAATGTTTTATAACATTTTGGCAGTCATGAACAGTCTGATAAATTCCAAAACGATCAATAATCAGTCATAAGTATGTACTAAAAACGACCAACGACAGTCCTAGACAGACACCAGAACAAATATTGACAATCATCCCAATTTTGAAACGAACATCAACAATCATAACCAAATGGCAACACGATCATTTAAAGATCATTTCAAAATACAATGATGATTTTCCTAAAGGGTTTCAAAATGAACACAAATACTTCAGGGGAAATAAAGGAAGGGGTTTCAGACAATAAAAAAACAGTTTGATCACAGTATGGGGAAGAGTTTCAACTCAATCCCTCCACTCAGATATCAAGACATTCATTTGCACATCAATCACAATATAGGGAGGAGTTTTACTCGATCCCCTTCAATCAGATAACCAGACATTCACTTGAACATCATTCTCAAATAATCATTAAGATACAATGTAACATATCAGAGATGTTGATCTTGGGGAGAAGTAATGTCATTCAGGCAATGTGCAGATGTACACATGCATGATGTATCAGGATACTAGTCCCACTAGGTACTAGCCTGCGTTCCACGTAGGATTCAGACCAGCCTTATAACGCCTCCCCACAGAAAAAATTCCTAGGATCAACACAGAAATAACATTCACAAAATCACAAGAAATTCACTACTTAACGCGCAATAAAGTGAGCACCAAGATAAATACAAATAACCGGAACAATTACGGTTTTAATGACAATTAAGCCTACTTATATAATTCGTCATGAATAGTAAGAATCCAGAATAACCACAACGAATAGCAATAACAATCACACACAATAAAATTCAGAAGAATGAATACATATAATTATCGATTTTGTTTAGCATGTGATACAAGGTGAGCATCGATAAGATCTCCAAATGATCGTTCCAGGTTCAATACTAGGGTTTGCTTGGCAATAACATTTTGATATCAAGTGCATATCTCAGTGATTGACAATAGTTATAAGCAAATCGAAAGCATACTTACAAACATCAGTTATCAAAGTAAGGGTTCGGATAAGAATTCTTACCCGGGGTTCAAATAAAAACTCTTACCTGGATCCGCAGCTCAATTATCCTAACCAAAAAGTCTTTAGCTTTAACCTAAATGACATAATCAAATAATCAGAATACAGCCTACACTAAGATATTATAACTCAGTTAAGACGTACACATATTCTCAAAATGAACCCCCCTCACTAGGTATGTAAATTACCAAAATGCCCATGGGATGTAAAATTACCAAAAACACCCTCGCACCCTTAACTCGCCAAAATAGCATTCCCGTAAGTAAAATCACTCAAACAACCTTACTATATGTGAATTTACTAAAAAAATACCTTGTTATAGGTAAAATTGCCAAAATACCCCCTGGGGTGGCAAATTACCAAAATAGCCCCTAGGGGTTTCTGGCAACGAAAAAAATCCCAAAACATCTTAAAACATTATTTTAAGCATCCTGAAGTAGGGATGGCAATGGGGCTGGTCATATGCGAATTTTGTGAAATCCGAACCTGCCTCAATAGTCCTAAAAAATAACTCTGCCCCGCCTCGCCATCGGGTCAATGGATGGAAATAGCATCCCCGATCTGACAGAGTTCTAAAAAACCCAACCCCACCCCGATCCACCCTGGCCTTTTTTGTTTTCATAAAACCTGTCGAAATTCTACGCAATAACATTTCACTATTCAAGATAAACTTAGTACGATGAATAGGTTGAAAAGCTGGACTTCAATGTAGTTACCTTCTATATAGGCGGTTCCTATTTTTTTTACCTTCCATACATTTGCTTCATAAATGAAGATTAAACAAGCAAAAATCTGCTAATGGGTGCGAGGTTAATTGAAGAAAGACAAATCTAACCCAAACGAACTGAAAATGCTTAGCAAACAAAAAAAATAGTATGTTCACAATAACTCCTTCAGAATCAACTTCAAACTATCCTTTGCCACTATATAAACACATCAAACAACTCTCTCCACCATACTTTGAGAACCTCATCAAGCACTTGACTCCTCCTTCGATGGACTGCTTGTCTCTGTCCCTATTTTTTGTTCCTCGATTTTCTGCTCCTCCTTTGTTTCAGGCTTTTATGTGGCTGCTTTATCTTCTACTTCAGGTTTTAGTTTCTCCTTTTCTGGCTTCTCATCCTTGGGTATTTGAGGTTCTTGCCTTTTGGATCTCTGTAGCCTGCGGAATCACTAATTTCTTTTCATCGGATGTTTCAGTTTTTGGTGTCTCAACAGCTGTCACCACTTAAACTGCTCTCTCCTTCACGATCTATAGAGACGGCATCGCAACTGCGATGAATGATGGATGGTGCGCAGCACAACTGTTGTTTCACATCACGATCCCATTCACCATTTACAGAGATGGTGCATAGGGCGGCTGTTGACGGCATGAAGCTCAGTGGGAAGCAGACGATGGGCGTCGCGAAGGACAGTGGGTGGCGCAAAGGCGTTGCGCGGAGGGGATGAATGTCCGGTGGAGATAAGAGTTGAAAAGGTGCGCGGCTGAGTGGCAAGAAGAATAGATGAGAGAAAGAGTGGTTGTGCTAGCTAGGGTTTTTTGGAGACTTCTTATATAGAAGATGGACGGCTGTGATTGAACCAAAGAATTAGGGTATGACATGTAGTTATGGGCAGGGCGGGGCAGGGCGGATACTGGGGCGAGTAACACTAAATACCACATCCGACCCGTACCCGCTACGGGTTAAAAAATTAGATACCATACCCACCCCATAACCAGGTCAAAATCAAAAAAAATTGCTCCTATCGAATCGGGGCGGGGCAGATATCTGGCGGTTGCAAATTAAATTTCCACCCATATCCTAAAGTCATTCTTGGGTTAAAAAGTATTTTTAGAAATTTTTTGGGTGACAAAGCTCTGGCGTTGCGACCACTTCTAGGATTCTCGCATTTTCCAATGGCTAAAACACTACCTCGGATCCCCGACCTAGCCCGTAACCTCATTAAATTGCAAGAAGACTTCCAAATCAACTTTGCTACCTTAACACTTCGACAAGAGAAGATCGCCAAAGAGGTGGAGTATCTCATGAAGAAAGATAAGGGTAAGGAATTCACCGAAGAGGAATCAAAGGAGGAGAAGAGAGAAGAAAAGAAGAAATATGATCCTAAGTTAAAAGATGATTCCGATGGTGAAGGAGAGGCTATCACTGCAGAATTGGAGAAAAAACTTGTAATACTTGAGTCTCAAGTTGCTTGAATGAAAAGGGCCAATGATCCCATGGACTTTAGTACCTTACTCTAACCTCCGAAGATAGGCTCCCACCTAAGTTTAAGATGCCCAACATAGACAAGTTTGATGGGACTTTGGATACAAAGATCCATGTTAAGATGTACACGCGTGCGCTAGCCTCATATGGAGTTAGCCATAACCAGTTGATACAGCTGTTCCATCAAACTTAGCAGGGGATGTCTCTTGATGGTTCCACACTGTTGATGACTCTCTAGTCTTAACATGTGAAGATGTAGTGAAAGAATTTGTGAATCAGTATCAGTACAACCATGATCTCGACAATACTCGGAGAGACTTGAAGACTACCCGGTAAGAGGCCACTGAATCAATATCTGCATTCACAATTCGATGGAGAAACAAGGCTATACAAATGTTCATTCGCCTATCAGAAGAAGATCATGTGAGCATAATTAGGTACAATCTTCTGCCAACATATTGTGAGCACATCTTTGGCCACCATCACACTACATTCAAAACATTGATGAGCTCTCTCACTCAAATTGAGGATGCCATCAACAAAGGGACGATAGCCCAAGATGGGAAACAACAAGAATACAAAAAATGGATCAAAGACTCCCAGAATAGACAAGGATGTGAATGTAGTTGAGTTTCAAAAAGTGGTTTCATGGAAGCCAAATACCAAGCGAGAGTTCTCCAATCTACAGGCCTCAATGACCAAAGTGTTTGAGCAGCTACTTAGTATAAGTATGATTACTAAGTTGCCCCCCACGGCTACATCAAAAGAGCCTAACCTACAAGCTCGATGTGAATATCACCAAGGATCCGGGCACCACATGGATAGGTGTTTGACCTTGAGAACTACTATTCAAGATCTCATTGACAAGGTTGGGATTAGCCCTCCTGCCAAACCTGATGTGAAGAAAAAGCCTCTACCGATGCACCAAGTGAACCCAATTAAGACATCTCTCCAAGTGATATATCCTCATGTTCTCAACCAAGAAGATGATACCGTGGGTTCAGTTAGTCAGATCATCTGAGTTTGAGACAAATCCTAGTTGCTGTTGGATTGATTGTCCCAATCCCATGCTAGAACCTTAGCTCACTTCAATTTCAAGTGTTTTGCTTAGCATTTCCTAAATTATCTTTTCGAACTTGTTCTTTTGATAAATAATGAGTCATTGTTCCTCCTTACTCTTTGATTGTTGATTTAGTCTTTTACGGCTAATGATAAAAAAAGAACAAAATTTTGAAAAAGTCAAAGATAGTTTCTTCCCCTCTTAGAAGTCTCTATTAGAGTTTGAGTCCAATAGTGTTTATGTCCATCCTTAGCAAGTCGAGAGCATAACAATATTTACAGCAAGAGAGATTTGCCCGATTACATACTGGTTGAAATTCATAACTGACCAATCACTTCGGAATAGTGCACAGGAGATGGTTTTGAATTCAAGGCTAGTTGTCTATCTCGTTGATACTTCTTCTTCACACTTGGGGGTGGTGACTCGATGTCTTTTCAAGCGAAAAAATCAGTAATTCATTTCCTTCAAAATTTCATGTAAAAAAATCGAACAAGATCACTTAGTTTGAAATTTAGACATTCGAGTGAGAATTTAGGAAACTATCATGAAAAGGCCATGAATTCTTTCCTTGGCCCACCTCCCACGACCTTCATTCACCAAAAACAATCCCAATCCTCAAAGATGATGGGGTTTAGTGTCGGTGTCAAGACTTTCTCGTGTTGAAATATCATATATTCCCTCTCCTAGCTTGGACTATTCATCTTGAAAAAGGAAAGAAAAGAAAGAAAAAGCCTGATAGACTGAAAACCCTGAGAAGGGCGGTCTAGGAAAATGTTAAGGCACCAAAAGAGAAAAAGAAGAAGAAAAAACGACCTCAAAGGAATGTAAGTTTGCACAAGTCTTCCGTGAAATGAGCATTCCCGATGATTGGAGGCCATCCATTGGCCACCACACATCATCCTGATTACCCTCTACTAAAATTTTATCACTTGCTAACCCTTTGTGCCTAAGTAGTTTAGCCTTTCTTTTTAAAAGCTAACGACGGTTATCTCTTAGTGTGTGCCTATGACATAAGTATTGCTGCAAAGTCAACCCACATTTTTAATGGTTTTTCCCTCATAAAAACAAAAGATATATGAGGAATGGAATCATGAAGGCCATGTGTTCAATCTCAAAAGAAGAAACAAATGTTAGAAAAAAAAAAGGGAGAGAAATAGAAAGGTTGAAGAATTATTGTTAACACTCGGCACATAGAATTGCCATGGATTGAGTTCAAAGAATAGATATTCAGCAGATCCAATTTAAACTACGCCCGACCTGATTCCCTCAATGAGGATACGTAGGCAGCTTAGTCACCTTTTAGGCTCAGTCTACATGGGCACACACTAGGGGCTTTCGTTTCATGTTTGGGTTTTTGAGCTTATTGATCATTTGTTTCTTAGCCCATAGCTTGGCCTATATTGTGTCCCATATAATGTCCTCCTTGAGGTTATGCTTATTCAAGGGAGACAAAAAATTTCCTAAATTTTGATGAGGTCAAAAAAACAAAAGAACACACACACACACACACATTGAAAAAAGAAGATAATGGTCTATGCACTTTTTTTAGCATGCCATATATCCTGACATGATATGTTCACCTTCATATTGGCTTGTTTGCTGACCCTTCAAATTTTTGATCTCCCGAACTTGATGTGTTCACCTCCTTGTGGTCTGATGAGGACCCACTAATCTTCATGACCTATCTGGCCTACTTGACCATTTACCTCAAGCACGCTCTGAATAACCGTTTGATATATTTGCCACCACTTTAATGATTATACGAGAATCTTGACAACTTTATCTTGTGCCCTTTTATCACGCACTTGAAAATCATGTACTTTTGCTTAGACTAGTCGTATGCATTGATGTGTTGGCTAATCATGTGCCAAGACCCCATCGGCCTCACAGCTTATACATTTACACCGCATACCCATCAGCCTCACAGTTCATACACTGACATACATCCTCATTATCCAACTTTTTAGGCCCAACCTTTTCATGGTGGTCTTGAGGATTCAAACCTAAGTGTTTAAGTTAATAATTAAATTATTATGTGAAGTTGCATGACACTTAATGACAAGGGATTGAAAAGTTTTCGATCAAAATTTTTAATGGTCTTCCCTCTTCGGTAGAGATGAACACATTAACTAAGTGGGCACCATTTTCTTGAATTTTAAATCATAAATGATATGAAACAAAAAATAGATCTCGAAGTGAATAGTCAATTCATCATGATTTTCAATTCAAACATGCTCTTGAACTGTGAAAGGATATTATCTTCGTCATAAGTTCTTCTTTGTAGATGTCCATAGGGTTTTCCTTTGTGATCTGCCTTCTACTAGGGTTATGCTAGACTCAATCCTACTTGCATTTTGGTCTACGGGCTCCCAGTGAGTCCCTCCTCCTAACAGTCGTAATAGGGGTTTCTCTTCTAATTCCTGTCCATTGGGGTTATGTAGAGTCAACCCTGCTTGCACTTTGGTCTAGGGTTTCCTTATGAGTCCCTCCTTTCGACAGTCGTGATAGTGTCTGTCTATGTCGAGTCTATTTCATGGTTAGTCTTGTCCATTTGCATTTTCTTTAGGAGCTGTTTAGGAGTTTAAGACAGTCATTATAGTTTCTCTCTGTGTCCTTCTTGTGCTCACCAAGGGGCTCTATATGAGTCTCCTCTCAGAACAGACGTGATAATATCTGTCTTTATTTTTTCGGTTTATTGCATGGTCAGCGTTTTCTGCATGTATTTTGTTGAAAGGACTCTCTAGTCCCCTTTTCATGATAGTTTCTATTTTGCATGATTTTTATCTTAACCCAGGGGCTCCATCAAGTCCCACTTCCTGACTGTCATGATGTCGTCAGTCTTCATCTAGCTCATTGTATAATCAATGTTGTTTGCATGCACCTTTGTCTAGGGGCTCCATGTGATACCCCTTTCAAGATTGTCTTGATAGAGTCCGTCATCTTCCAGTTCATTGCATAATCAGTCTCGTTTATATGCATTTTGTCTAAGGGCTCCCTGTGATTCCCCTTCATGGCAGTTAGGGCAATTTTTTCATTCTCTAGTTCATTGCATGGTCAACATTCGTTTGTATGTCCAAGGGCTCTATGTGATTCCCCTATCCCGACACTCAGAGTCAATGTCTTTGTCTCATCTAAGTCTAAACTATAACATTTGGTTTCCTACTCTTAGTCTTCAAGAAGAAAATTGAAAAAAAAAATTCATACAATAAAAAAATAAAAATGATAAAAAGAAAATTAAATATGATTATTACTGTAACTTTTTAGTCACGCTCTTATCTTCATAAACTTATGACATCACCTTCTAAATGTTCAACTCCTTTTTTTCAACAACTTAAACTATACTCTTTGTAGATTAAAACCAATCAGGCTAACCACATGGAACGAATTCGTCTCAGACGAATGTGAGCAAATAGCTACCATCGTTAATGATTTTCCGATCATACTTGCCACCAACGTCAAAGCTACTCCGTACAATGGTATGCATTTGATTATTTACTAACGGGAAAGAAATCTTAATGGTACTAAAACATTCCATTTTATGCCTTGTACAGGTTTGTCGCTATCAACAACCCCATCATCAACAATCAGCATAAACAAAGACATACCTGAAACTATATGCTTGCAAACATGGTAAGACTCACATGTAAAGCATTACTTGCATATGATGATTGAGAATTACAATAAAACCTCACTTGATTTCCACGGATTGGCATATTACGATAAAGGAAAAATCAAAATAGGACTGTCATCCGCAGTATTCAAACTTCCGAACAGTATCTTGCAAATCCCAATAGCCCTACAACATAGCAGCCACGATCCCACTAATGAAGCATGAAGCAACCAATTTGTTGTTACACTAATTGCCAAATTATCAGGAAAGGTTAGCTACCAAATATCTTTGCTAGGTACACTGTCTTACAATGATTAACTCTTGTTAATATACTGTCTTTTTACTACAATCATGAAAGTGCACCATTAGCAGAAAAACATGCCATCATTATCATCATCAGGTTAACAAAAAAAGGCTATCTTGAGTGATTACTTGTTATGTATGAACCGTATATATTGCCATCATTATCAACTGTATATGTTGCCATGTTCACTATAAGCTAAAACATGTTTGTTTAATTTACTGCTTCATCTTATTGGCTCTTAGTTATCATTTCCTTCATCTTCTCTTAACAACATGTGTCTCATTTTTGGTTTGTGGCAATAATACGAAAATCAAAGCAAGTACTCTTTCTATTGAGTATGTTTCTTCGTCTCTGTTCAATTACTATTGTCTTAACCAATAGCAAAATGCAACATGGGTAAAGGCCAAAGTCAAAGCAGCCACTCTTCCCCCAGCGCATATGGTATACTGCATGCAATAAATGCAATCGTTCAACTAGTGAAAAAATTGAAACCACTTTCAGTTGCAGCTGCAGCTGCTCATTCGAAGACTCCATTGCCGTAACCAGGTAAGTTATCATCAAATTAACGGCAACTCTTATCGCACTTCACACACATATTGACTTCTCGCACACCAAATTGTACACAGATGCAGGATCCAGTGCGAACTTATAGACAATACTAGAAGTCTACCACAAACCTTCTTCGGAGACAATGCAGAGAAAGTAATCGGAAAGACTGCTGAACAGGTAGCTGACATGGACACAAACGAACGCGATGCAATCCTTGCAAGCATAAACTTTCGAGCTTCACATAAGGAATATCTTGTCAAACTAACACCGCTTGTGTACAATCCATCAACATCTTTTCCAACCAAATGGAACGTCAAAGAAATTGAGGATATCTGACTCTGCAGTGTCATCCCGGAAGAAAACAGAAAACAGAGAAGAAAACAATGTAGATTGTGTAAATACAATAACTATTATGCATGTCTTATGTAATAACTAACACACTACTTGCAGCATGTCGCATGTAAATAACATGTACAAATCAGCGTGGTGCAATCTTCTTCGTTCTAAAGACCTTCAAAGTTGACATATACAATTGCATATACATCTGCCTAAAGTTACCCACGCGCGGGACTTAACTAGTAACGGAAGAAGCGCTAGAGTGGACTCACTTTGGTCATATTAAGAGGGTAAGACGGTAACTCATTAATAAACAAGAAAAGAAAAGAAACATATCCTTCTTCTCATAGCCTAACTCCATAATCAAACACCATTTGTCCTTTACCACCCTGTCCCCCCCTTCACTTCTTCTTCAGCCCTCGTCGCCCCCCTTTACTGCTGAAGCAGCACGCCTTGTCCACACAACCACCAGCACAGCCATACCGAGCACCCAACACCAATACCAACACCAGTAAGAAAATTCAAAATGCCATGGCCCCACCCCATGTCTCCGATGCCCCAAACCCAAGCCCACCACCACCTCCCACACTGCTACTAAGAGTCTCACCATCATCCACGGCAGGATTGGGATCATCATCGATGACCAGAGGATGAAAAGAGTTGGCATCAACTTTGAAACTCAATCCATTGTCAAAAAAAAATTTAGTTCTTAGTGGCCAAACAAATCTAGTTCACCAAAAATTTGGGTTCGACTCAATTTTGTGAAATCAAACTGCTTGATTTAAAATTATAGGGGTAAGGTGTGGAAAGGCAACAGTGAAGGTCACACTATTACGACAATAGTGGTGGTCAGACGGTATTGCAATGGTGGCTGTGGTCGACCTGGAACTTTACGATCCATTATTTAGACTTAGTCAATGCAATTGCAGCTGCTACTCCTTTCCTGATATTGGTTCCTCGAGTTTTAAGATTTGTTTTCATTGCTCCACCACGTTAAGAAATTGGCGACATGGAACAATTATTGTTATTTTTTCTCCCCCCTTTCTATCTTTACCGCCTCACGCCACCCCCATTACCACCACCTTCACCTCACCACAACTGACATCCTCCACCAGCCTAACTGTTACTCAATTCCATAAATACAACCCACCTCTTAATAGGAATACAACGTGAACATCCAAGCAGCAACCACCCAACTCGCAGCCATTGCAACAAGAATAAGCGATTGATAAAAGGTGCAGCGCCCTTTTTAAAGTCAATCCTTGAAGTTCGAGGGGGAGCAAGGGGTCGAGATTTCACATTATGATTCGGGTAATCTGAGAACAATAGTTCAGACTATCTAAAACGGCTGAAAATAATGTAGTAAAAAATTACCTCCTACCTTAACCCCACCTTTTGTTTCATCAGCCCTCTCTCTGACCCAACAGTTTTACATGGTCAGAACCAAAAATTTGAGACCATGCAATATTTAAGACCGATTCCTTTGAAGTCAATGATATCTGCTATCAAAAGCAGCTCCTTGATTTGGGCTAAGGGTAAGAAGATACGCTCCCGGATCTCCCAACCAATTTAATGGAACTCAAGAACTCCTACAACTGAGCAATCGTGACTCTTTCTGTGTTTGTGCGCGTGTTCGAGGGGGAGGGGGAGAGAGGGCGATAAAAATCCAAATCATTTGGTTCGACTAGTTAGGAAAAACGTGCAACACCTGCACTCCGATGAAAAAGTAACACAGAAAATACTAACGGCAAATAAGATAAAAGGGAACAGCAAGGAATTCTACCAAACCAACTACATGCATGCCTTCGGAAATCAATCGGCAGGCTCATCAACTTCAGCATAGGCGGTCTCAAGATGCGCTTGCTCAGCTTCCTGCACTTCTTTCTCGGTCTTCCTCCCCTTCTTCGACTTATAGTACACACTCATGAAGGTTCCCACAGCACCATACTTCCTCCTGCACTGCTCATAGAGCTCAGCATTGAACATTCTCCAGAAGCTCTTCTCCGTCAGTTCAGACACAGCATACTGTGGCTGGTACCCATGATTATCAATCAACCAGCTCTCCATTTGACGAACTGCCTCTGCCCCATCAAATACCTCACCCCTCAAGACAGGTCCTGGTGCATAGTAGACTCCGACATCCGTGTACATCTGAGCATAATGTGTGTCCCCCTGCCGACGTTGTAGCTCAAATCCTGGTTCAGGGTACACCATTGTTTTACAGGGGAGCTTGTACAGTCTGTGTGGGCAGAGCCAGAGGGGATATACCTGGAAAAACACACGACTCATCAGAAAAACCGATATGGATAGCTTAACACAGGAAAATTTTTAGAACACAGACATGACAACTTTACGCCTTTCACTATATTTCATTTTATTCCAGGTAGTTTTTCTGAGAAAGCTTTTCAGTTGGCTTCCTTTAGAAGCAGTCTCAAATTCTCCTCTTAATGACGACCAAAGTACAAAAATTTTATATCATGGACAAGGTCATATGTCCGTGTAAATTAGTGCACTTGCATATTAGATGCAAGAAACAAGGATATAAATACCTCCATCTCACGGTCAACCCACTCTAGAGCATCCCCAACCTTGTAAAGAGGAACAAGCATATCCTGAATGACATGCATCTCATGGTAATAGTTCCTGATAGCTTCACCCTGAGTAGCCTTTAGCAGAGAAACCTTGGGCGGCATAAGCCACCCAAGGGAATACCTAAACCACCATTGATCAGCGAATGGAAGGATGAGCTTCCCCTCCCAGTACAAACACCTAGTGTGCCTGTGGTAATACTCCCTGGTCGGGATGTACTCTACAAACTCTCCTTTCTTCAGTGCTGTCTGTGCATGCTGATAGAACCACGGTTTGAACCACCAACAAACACTATTAATCACATTCCCCTTCTTCTTTGCCTCTTCTACAGAAGCGTATTTACCTGTCATGCAAACAGCTTCATGGCGATTGTAGATCATGGTTTCTACAAAATCTGGAACCTTTTCAGGATTATCCTGGTCTCCATCTCTTGGTGCAAAAGAATCAATATAACCCTGTGCAAGATCTTTTAGACTACCTTTAACAGGGTGGTATGTCAACTTCATGTATTCCTTGACCGGAATGAGCTTGATCTCAGCAGCAACGAGAAGCCCCAGTGTTCCCTGAG
Source organism: Escallonia rubra (assembly GCA_033065855.1). Taxonomy (NCBI): domain Eukaryota; kingdom Viridiplantae; phylum Streptophyta; class Magnoliopsida; order Escalloniales; family Escalloniaceae; genus Escallonia; species Escallonia rubra. The sequence continues at coordinate 544,552 of JAVXUO010002358.1, forward strand.
ACCATGGGATGGCATAAAAAAGATCAGAATACTCGTTATCCTTTGTAGCTCTAACTAGCCGCCCATCTGCGAGAACAATCTCATAAGCCACAACAGTATCAGAAAACAGGCCATATATATGGGAGCTTCCCTCAATCCCATAGCCATTAATGAGGCCACCAACAGTCAGGTCGTCAAGCTCAGCAACAACTGCAAGGGCAAGGTTCATTGGGACAGTTACCCTGGTGATCTGCCCCATATTCACCAGAGGCTCAACTCTGGCAATCATTCTTTCCTTGTTGATTTCAAGGACATTCCGAAAAGCGGAAAGATCAACCTCAAAGTGTCGAGCACGCTTATAATCAACATTTCGCATTCCGACAGCAATCCAGGGTTTTCTAGCTGTGCAAACGAGACCATCCTTTGATGGGTTCCTCTCCTTGAGGCGTTTCACAACCTTCTTGACATTTTCATCATGCTTCTTCTGCCGTTGCTTGTAAGACTTCCACTCAGATCTGACGTCCCCAAGATAAGTGAGGAAGTACAGCGTGAAAGAAATAGGAAGGACCACAAAAATAACAATGATCCATCGGAAGTTAACGAAATAGTCGACCCAGACCTTCTTCCTCTTGGGGCGTAGTGGGGCCTCCAGATCTGACATTCTGCTGTAACACGGGAATAAAAAAAATTGTATATCAACAGTGACAATTAGAATTTGCATTTGATTTTCAGAAATCCAAAGAAAGACATACAACTTGGAGAATACATATGAAAACTCAAGGACAGAAAGTAAAAACAAGCTAATAAGTATTACATTACTGTATGAGTTATGAACTTTAGAGGCTCTCCAGACAATGACTTATTTCATCCTCTACAATGTACATGCATTATGAGTGCTCAATAAAGCCATTGCAGAAAAAAGGTCAAGTAGCATAGGTCGGATAGTACCTCAACTCCAAACCCAAATTCTACAATAACTAGGATCCCCTCTAATATGCATTTTGCGTGCATAATGAACCAGTTTGAAAATGAAAGGAATAGAAAAGATTAATAAAAAACACACGGCCGGCCAGTGCTAGTGAAATTCTCAGTCAGAAAAATTCCACCAAGAAGACTTGGAATGATGCCACGAGCAGATAATCACCAGAATACTTAAGTGTGTGTCAGAACGAGGTTTATTGAATTGGGATTTCACTTTTGCAACCGATTTTAATTTCCTTCGAATGAAATCCAATGTTTGGTAAGTGCAGAGATATTTTGAAAATTTCTAAAGGTATTTGAGAGGGGAGGGGATGATATGAGACTCCTAGATACCCAGTAAAATAACTAGTACAGACTAACTTTCCGCAATTGATCTTTCCTGGCAGTAGCCTTGAGTGAATTATCAGGAAAATCCGAGTCAAAACTGACATGGGATTCATTACGTACTCAAAGAAAGTGACACCAGTGGAAACTCGTCAATTCCAATAACTTGCGGGTATCTGATTCGTAATTCTTTGCATCGCAAGTATGGTTCTAACCATAATACTTCAATTTCTTTTTACTTGTTTTTTTGGTTTTTCGGCAAACTGTTTGAGAAACTAAGCGAGAAGAGAAACCATACATATGTCTTTTACAAACATAAAGCTACTGATAGAGGAAAACTCGAGAGAGTTTTAACCTAAATAGCATCAATGACAAAATTTGGCCTGATCACCACTTTCTTTGGAACACCAACCCCCCCCCCCCCTTCTTCTCTCTCTCTTTCCAGAGTCATTTTCTTCTCTCCTACGCTATATAAACTCCAGTTAAAGCCACATCATAGAGAAAATGTGGTGATTTTTAAGAGATGATTTTGATAATTTCACTATATTACCCTTTTAAGTGCATCGATTTTATAAATCATGGGGATTAAAAGGTCAAAGGATAGTTCCTTTCTTTTCTGCCTTGTTTCGGTCAAAAGAGTATTGTGGGCCCAGGAGGAAAATTCATCTCTAGTACTTTCCATTCCTCCACTTTTCCTTCACCCTTTTCTTTAGCCTAAATAGTATCAATGACAAAATTTGGCCTAAATCGTATCAATGACAAAATGTGGCCTAATCAACACTTTCTTTGGAACCCCTCCTCTCCTCTCTCTCTTCCACTGTCATTGTCTTCTCTCCTAGCCAGTCCTAGGCAACATAAACTCCAGCTAAAGCTGCATCATAGACAAAATGCGATGATTTTGATAATTTCATTGTATTACCCTTTTAGCGCATCGACGGTATAAGTTACGGGGATTAAAAAGTCAAATAATAGTTCCTTTCTTTTCTGCCCAGTTTTGGTCAAAAGAGTATTGTGGGCCCAGGAGGAAAGTTCGTCTCTAGTACTTTCCATTCTTCCACTTGTCCTTCACCCTTTTCTATTCTATTAAACGAGCTCTAAAAGACTACGAGAGTTCATCAGATACACTGAGTCATGACGCGCATCTGATATAAAAGTAGATAATAGAAAGATGTGCATCCACATTCAGATGGAAAAAGGCAGCAAGAGCAACTTTACAAATTTCCTATATTACGAAAGACCAATGATCCCAAATCACAAATCACCATTTTGGTCTCTATGCATGTTCAGTAGAGCAAGACATTGGCGAAGTAGTAAACCCGAGATTTCGGCATTGTAACAACATAATCAACTTCCTACTAAATCAGGCACATATAAGTGCAAGAAAAGATATAGCATCTCAACAAGCCAATAATCAAATCAAAACGTTCAACTGAGAATGATAGCTTCGGGTTCTCAAAGCGCTGTCTGAGAGAATCGAAACACTAATACAGAAAGAAAAAAAACACCTTTTACATTTTTCTTTTAAACCAACTACCAGTTCGCGTTAGAAATGTCGAATTAATCCGCAATTGATTCAATCAGAAACAACAAAAGCTGAACCAAATGGCCCAGATCTGATAAAACAGGGTCTCAAGATGAAAAGTTCAAACATATATTTTTCCAAAGCAGCAAACTCTCCCCAGCAGCAAATGAAGTCGGAATTAGGTCTTAATAAGTCAGCATCACAACAAACATCACAGATCCAAGATCTAGTACTGCGTGCACGCGTATGCACCCAGAGTAAGCAGTAAACAGTAACCAAAACAGCAGTACAGAAAGAGTAAAACCCTAGGGGGAGAGAGAGTGTGTGTGTGTGTGAGTAAGTACCTGGAAATGGAAATGTGGTGAGAGAAGGGGATCCGAGCCGTATAAGGGCCGGACCTTTGGGGCAGAAGCAAAGGATAGGCTTCACTCTGCTCTGCAACTGAGCGGTGAGTAGAGTGGAGAGTGTGAAGGAGTAATCAGTATTATATTTTTATAGAGGAAAAGAAAGGCCCGTGGGGGGGGGGGGGGGGGGGGGGTGGAGAAACCGAGGACAGATCCGTAAGGGGAAGAGATTCGTGTTGGGCTTCGCTGGCGGTCACGTTCGTGATCTAGGGATTGAGCACGTGACGGAGTGGAATTATTATGCTGCTAATTGGCCCCGTTTGAGTTCACACACACACCATGTGACCCGCCCCATGATTTATAAATAATAATAACTTCTATTTTAGATATATGCTTATTATGAGGGGGACGGGGATTATGCATGCCAATAAATGATGCCATCGCCGTCCGGTTTAGATTTTTTTTTGTTTTTTCCGCCACCAACCAAATCGTGGGATCCGGATACCCTTGAGAGTTATGGGTAGGGATAGAGCAAGCTCCTTCTTAATACGCTTGTTTGTCGGATAAATGTCAACGATATACTTCCTCACATTTTAAATTTATCGTCTTCGCCTTTTGGTCAGCTAGACTTTGCAAACGGATCGATCTGGCAAGTATAGATAAGAATTATTCAATTTTTGTCATATGATAATACCATATTCCTGTACTCTATCTGGACTGTCCGGGTAGACCAGAGGGTAAACGGGTCAAATTTTAGTTTTTTGTTGTTGTTGTTGTTGATATTATAACCGACTTTCTTTTGTTCATTTTGGCTGTTGGAATATTTTCTTCTTTTTTCCTCTTTCATTTTTAACTAGCACATTGCTTGTTAGTTGTTGCTAGTATTTCAAATTTGATAGTGAACTATTAAATCTACGTCTACGTGTTACACCATGTATGTTACAAATTAAAAAATCATGGCACTTATTACTTAGTTACTTATTATTTTAGTAGCATGTCAAATATCGAAACAAGGGTAGCATAATGCCCCACAATTCAAAGTTCAATAATTGAAGTTAAACAAAAAATTAACATCATCGACATAATCCAAATTAACGTTATGACCACGATGACTAATTCTTTCAACTTCAACAACAGAGTCAGAGTTGCACGTCCATCATGCTGAAATGTTTCTAGATTCTCTTGAATCAAATTGTCCGTATTCGGCAAATGTACCACTAGTTCACTATCCTCAAGGCCTTCACTTATGTGGTTATACTGAATCCACAAACACATAAATAAGCTTCATAATTCTAATGCTTTGCAAATGAAGACTTACATTAATTTCATAAGCAAACAATCAGTTACATCCAAGATCACAACTTGTGCATTCTCCGGAGTAGGCGAGCTTCCGTATTTTGTGAGAACTTTTGCTGCAATGCGAAAAGTTGATTCATAGGCAACAGTGAGTATTGGGTTGCTCGTGATCTCACATGCCACGTTAGAAAGAATGGGATACGTAGAATGATTATCTTTTCATCACTCTGAGATGCCCAAATATGCATGTTACATGCGATCATGTAGTAGCTCCTCCAAATAAAGGTCCATATCTAACTTCTTCTTGGCCTCAAGTCGTAACTTTCTAACTTACTCCTACATATTTAAATATGAAATAGAAACATGAGAAGAAAGACTGACTTCAGTGTCACCTTCACGTTCACAATTTGACACTCGTACTTTTATCTTTCGGTGTAATAAACTTTTAAGCAATATATTCTTGGTAGAGCTTCTCGATCTTTGCATTGAGATCTTTTCCATTTTCTTTACTAAACGCATCAATTTGCGTACCAATACTTCACAAATCCCTAATTTGTAGCAAGGATCAAGCACTGTCTCTATAGCTAGAATAAGAATACAAGACTCCCAATACTTTAAAAACCTATGCTACATTTCAAAAGCCATGCTTATCACAATTTGATCTATACTTCCCATCTCTTTCATTATGCGCAGCTAAATTCTCCACACTACATTAAATACAACTTTGCCAATGTGTTTTCGGTCCCGAATACAAGATTGGTTGTTACCAGGGGCGGAACTACATATGTACGAGGGGGGGCTAATGCACCCCCTCAGATTTTGAAAAAATAAATAAAATATTATATATAGTTTTCTTTTCACTCGCGACTTTCTCTCTCTCCTCCTCTCGGCTCTCACTCAGTCACTGCTCTCAGTTCCCGTCGTCGCCGTCGACGGTTGACCTCTCACCGCTTACCGGTCAGTGGTCATGGACTCATGGCGCCTTTCACTCTCTCAGTCACCGTCCACGGCCACCGGTCATATCGGTCACGCCGTCAAGGTCTCAACTCTCACGGAGTCACGGACGGCGGTCGAAGTGTCGAACTGTCGTCTCACGTCTGTCGAAGCCCCGAAGGCCCCCCCCAGTCCCCACCCCAACTCCGGGCAGATCTAGCCTAGATCTACGAGCCGACAGACGAAGTGACGAACCTCACCGGTCGGCGGTCACGGCGCCTGAAATTCAAGCAGATCTGGCCTCACTCATCGGTCATGGACGACGGTCGCCGTCACAGCCTCACCACTCACCAGTCACCAACTCCGATCTGACGGTCTCCGGTCACTGCCAGATCTAGCCTCGTCTAAGGTTCGAACTTCGAATTAGTTTGACTCATTAACTCTAACTCTCTAAGACTTCTGTAAATCTGTAATATGTTTCTTTCTTCTTATCGGAAATCAACAAAATACTAAAGGTTGTAACTTGTAAGCTCTAATAGTCTAATGTTTGTAACTACAACACTTTTAGAACATCAAGGTTTCGCGCGCCTACGAGCCAGACGAACTGACGAAACCTCAACCGACAAACGATCTTCTTCAGTCTTCACTCCACCGGCGGCGAAGAACCCACTACCAGCGACATTACGACAAAGACGTCGTTCTGATTTCTGAGGACTGAGGTCAGTCTGCATTTTGAACAATTTCTTTTGCTATTGAGAATTGATTATTTGATTAATAATTTTAGGTTGTTAGTTGTGTATTTGATAATTTAGATTATTAATTGATGCTTTATGGCTGTTAATCGTGTATTGAGCACTTGAAATTTGAGATTGTTGATGGAGGATGAGACCCAATTGGATTTTTACCCCATTTGAGCATTAATTATTTGAGATTTTTGTGTGCTATTTACTTATAAAAATATTTATTGACTTCGATATATTTTTAACCCCCCCCCCCGGGATGAAATCTTGGTTCCGCCACTGGTTGTTACAGCAGATGGGGCCAAAAACTTCGCAATTTTAGTGTCCATGTCCTATTCTTCATCAGTCAGAAAAATACTTGTAACTCATTTAAATAAGAAAATAGTTGACAAATGCTATCCGAGATTTAACCACACACTCTAGCAAATCTTCTATGTAGCCTCACTAGCAAGTTTAACCCATCTTGAATAATAAGATCCAAGATATGAGCCGAATATTGTATGTGAGAATAGTCCCCAGTAGTCATTAAAGCCTTTTAACACGTGTATATTCTTCAAATGATCTTGCATCTCATCACACTAGAAGCATTATCTATAAAGATTAAAAACATGTTTTTCTTGATTCCCTGATCCTTTAAGAGATCATAAGCTTTGTCTCATAAGAAAGCACCGGAATGTGGCAGAGGAGAATGACAAAAATTAAAAATTTCACTATGCAATTTCCTATTTTGATCAACAAAGTGTGCAATCAAGCAAAGATTCTCTTTCAGATCAATTGACATCAACACATCTGTGGTGGGACATACTTTTCCTATAACTCATCCGTCGTGGGACATACTTTTCCTTTAACTCTAGTCAAAGCAAGCTTAAGTAATTCTTTCTTCCTCATGGCAATTTTTGAACAATCGACTTTTGCAGTGTTGCGAGTATAAGGTATGACCTCTGCACTCAAATAACGACCAACCTCTAAGGTCCTTTTCTTCAACAATTGAGAAAGGATAGTTATGTTTCATTATTGCAATGGCCTTTTTTTTTATTTTTATGATAAGCATCTTGAAAATCTTTTTGGACCATTTACACACGGGCCCTATGTTTACCATTTTTCCTAACAATTGTAAATTCCTCCGAAATAGCACATCTAGACTTTGAATCGGAACAAATCTCATTTCTTACAGGAATAGTACAAACTTGAGGAAAGTCCTTATCAATGTCTACAATCTCAATCTCATTAACAACAGTGAGTGGATTTATGTTAACAGATTCCATTGGTTTTACAAGTGAAAGAAATATCAACCACTCAAACAATTGCGTTAAAATATTTCAGCAATTTTAATGGTTAGATCGTCAAACAATTTAATAGCCAATTAAGGAATTCTAGATAGATAATAGAGTTCGATAAAAACTGATCTTCCTCAGAAAAATTCGTGATGAACGACGTTGAAGAGTGGACATCATTGGTGTGGCCAGTCACGAAACTATGGTGCTCGGTGATTACGACGGTTGGTTATGAAAGTGGAAGTGGACAGCAGTGTTATGGCAATAAGCTTAGGGTGGAGGTTCGATGGACGGTGGAAGTGGACAGAGGCTGTAATACCCAGAACCAAAGAGTACATTCTTACCAATAATGAATAGACTAGTCTCAGTGGTGTATTTGTAAAAAAATATTTAGTGGGTTTTAAGAGGGGGCTCAATTTGGGTCTATCGTTGTTTAATTCTCTTGGAGGACAGCCCAAGTAAATTAATTAAACTAATAAGTTTAAAATAAAAATCTACAAGGACCATGCAACACATGGTATTAAAAGGAAGTCTTGCAAGGGAGGTACAGTTACCACAATAACCAACACAGAGGAAGAGGGCTAAGGTTAGGGCCAATTTGACAAAAAAATTTTGCTCTTTTTTTTTTCAGTTTTAAAAAACTGAAAAAGATGAGCGTTTGGTAACCATTTTTTTTTCAATTTTAAAAACCAGTTTTTAAATTGAAGAGTAAAAAAAAAAACTCCAGAAATTGGTTTTTTTTTTCACTTTTGGTTTTTTTTTCTTAGACCACCACCACCACCCTCCCACCGCCGGCAGCCACCTCAGGCGACCACTATCGGCCGCCGGCGACCACAGCCGGAGACTGCCGGCAGCCACCTCCGGCCGCCGGCGACCACTGTCGGAGACTACCGGCAGCCACCTCCGGCCGCCGGTGACCACCCGCCACCACCACCACCGCTACACCCCACCACCGCCACCGCAAACCACCAAAAATAAAAATTCAAAATAAAAAGGGTTACCAAACACCAAAAAAAAAAAACTCAAAAAAAAGGGTTATCAAACACCCACTTGTTTTTATATAAAAAAAATTAAACTGCTCTTTAAAAACTGAAAACAAAAAAAAAAAAAAAAATTGTCAAACGAACCCTTAGAGAAAGAGGAAGAAACAAAAGATTTGTTGTTAAGGTAATTGTTGATGTTTCCACATCGTACTCTCGAAAGTTTGTTTTGAAACTCCAAAGCCAAGGAACTTACGCCAAAGAGTTGATTGCAACGAAATCTTTACTAAATTTATTTTGAGGTCCTTATACTCATTATGTCTAGCATTAAATAGACTGGGTATTCACCTGCAGACATAAAAGCTTTTCCTTTATGTTCGGTGGAAGCTGCATGTAGATCACTGTCATCATGAACTAAATTATATCTGGCTAATTAGGCTTGCAACGCTAAACTGCTAAAAATCGAAAAGGATATAAAAAAAAAAGCTAGGACTTTTTTGAAACGAACTTCTGAGACGCGATAATTAATGGTACTCTCCAAACTATAATTTGAAATGTTTAGCATTATGATTTGGCTTAATCCCAAAACTGTATCATCAAGTTTACCTCCAGTACAGCTTAAGTACCCAAGTTTGGAAGTGTGCCAAAAAAGTACCAAACTTTGAAAAAGTGTACCAAATCAGTACCTCAACTGACGGACTACGGATACCGTTAGAAAGTCAGAGGTAGGACTGTCATTATTGCAGTACCAAAAAAAAAAGGACTATCATTATTAAAAAAATGTAGTTTTACTTTAAAAGTTCATGTACTAATTTGGTATGATTTACTTTTCATAGGTACTCATTTGGTATGGTTACTTTTACTTCTTTTACTTTTCACATTCGTTCGACTTTGGTACGGTTTATCCATTACCACCATCACCCATCAGACCACCACCACCACCACCACCACTGTTGTCGTCTAACACCATCGGCGACCACTACGTGTCACCATCGCCATCACAAACCCAACGCGGCCGTCACAAACCCAACACCGTGTGTGGCAACTACCGTCATAAACCTAACACCGCCGCCACAAACCCAACGCTGTCGACCATGGCACACTACCAACAACACCGCACACAATAACAGGCTTGAAGCAAAATACATAAACCTTGAAATTAAATTATTAGGTGCTGGTCTCCCCAGCATTTCACTCCATTAAGGTTCTCTAAATCCCCAAATTAGCTCAATCATTACCATTCAAAGTCTCTCCGCAACCAAGCCATGGATTCTACAAAACCATGTCACCCAAAAGGAGAAGATTAGTACCCCAGTTCTTGAAAATTGGTGTTCAGTCAACCGACGATGATGATGCTGCGTAAGAGTTACGGTGATGGTGGTGCATTCACTGGTGTGGGAGGTGGCAGTGGCCAGATCAAGGGTGGGGTCACTGATGTAAGTGCTAGCAGTGGCAAGATTGGTGGTGATGGCGGTGGGTCGCTGGTGTGGACAATGAGGATGACAAATGATAATGGCAGTTTCTTCAAGATGACAGGGAGACGGTGGCTTAGAGAAAGAGGGAGAGGGAAGGGGGAGATAGAGAAGGAGAGAGAGATAGAGTTTTTTAATGATTAATTAAGGAAGATAAAAAAAAATCGAACGTTTAAGATAATGCCACATCGAACGGCTGTGAAAAGCAAAAGTGGTAAAAGTAACCGTACCAAAAGAGTATCTATGAAAAGTAAACAGTACCAAATCAGTACTTGAACTTTTTAAGTAAAACCACATTTTTTTAATAATGACAATCCTACTCCTCTGACTTTCTAACGGCATCCGTCGTTCGTCAGCCGAGATACTGATTTGGTACACTTTTTCAAAGTTGAGTACTTCTTTGGTACACCTTCAAACTTGAGTATTAATGTTGTACTGGAGGTAAACTTGAGGGTATAGTTTTGGGATTAAGCCTTATGATTTTGTCGAAAACATATATTCTACGTACTCTCACCGGTAATATCTTCTCAAAATGGAAAAGAAAATTTTACAATATAACCGTGTTTTAGCGACAATTTTGGAATTTTAATCCTATCATTCTTAGGAGAAATTTGAGATTAACGATATAAGCTTTTAGCAATTAAGATATCAACTTTCAAGAAATTAAAATCAGTTTAGTGGGTTCTTATACATAGGTTTGGTTGGTGTAATTGAGTTATGATAGGATTTGTTGTTTGTCTTTTTAATTTGAATGATTATGTGATCTATGTTGGACAGATGAACCTATTTAAAAGATTGTGTTTGCCCTGTTTGATGTAAGGGTTTTCTTTATTACATCTACCTCTCCTTAATACCTTTAGGTTGACTATTGAAACATTTTGCTTAAAGGAGCAGTAGTATTCCCCCATTTGTGCTAGTACAACTAGTTAAAATTATGCCCATATTGACTTTTTCGCCAATTCACTCTTTGTTACAACGGTACCTTATTTCCATGTAAATTCATGGATGTCTTAATGCCTTTTTCTAGTAATTGTTATACGTTTGGTTTGTAATTTCCATCGTTGGGTGTCGCTTTGTTTCTTCATTTCAATCACGTTTGTACCTTATATTGTTTTTTCTTAGTATGTACTTTAATTGGGATACTGAATTAATTGCTTCTCTCATCATGGCTCCTGCACCCTCATGTGGGATATATCAAAAACTTGGTTAGAATTTGTTTCTTTTGTGTCATTTTTGCTTCATTTACATTTACTAGACTGACCATAGCGGATTCTTATGAGCTTGGGTCGAAGCAATTCAATATTGTTAAACTCGTCTCTTGTTCTCATTGATTTAAGTATAAAAATTGCACATTTCAAAAATCATCGGGTTTACTTGAAATGCAATGTTTTAATACTTTGTAGCGTACGACTCTTATGCCTTTGAGATACTTTGACGTTCATTATTATTGAACCCCTTTTAATTTGACTAACCTTTAGAACCTAAATGTGCTTGGCTAGGATACTCACCGTTTAAAATTTACAGTTGTCTGATCTCGATGAATTTCTAAACATGTTTAAATAAAGCAATAACACCAAGCAGCAAGAAATCGCGAGCTGCTTTGTTGAGAGGGTCTTAAGGAGTTCTTAAAATAGATAGACTTTTGGTGGTTCCACTGGGGTTAATGGTAGATCCACACAAATTAGAGAGATCTAAGACATATCTCAATATGGATGCTGGTGGCAATGATATGTGGTCAATGGTAGTAGTTAGTGTCAATGATGGGTGGTCGATGGCAGTTATGGTGGTGGCTTGAGGCTGTTGGTGCCTCTTGGCTCACAATGGTTAGAACTAGTGGTGGTGGTGGTGGTTGGAAGAGTAGTGTTGTGATGGTGGTGGTGGATAACGGCGATAACTGGTGGTGGGAAGGGTGGTGGTGGCCTGCGACCACGAGTTAGGAAAATAAAGAGAGGGAGAGAGCGGGGGTTAGTGTGCATGTGTGTGAAGTGTGCTTAAATGATTAGGGGTTTAAACAATCTAATGGCATAGATCAATTATTCTGAGTCAATGGTTCTTAGTTGACACATGTAAGGTAGGATGGCCAGGCCCTAGCAAGTTGGAGCTTGGCTCAACCGTATAACTTATTTAAAGGGCAGGGCTAAGTTAGGCTGCACTAAGTTATTATGTTGATTCAACCCGAATCTCAAGATTTAGGGTCGGGCTGGGTAGGCTGGGCAACCCATGTGATATGGCTAAATATATCCGCCCAACCGACTAATGACACGTGGCATGTTTGACTTCGATTGGACTAAACGAATCCGTATCGGGATTGAATCTAAGAGAGGTGATAGAAGTCGTTAAGGACTCAAGTGCTAAAGGGAGAGTCCTAACATGGCTCTTCTACAAGAGGATCAGTTAGAAAAGAGTTCTAAAGAAGAGAGGAGTCTAGAGATAACCTATATATTGGGCAGATCCTCAGGTACACAGACAGATTCACACACTAGCACTCAGTGCATTTTCAGTTATTCAGAATCCTACCCTAGTAGCGTGGTTCTGACTTTAGCATCGGAGCCGCCTCCACCGGAACATCCCCGGTGGTCACTCTGTGTTTCTATTTTGCAGGCTCATTTCCTAGCTGTGGTCCCAATCAAGATTTAAGTAGTAACATTTTGGCGCCATCCGTGGGACCGACAAGGAACATGGCTAGGCAATCACCTTCAAACACTCCCCCAGCCAGTCGCTCAGTCCAAAGTCGACGAGCGAAATCAAGTGGCTCCCGCCGAAGAAGTCGGCAACCAACACCATCCCAACAACATTCTAGTAATGACTGGATTAATGTAACTTCAGTCACCCCGAAGACGACTGACAGCTCCCAAGGAACTCGTTCCCCGACCCCTCTTTTAAAAAGGGGAGACTTGCGCCATCGCCTAACCAAAAAGCTGTTTGACACTCCGAATGCGGATCTGACCAGAGAAGTCCACGAACTTAAGGGTGTGGTAACCACCTTACAGAAAAAGCTTGAAGAGGTGGCCCCGATGATTTCTACTAACCAGACACGCCTTGATCCCAGTGACCTTCATCTTAGACTGACCTCAAGGTCCAGCTATGGTCGAAAGTATAAATCAGAGACTGATCCCAGCTATCAGCCAGAAGAAGAAACCGAAAAACATGTCACCAGAAGTGGATCATGTTTTCGGCACGGGATGTCAGTAGAGAACAGCACGAATTCGCCTCCTGTTGTAGGCGGCGAAATTCGAGGTCAACGCTACGCGAACCAAAGGCATTGTCCCCAAGGACGAATTCATGGCTCCATACGAAAAGTGCGTCCCCAAGGGCGAACTTCTCGTAAAACTATCTCTGGGCCTTGCCTGGAGGCATTCACTCCCCCAAGGGAGGACTCAAGATACCCTCTGTCCAAAACAATTGAGAAGGCGAAACTTCCTCTGAATTTTCGGATGCCGCAATGCGATTTATATGATGGGAGCGGAGACCCTGGAGAGCATGTCTACCAGTTTCAAACAAATATGCTGCTCCTCCAGGTCTCAGATGCCATCATGTGCCGGGCATTCCCAACCACTTTGAGGAAGGCGACGCATGCGTGGTTTAAGTCTCTGCGACCCAGGACCATTCATTCTTTCGCCCAGCTGTCTGACTTGTTTCAGAAACATTTTGTGAGCAGCCGAACTCGGGGAAATAATTCAGCAAGTCTTCTCAACGTGGTCCAGGAAAGGAACGAATCCTTGTCGCGGTATTTGGGACGCTTCAATGTGGCGACATTAGAGATAGATAACCTTGATGAGTCGGTAAAGTACACGGCTTTTATGCGCGGGCTTCGTCCTACAACCAAATTTGCATTTGCGGTAAATAAGAGCCCCCCGGAAGCATGAGTGCTTTGTTGGATAAAGCCAACAAGTACATCCAGGCTGAAGAGTACTTAGAAACCCACAAAGGACAAGAGCAAGAAAAGAGAGCTCGAGAAAATAGTCCAAAAGGTGGACAGGGTTCTAAGCGTTCAAGAAGGGACGAAAGGCGCCCCAAAGAGATGTTCGACATGAATAATCTGACGCCATTGACTGCAAGACCATCGCAGATTCTTCATGAGATAAAGGATAAAGAGATACTGGAAAGACCAGACATGATGAGATCGGTGCCCAGTCAGAGAGATAGGAATTTGTGGTGCCGTTACCACAACGACCATGGCCACACTACCGACAAGTGTGAATCGCTCAAGCGTGCTATAGAGGCTCTTATCAAACGTGGACACTTGCGAGGGTATGTCAATCGAAGGAATGAAAAGAGGGAAGCCACTCCTTTAGCAAGAAGAGAAGAAGCGCAAGAAAATGCGGGTGTCATCCATACTATCTCGGGAGGAATTGCCGCAGGAGGTTCTTCCGGACATGGACGAAAAGCTTACGCAAGAGAAGCCCTCACAACTATGGGGCCGTCGGTTAAGAAGCAGAAGATAGAACCGGCCCCAACAATATCCTTCTCTGAAGATGATGTGGGAGACACAAGAACACCTCATGACGACCCCCTAGTTGTTACACTCCGGGTAGGAAACTTCGACATGAAGAGAATCCTTATAAACAATGTGAGCTTGGCGGAAGTACTTTTTTATGAAGCATTTCAAAAAATGAACATCTCATCCGACCACTTACGGAAGATAGATACGCCCCTATACGGTTTTTCTAACCATCCTGTTGCTTGCGAGGGAATTATTACATTACCCGTAACCGTGGGTGCCCCTCCGACCCAAGCTAAGCTGATGTTAGACTTCGTGGTGGTACGCGTTCCTTCGGCCTATAATGCAATTTTGGGGCGAACAGCGTTAAACCAATTAAAGGCGGTGGTATCAACATACCACATGAAAATGAAATTCCCCACGGAGAATGGAGTTGGGGAAGTAAAGGGAGCCAGGTGGTGGCTCGGCAGTGCTACATGGCATCATGCCGAAACAAATCCAAAGAAACCCTCATGATAGAGGATTTGAGGGATGAGACCAAAGTCGAGAGAGGCAAGCCCGCTGAAGACCTCATTCATATCGAATTATATCCGGGAAATCAAGAGAAGACAGTAAGGGTGGGAACCGGTCTGTCAGACAACCTCAAGCTCAAGCTTGTGGATTTATTAAGGGGCTACTCAGATATCTTCGCCTGGACGGCATCCGATAAAGATGTGCGTAGATGATATCCCCAAGACCTCCTTTATTACAGAACGGGGATTATATTGTTATAAAGTCATGCCTTTCAGACTCAAGAATGCGGGGGCAACTTATCAGCGCCTCGTTAACATGATCTTCCACGACTCAATTGGGAGAAACATGGAGGTATACGTGGATGACATGCTGGTCAAGAGTGTGGAAGCCGAGGCTCATGTGGAAGACCTCAAGGAAACCTTCGACATCCTGAGAGCTTATAACATGAAACTAAACCCGCTCAAGTGTGCGTTTGGCGTAGCATCAGGGAAGTTTTTAGGATTCGTGGTATCTCAACGAGGTATAGAAGCAAACCCAGAAAAGATAGGCGCTATTCATGCCATGAAGTCGCCTAAGACAGTCAAGCAGGTTCAGGAGCTTATAGGAAGAGTGGCGGCTTTGGGAAGGTTAATGTCCAAGTCAGCCGAAAAATGCCTCCCCTTTTTTAAGGCTATCAGGAAGGCGAAAGATTTCGAGTGGACCGAAGAATGCCAGAGGTCATTCGAAGAATTGAAGCAATACTTGTCGTCCCCGCCGCTCCTTACAAAACCGGTTACTGGTGAAGACTTGTTCTTATACCTATCGGTTAGTGAAGTAGCGGTAAGCACGGTTTTAATCCGAGAGGAAGAAGGCAAGCAAATACCTGTTTATTACATGAGCAAGGTCTTACAGGACGTGGAAACGAGGTACCCCCGAATAGACAAGGTGGCCCTAGCCCTTGTCACATCGGCGAGGAAATTGAGACCATATTTCCAATCGCACACCATCGTTGTGTTGACTGATCAACCATTGGGTAAAGCTCTCCAAAATCCTGATGCGTCGGGGAGATTGGTAAACTGGTCGGTGGAACTGGGCGAGTTTGATATTCGGTATCAACCCCGTACAGCAATTAAGGCTCAAGCCTTATCAGATTTTGTTGTTGAGTGCACAATACTGGAGAACCCCCCGCAGTTGATTCTTTCAGAAGTTTCGGATCCTTGGCTCCTTTATGTTGACGGCTCTTCCAAGGTAGGAGGAAGTAGCGGAGCCGGGCTTATACTTATCAGCCCTGAAAAGTTTGTGATTGAGTACGCCCTCCGCTTCAATTTCCAGGCATCAAACAATGAAGCTGAGTACGAGGCGCTCCTAGCAGGAATAAGGTTGGCACACTCTCTCAAAGTTGACTCTCTTTCCGTCCATAGCGATTCTCAATTAGTTGTGAATCATATCTTGGGAGAATATGGGGCGAAAGATGATAGAATGGCCCAGTACCTCCAAGCCGTGAAAACGGAAGCTGCTAAGTTCAAAAATTTCGCCATCAGCCACATACCGCGAGACCAAAATGCCCAAGCAGACTCACTGTCAAGACTGACTACCGAGGACATTTCGAAGTTAAACCGGGCAGTATACATTGAGTTCCTCCAAGAAAGAAGTATCCAGCTCTCAAAGGAGGTGGATGTAATAGAACATGAACCTTGCTGGATGGACCCAATTATTCAGTACCTCGTCTCGGGAGTGTTACCATTAAAGAAAAGCGAAGCGCGCAATTTACGTGCTAAAGCTGCTCGGTTTGCCCTTGTAGATGGGATGCTATATAAGAAGTCTTTTAGCCTGCCATACCTAAAGCGCCTGAGCCCTAGAGAGGTAGACTATGCGTTACAGGAGGTCCATGAAGGGATTTGCGGACAACACTTGGGGGGAAGAAACCTGGCGCACAAAATCTTGCGGCAAGGTTATTATTGGCCAGGTATGCAGAGAGAGGCGATCAAGTTCACAAAAAGATGTGACCGCTGTCAAAAATTTGCCCCGCTTACGCATACGCCGGCGGCACCCCTTAGTATCTTGACTTCTCCAATTCCGTTTGTAATGTGGGGAATGGATATTTTGGGCCCATTTCCGATGGCTACCGGGCAAAGGCGTTTTGTGATAGTCGCCATCGACTACTTCACAAAATGGACTGAGGCCGAATCGTTGGCCACCATAACGGCATCGAAATGCGAAGAGTTCTTCTGGAAGAACGTTGTCTACCGCTTTGGGGTTCCAAAGATCCTGATCACAGATAATGGGAAGCAATTCGACAATTCAAACTTTCGAAGCTTTTGTGAAGGTCTCTCTATTGATCTCCGTTTTACGTCGGTCGCTCATCCCCAATCCAATGGACAGACAGAGAACATGAATCGCTCAATCCTTCAAGGGTTGAAAAGAAAGCTGGACGATGCGAAGGGGGCATGGGTTGATGAGCTTCCTAAGGTACTTTGGGCATACCGCACAACACCCATTCTGTAACAGGCGAGACACAATTTCTCTTGTCGTTCGGTACTGAGGCGTTGCTACCCGTAGAAGTGGGCCTCCCCACGGTTCGAGTGTTGCAATTTTCGGAGACAGAAAATGAAGAGAATCTCAGAGGGAATCTGGATCTATTAGATGATGTGCGAGCCCAAGCCTTAGATCGGATGATTTCAACAAAACAACGAGTTGCAAGATTCTACAATCGAAAGGTCCGAATGAGGATATTTAGAGTCGGCGATCTAGTCCTCAGAAAATTGGAAGTCTCAAACCCTAAGGCAGCTATGGGGAAGTTGTCGCCAAATTGGGAAGGACCTTACAAGATATCGAAGGTGCTTAGGCCAGGCGCTTATTCACTGGAAACACTTTCAGGAGAGGCGATCCCGCGAACATGGAATGCTGACAACTTGAGGAAATACTACCATTAGAATCTTAAGGAAAAGCGAAGACGTTTTTTTTTTTTTTTGTTTTGGGGTGAAAGTAGCATAGAACATAGTTGGAAAGTAGAGATGAAGTGTTTCCGTTATAATAAAATTCAACTGTAGTTTGAAGTATATCGTTTCGTCTACCCGATATTAACATCTTCATTATTGTGTGAAAGAGGTATTGCTTACATTAGCATATCGATCATTGGTTAATTCAGTTGATGATATTCATGTTCCCAAGAACGACGTACATCCAATATCTGAGCAGACTGTCCGAACAGACTGCTCGATTAAGTGAAACAACGAATGTTGCTCAAGCAAAGTATCACCCAATGTGATAGGGTAAGACACAAGTCTTACCTAACACGGTCTAGCTTTAGTTCTAGCCCGAGAAACGGCAAAACCATGTGGGAGATCGTCGCCCTACCCTGTTTTGTTAATTCGAAACCTGGCCGAGCGTGAATGCGAGGCTTCTTTGCCAGCCCTTAGCTGACGATAAGGGTTCGCGTCAAAGTAAAAACAAAATATCACCCAATGTAATAGGGTAAGACACAAGTCTTACCTAACACGGTCTAGACTTAGTTCTAGCCCGAGAAACGGCAAAACCATGTGAGAGATCGTCGCCGCACCCTGTTTTGTTAATTCAAAATGTGACAGAGCGCGATTGCGAGGCTTCTTTGCCAGCCTTTAGCTGACGATAAGGGTTCGCGTCAAAGTAAAAACAAAGCAAAAGGTGAAAGATTCAAAACACAATTGTAAAAACAAAACCCCTCAAGGGGTAAACAAAAATGTTTCCATTTGCAAGCCTCTGAGGCAATAATAGTACTGAGGGAACATCAAACGGGAATTACAAAACGAACAGAAGAATAATCATAAATTGCTCTAAGACGCAGGAGCATTCCCGGATCAGACACTTTTCTCCCCAGGAGAAATAGCATCTCCAGCTTCAGTAGGTGCAGCAGTTTCACCTGATGGCGAGTCAAAGCTGGGCACCACAACGTCTTCCAAGAAAAGGCTCGGATATTTGGCCACCGTTAACTCCTTGGCTTTCTGGAAGCCCTCTTGAAAGATGGAAAGCCCATCTTCTGTCCACTTCCGGAGCCATTCATCGCCAGCAGTACCATCAAGGAATGCCTGGATTGCCTTATTCCCGATCTCGACCTTTTCATGCCTTAGTTTCTCACATCTTTTTTCAAGACGACCGAGTTTAGTAAGCAGATCAGCATTCTCCGCCTTGAGGTTCTTGACCTCCTTGTTAAGTTTGTCAGCTTTGCCTTCAGCTGC
The DNA here is from genome assembly GCA_033065855.1 of Escallonia rubra. Classification (NCBI taxonomy): domain Eukaryota; kingdom Viridiplantae; phylum Streptophyta; class Magnoliopsida; order Escalloniales; family Escalloniaceae; genus Escallonia; species Escallonia rubra. The sequence continues at coordinate 563,544 of JAVXUO010002358.1, forward strand.
TCTCTTGTCAGTTTCGGCGTTGCGAGCCACATCCATCGCTATAACGAACCTGTCCTGCATTTGGCTGCTATAGCAATAAGCTCGAAAATAAGAGAGAGATGAAGACGAATTATATGTCAGAAGGACGGGGAGAGTTTAAGTAACAACCCAAAAAAGAAAAGGAAATTCAAATTACGTTGTAAGCAGCTTGGACGTGCGCCATAGCAAAGGCCTCATGAGGCTGGTTTTCCAAGATGAGTTTATCACTTGGCAACACCCCATGAGCTAAGTGTTGAGCGGAGACGTGCGAGTGGGGCATTCCTGAGTCCCCTCTCTTAATGGTCCATCGGGGACGAAAGATTGGATCCTTGTCGATGGAAATATCCTCAACCACAAGCGGAGGCACTGGAGGAATAGGAGCGCGAAGCCTTTTTACAAGAGGGAAAGAACCTTCCCCCGTGCTCTCCTTCCTTTTCCCCTTCGAAGCCTTTTGCAACAATCCTATAAAGTCACCTTTTGCACCCTCTCCTTTGCCAGCCATTTCTGTAAGAAAACAAAAGAAACCGAGTTAGATAACTTGTTCACAAAAAGAAAGGACAGCAATATATAAACATGGCTTCAGACTCTACCTAGACTTGGAGTACTAGAAGACGATGTTCCTATCGCCAGTTCTCGAGTCTTAGGCTTCGAAACAATTCGAGGTTCTAAAACAGGAGTTGGAGGAACAGGCATAGCGGGGGCAGGAGGAATGAGCCCCGCATGCTGCATCTCTTGATCTGTAAGGGGTTCATCAATATTGAGAACACCCCTCCTCTTTATGTGATCAAGCAGTTTCTTCGTCATAGCATTGGGAGCCAGAAAGCCCTTCTTTTCGTAATCTTTACAGAAACCGTTCCACTTTCTTGGGAACTCCCATTTGCCACTTGGCCGCTGAATGAAGAAGTATCGGGAGTGCCAACCTTTGTTAGATTTGGGACCCCCCTTTATCACTCTGATCCGGTTGTGAATATAATACCAGCCAACACATTTGGCCACATTCTTTACAAAGCATACCTCAAGGTATAACCTCATGAAGTCATGGACCGTCACTGGATACCCTGAGGTCTGCACAAGGTAAATCAAGCCAACTAGCTTCCTCCACCCGTTGGGCACAAGGTTACCTGGCGCCATTTTATAGTGGTTGAAAAAGGCGACGGCAAAGGGGTGCATTGGGGTCCGTACCATAGTTGGCAGGCTCTTGGAGTGCAGGAACCCGAGCAGAGAAAGGAGGAGGCAAAGGATATTCTTCCAAAAGCTTGACTATGCTTTCTTTTGACATCTTGTTCCTCTTCTCATCTGCGGCGAACCAAGTGTCTTCATCAAACTTATCTTCAGCTTCATCTTTGATTTCCCCAAGAGCATCATCTATATGGGGAAACGAAGTGCTGGTTTGGGGAGCAGAAGTTCCTACTTGGCTGTTATGAGTTGAAGTACCTACTTGTGAGGATCTACTTTCTGAATCACTTTCTAAATCGTTTTCTGTTGAACTACTCGAAGGTGACGAAGAACTACTTGAAGTTGATGAAGACATATTCTAAACAGACTCTACGATATTTAGAGCTACTAAAGGGATATAGATATGTGCCGAGCAGGAAAATGAGAAGAAGAACTTACTTGTTAAAGATGAGCCGAACAGAGATAGAGTGAGTAGCAGGGGGCAAATGAGGAGAGGAGCTCCAAATATATATAAATAGGAGTTGGAGTAACCGCCATTGTAAGGGCGGCAACATTTAATTCACGTCTGGCGCGTTTCCCGGAGTATTTAATTTTGAAATTCAAAATTAAACTGCCACAATTTTGGTGGCTAAAGGAACGTTACAACTGTTTCGATTCCCGCCACGTGGCAATGCCCCAGCAGAGTGCCCGTGCAGATTGCCCGAGCAGAGTGCCTGAGCAGAGTGCCCGTGCAGAGTGCCCGAGCAGAGTGCCCGAGCAGAGTGCCCGTGTAGAGTGCCCGAGCAGAGTGCCCGAGCAGATTGCCCGAGCAGAGTTCCCGAGCAGATTGCCCGAGCAGAGTTCCCGAGCAGGATGCCCGACCAGAGATCCCGATCAGGCCTCCCGAGCAGGATCCCCGACCAGAGATCCCGAGCAGGATGCCCGACCAGAGATCCCGAGCAGGATGCCGACCAGGTCTCCCGAGCAGGATCCCCGACCAGATGTTCCGACCAGAACGTCCGACCAGGATCGCCCGAACATAACATTTTGAGTGTTGAAACACTCAAAGTGTTATCTGAACAACAGACATGGAAAATTAATGGCTGAACGGTTTTTGGTCGATTTTCTACACTATATGTCTTTAACTGTTCACTTGAGGGAATCGTCAAAGACATGGGGCATTATGATATGGCTAAATATAACCGCCCAATCGACTAATGACACGTGGCATGTTTGACTTCGATTGGACTAAACGAATCTGTATCAGGATTGAATCTAAGAGAGGTGATAGAAGTCGTTAAGGACTCAAGTGCTACAGGGAGAGTCCTAACATGGCTCTTCTACAAGAGGATCAGTCAGAAAAGAGTTCTAAAGAAGAGAGGAGTCTAGAGATGACTTATATATTGGACAGATCCTCAGGTACACAGACATGTTCACACACTAGCACTCAGTGCATTTTCAGTTATTCAGAATCCTACCCTAGTAGCGTGGTTCTGACTTTAGCATTAGAGCCGCCTCCACCGGAACATCCCCGGTGGTCACTATGTGTTTCTATTTTGCAGGCTCATTTCCTAGCTGTGGTCCCAATCAAGATTTAAGTAGTAACACCATGGACAGGCCAAGTGGTGGCCAGGGCAACCTATGGACAGGCCAAGTGATGGCCAGAGACAAGGGAAGAAAAATAAATCTTTTGGCTCATTGGTTACCACTGTGAAAAAGTTAGTGAGTAGCTATGAAAAGTGTGAAATTATAAAGAGATTTTTTACTTTTGAAAAAATTATATTGTAAAATTAATGTGGGCTCTTGAAAAGTAATTTCGGACAATAGGGAAGGACATACGAACTGATAAAGGATTTGCAAAATGAGTAAGAAGGAGGGTGCAATGGTTTTGCAAGTTAGGGGTGAGGCAACATGATGAAGTTGGAACTTCAGATCGAGGCACGTAGTGAAAAATGTGATTTCTTAATCCATGTATAAGGTAAAGTCTCTGGTTGGTTAAGTAATTGTAGGAGAATGGGTGCAATACATGAATGTAATGGGTATGCTGGGGGTGTTTTCAGATTTGATGGGTTTAATTACAATTGTTTTTTAACTTAATTTTCGGTAGTGCAAGTATTTGCGTGACTTTTAACCTTATTATAATATGGGGGTATGTCAATTTGACGAGGTAACAGAGATGGTAGATAGGTTAGTGTAATCCAGCATAGCTAGAATTAAATGTTTTTTTTTTGAGATGAAGTAGAATAGTATAGATAATAAAGAGTTCATCACCGGACGGTGAAGTACAAGAGTGAAAGCCATGACTAACAGTGCTTCCGTCAACAAATATACAAGAGAGGATGAACAGAGCATAAATAATTACACAAAAACCAAAACACTCTCACGACACCAAGGAATTAAAGATCTTGTTGCGGCAAAAAGTCATGCACCCAGTCTTGGTAAACGGGGATACGTGCATGGCAGGCAAAAGTAGCTAATGATCTGGATTCCTTAAGCTGAGACGTGGTGGCTCTGTCAACTCTAAACTGATGGAAGTGCGAAAGTACATGGCAAAAGTCATACATAATGGGAGTAGTAGTGTCAGGGATCTCCTTCAAGTCCGAGAGCTGATCAAGCAAAAAATTTGAATTAGTTAAAACATTTATGTGTAATAAATTATTCCGCTTTGCCCAGTAAGAAGCAGTAAGTAAGCCTTTGGAAATAGCATGTAATTCGTCAGAAGCTAAAAAAGAAATTGCCGCTGTCGCACATCGGAGACCATTATCAGAAATACAGTAGAGCCCCAAACCCGATTTGTATGTGACTTTGTTGAAACTGATGTCGGTGAACATTGTGAGGGGTCTTGCAGTTTCACAATTGCACTGATGGATGTTGGGCGCCAACTCAACAGGAAGAGATAAGTCAAAATTCCAGGGATTTGAAATGTGCAAGGAAGGGGTTTTCTCGTAAGCAAAGGCTCTGCAAATGTTATCGGTGAGAGATGCAATATTATGTATGGCATCGACCGGTTGAAACGGAATGTGGCTGAAGACAAGACTGTTTCTATGCTTCCAGATGGTCCATATGGTGGATATAATATGAATCGATTTTGATAGTAAAATACCACGACATGCAGGGTTTAGAAGCCAATATTTTAGCCAACCGCTAAAGGAGTTTCCCACTGTGTGACTATGCAGATTAGCCGGACCTCCGAACCAGATTGATCTTATTACCAGGCAAGAGAAAAAGAGATGGTCGGTTGTTTCTGAGCAGTTTTGATAGATAGAGCAAAGGTCAGAAAGTGAGATTTTCAAGCGGTGGAGATTGAAGTATAACGGGAGTCGATTCCACAGTAGCTGCCAAAGGAAGAAAATCAATTTTGATGCGATTGGTAACGACCATACGTGCATCCATATTATTGGGTTAAAAGGTGGAGCAGACGATTGACGATCTCGGTGGTTGCGCTGTTCTAGGTCTTGGAGGTATAACATGTGATAGGCAGATGCAACAGTGTAGTCCCCATGCTTGGTATACCGCCACACCAAAGTATCATCAATATCGTGAGGCGATATATGAATGGCTTGAATCCTCATAGCGATGTCGTCGGGAAACAGGGAATTGATCAAGCTAGAGTTCCAGGTGTTGTTATGGATAAGATCTTTGACAATAGAGGCAGGATGATTAGAGCTGTTGGCTAGGGGAATAGAAAGGGAGGGTTCCGTATTTGGAATCCAAGCATCATTCCAAATCGAGATTCTTGATCCATTACCGACCTGCCATCTGAGACCCGAAGTAATGACCTGGCGTCCAGCTATAACACCCCTCCAACCCCAGAAGAAATTACCTTTGGTTGGACAATTTCTGAAGTTAGAGCGGTTACAATATTTCCCGGTAAGGACCCTTGCCAAAAGACTTTCAGGTTCCTTGAAAAATCTCCAGCTAGTTTTGGCAAGGAGAGCTAGATTGTATAACCTTATGTTCTTGAAACCTAAACCTCCTGCCGATTTTGGAGCATAAATGGCGTTCCAGTTTATCCAATAAACGGAGGATGAAAGATTCGTCCCTGTCCACCAGAAATTACGCAGGATCGAACTAATGGATTTGCAGATGAGTTTTGGGAATAAGCAGACCTGTAGATGATAGTTTAGCAGAGCCATAAGAACTGAAGAAATTAGGGTTGCTCTTCCAGCTTTGTTTAGAAAAGCACTTTTCCAACCTGCACATCTTGACTGGATTTTACCCACGAGGTTTTCCAGAAATTATATCCAAGGTACAACCAAGATAGTTTCCAAAAGATTTGGAAATATGAAGTCCCAAATCGTGAGCAAAGCGAGATGCCAACTGATCTTCGGTATTAGGGCTGACCATGAGAGAAGATCTGAGAAGGTTAATTTGTTGTCCTGATGCTTTGTAGTAATTATCCAGCTTTGATTTGAGGGTCAATCAATTGTTGGCAGATAACTTAGTGAAAATGAGGATGTCGTCCGCAAAGAAGAGATGGTTGATTGGTGGGCTGAACTGACCCACCTTGATACCTGGGATTTGGCCTGCGACTTGAGCGTTGGAAAGAGAGGCCGATAGGACTTCCGCACATAAAACAAAGAGATAAGGAGACAGTGGATCTCCTTGCCTTAGACCACAAGACAGATAGAATCTTCTTGAAGGGGAGCCGTTAATAAGGACTTGCTATGAGGTGGTGGTCACACATTGCATAATAAGGCGGGTAAGGTGGTTGGGAAATTTGAATTTCCCAAGCACTTCTTCAAGAAAAGTCCAGTCTACTCGGTCATAGGCCTTGCTCATATCCATTTTAATAGCTCCCAGGGATGATTTTCCTTTCTTGTTTAGTCTGATTTTGTTCGTAAGTTCTTGAGCAAGCAGAACATTGTCAGTAATATGTCTACCTCCAACATAGGCGTTCTGAGTGTCAGAAATGAGGAATTGAAGAAGAGGTTTTATTCGGTTGGCTATAGTTTTGGATATGACTTTGTAGATGGTATTGCATAAAGAAATTGGTCTGAAGTCCTCGGGTTTAGTAGGGTCAGCGCACTTGGGAATCAAGACAATGAAAGAGCTATTTGCCTCTCGAAGCATATGGCCCGATCTCAGGAAGGACAATGATGCTGCTATGATAGGTCTTGCCATAAAACTCCAGCATTTTTGATAAAGAATTGCAGGTATACCATTTGGTCCAGGAGCTTTTAGAGGCTTGATTTGAAATAGGGCTAGCTTGATTTCGGCCGATGTGAAGGGACGAGATAAGACATCGATCTGGGAGGGGTTAAGCTGTTTGGATATTTCGTGGATGCAAGATGGTGACGTTCTATGCTGGGAGCCTTATGAACTGTAAATCTGGGCAAAGTGTCTCAGAAAGCAATCAGTGATATCAGCGTGAGAAGTGTGGTTGCGACCATCCAAGTCACTAATATTGATGATTCGATTTCTGTTTCTACGGATCATAGTAGAGGCGTGAAAAAATTTGGTATTTCTATCTCCTAGTTTCAACCAGGAAATTCTGGATTTTTGAGCCCAAAAAATTTCTTCGCAATCCAAAAGCCAATCTAACTTGACTCTTTATGACTTTTCTAAAACTTGAGCATCTAGGTTAGGCACTAAGGATTGGAAGTGTGCTATCCGCTTAATGGAATCCTTGATCTGAAGGTCAAGGTGCCCGAAATTGCTTTTGTTCCACCTTTTTAAACCTCTAAGCATAACTTTTCCCCAAGAAACCACTTTGAATAGGGGCGAGCCTTCCACATTCTTTTGCTAGGAGTCCAAAATCACAGCAAATCCTTGCGGATGGTTGAGCCAAGATGCTTCAAAGCGGAGCGAACGCGGGATGAATGTATTGACTGGAGAAGTATCAAGAAAAAGCGGTGCATGATCGGATGATTGAACGCCAAGGTTCTTAACGTACGCTTTGGTGAAAAAACTAATCCAATTGGGATTTGCACAACATATGTCAAGCCTCTCATAAGTGCAAGAGGGACCATCTTGATTGTTAGTCCAGGTATAAGTTGGACCTAACCACTTGATATCAATGAGATTAAGTTGTTGGAGAAATTTTTGAAGATATGAATGTCCGGGGATGGACATGAAATTGGGCCCAGTTTTGTCGGCCAAACAAAGAACTTGGTTAAAGTCTCATATAAGTACCATCAGGAGTTGAATACCCAAGAGAATTCCAAGAATGTAGCCCCAAGTATACTGTCTCTTGGCAAGATTGGGGTTCCCATAAATGAAGCCGGAAACCCAAGGTAGATTGTTACCAGACTGGAATTGTACCAGTATAAGGTTTTTATCGGAATAGAGGATAGGACCCGATATGTCATTCGTCCACCCAACCCAAAGGCCCCCTTTGGTACCAAGAACTCCACCAGGATCCGTACCTGACATTGATGAGAAACCAAGATTGGCAAATTTTGAAGATACGAACCTGACAGGTTTTTTTGTTTCGTGAAGAAATAAACAAGAAGGTTTGTGCTCCCGAACCATTTTGATCGTTGCTCGAACTGTGCGTGCTTGGCCAAGCCCGCGACAGTTCCAGCTGATGATTCTCATTGAGGGTGAAGGGGTTGCGAAGGGGCAACACCCGAAACCCTCGAAGAGTAGGAAATGGGATCAGAGACTAGGAACAAACAAAAAGGGTTGTCACGCTCAATCAACGATCTTTTCTTCTTTTTTGAAAAGAAAACTTCTGAGCATAGGCTGTCAAGAAGTTCTCGATTTTCCGATAAGACCGTGGGAGATGACAGAAGATCATTAGAAGAGAATTTTCTTCTTTTGACAAAAGGGACGAAAGATGATATGATTGAGGGAGGTCAAAAATAATTAGAATCGGGAGGGCGAACCAGCAGGGGCTTAGAATTTTCTACGCAGGAATGAAGGCACAATTTCTTTCTAGCAAAACTAACAGGAGGAACATCATGCTCAAGACGCCACCATTTTCTCTTATGTTTCTTTATAGCATGCATAAATAGGAGACAGAAAAAGAACATGGCAAGATGACTATAAGATTTTAAGGGGAGAACGGATAAAGAACCTGGATAAGGGGAGTCATCACCAAAGCCATTAATTTTCCTTTTCTTTCCATTTGGCTCTTCAAGATTAGCCCCATTCTCTACCTCTTCTCTTTTGTTTCCTGATAGTTGCTGAGAAATATTATAACCTGCATGGGAAACTCTATCTTCATCGGGGTCAGAATCATCCTCTGAAATTCCATCAAATTCTGGAGCGGTAAAAGTAGACCCTCCGTTAATCCTCATACGGAAAGATGGTCTATAAAGTGCCACCGTTTGATTGGCGGCGACACCATTATAGGTAGCAGTTTCAAAGTCTGGGAAGCTGCAAGAGGAGGGGGCAAGCTAGGTTATGGTGAGAGTAATATCTTGTTTTAGCCTTAGCAGAAGGTGATTGTCAGGTGTCATATTGAAAGTATTTGATGAAGCTGTGGCATTAGAGAGGGCAACGTGCAGGAGAGGTTTTGAAACTTCTTCAGGCTTTGCAATGAACTCAGTACTTAGCATTTGTTCCCAGTAATTTGTAAGGTGAGGATACGGGTCTTTGGCAGATGGGCTTGTAACAAAAGTATTAAGGAGTCATGGGCCGAAAGAAGGTGAAAGGGACTAAGGACTTGGGCTACCGTCTCATGGTCTGGAAGCTTAGTGGGCTCCCGATTGTAAGTGAAGAAGAGACTGGATCCTTAAAACACTTGCTGGGCTAGTAACTTGAGTCTGTCTTCAGGTAGGCTTAAAATAAGCTGGGCCAACTTGCACTGCAAAGTGGGCTGCTGGCTTGGCGAAGTGGAAGGGCCCATTTCACGAGACCTATTATTCTGGATTGTGTATTCATGTGAAGGCTCAGGATATTTTCCCACCACAGAATAGATCTCATCACTTGCTCTTGAGCTGGATTCGGCGCCAACGGTTGGTAAGATTTCCAAGGATGGCGATGGAGATTTTGGCCAAGATTTGAGAAGTTCAGATGGTATGGCCTCCTGAAATGGTAACGACGTGGCTTCCTGATAGCTCCATATTTTGTGGGAAGTAGTTGTAGTAATCATAGGTGACAGAGATGGGTTGTCAGGTGAACCCGGCGCGTGAGCAACTGGTTCTTGAGAAAGATTTTCAGAGGGAGATTCCGGCGAAAGGAACGTTGTTTCAACGTCATCAGTGTCCTCCGGTGGCGGTTCGTTGCTGTTTTGGCTGCCTCCTATACTGATTTCCTCTGGTTCAGTGGCTTCTTCCATGTCGTAATCATCTTCCCAAATGTTTTCTTCATTCCAGTTCCCGTTATTCCAGTTACCGCCATTGAGGTTAGCGTCTAATTGTTCCAAATCCGCCATTAGGTCAGCCATATTTAGAGCCTGATTTTCTATTTCAATGATGTGCTGGACTTCATCGAAATTGCCTGCTTCGTTGATTTCAGCAATAGGGATTTCTTGATTGAAAACAACATTTTCCTCTTGAATATGATCTGGAGTATTGGCTTCGACAAATTTATCCTCATCCATATCTGCATTTTCCCCTGGGTACGCATTGTGAGGTTGTTCGGGATTATGGTTGGCATTTGAGTTTTCAGAGTTTTCTCCGGTATCAGACACTGGTGAATTGGGTGCCGTTGTGAAAATGTCGTCATCGCTTGAAGGTGGAGTCGGGTTAGGAGAGTAGGCATCATAAGTTTGGTTGAGATGAACTCCAAGATGGTCCCTGTAAATGTATATTCTCGAAGAGCGATTCCAGTCCGAGTTTGGGAGAGCTCGCATTGATTGTGTAAATAACGGGTACCCTTCTACGAAGAAAGTGGGGTAGAGATTTGGTCCGGGAAGATGCTCAGTTCTCCGAACAAGCGATTCAATTACCTCAGCTATAGAAGACTGACACTAAGTATTTTCATGACCAATTCTTCCACATCTAAAGCACGCAGTGAACACTCTTTCATACGTACACTTTAGGAGTTGAACTCCCATGTCGTCCAGAAGGTGAAGGAAAACGGCCGGAAGCAGGGGGTCATCAACATAGATACGGATCTTGATCCGAAAATAGTCTGTAAATGTGGTGCGCCTGTCCGACCAGTCTATTGCTAGCAATATTCCTACGGCTCGACCAATTTTCTCCGCAAGATAATAGTGATAGCAGTCATTGGGCACATTGTGAACTTGTATCCACAGGTCTGCAGAAGGGAACCTTACCGTTTTGTAAATAACATGAGGAAACCATGGTCTCAGCAGGAGAAGAGCTCCAAAGAAGTTCCAAGGACTGTGCATGAGGACAATGTGTGCATCAGAGTTAGAAGAAAACTCGAACATGAAGTTATTGGGTACTTTGGTTACTATAACCGGACCATCAAGATCCCAACAATCATTTACCCGAGATTGGATTTTCCTTTGGGAGAAGAATCGGGAATCTTGAAATTTCCCTAGGAGCAGGCATTCCTTCCCAACACGAGCTAATCTAACCAGGTCTTCATTCAGAGGGATAAGACAAGATCTGAGGTTTATAGGATTATTCTCTCTGAGGTTGCCTTCCGGTTGGAACATTGTAACCAGCAGGATGGAGTATGGCAACTTACAATTGATGATTGGATATTCAATGTTGGGAAATAAAGGCTGAGATATACCTACAAATAAAAGGCTGCGAATTAAAGGCTGCTAGGCAAAGGTTGGTGGAAAAGTCAGAAGGAGATTGGGTCATGAGGATTTGGGTTGCTGAAGAACTTTCCTCTGAGATTCATGCTGTGGATTGATTAGAGGGCGAGGATGAAACAGGTGAGTGCAGATTCCGGTACAATAGTGGAAACAGGATGGGGACTGCTAGGAGAAGCTAGAGAGAAAACTTTTGCTACTACGCTCTGTTGCTGGAATTAAATGTTGATTTCTCCTCCAGATGATAATATATTGAAGTTGTTTAATATTTTGGTCATAAATTAGAAAAAATATTCAGTGATTGTCTAACACCACGTCATCAGTTCACGTGGTGTTAGACTACCATTAAAAATTTGACATCTTGAAAATATTTAGTTAAATATTAATCTTAACCATGGTTAGTAATCAAAAGAAAAATAAAAACAAAATACAAAGTACATAATCCACAACTGCAACCCTAATCTCCATATTCTTCCAACAGTCACCGCTCCAGCCCCATCCTCTCTCTCTCTCTCTCTCCACAGGCACAAAAATACCATCTTGTGAGTTTCCCGATCACAACATGAGATTGCTGAATGTGAAGCAGTCTGCTCTAACAAGATGAACGCATTACTTGAAGTCACGGATTTCATCCAAAACGCTGGTATGGGTATCGAGTTTCCACCGCCATTGCTATGGTTTATCAAGTATTCTCGCTTGACAAGCGCATCAACGGATTAGTGTTCCAGAAGAAGTAGCATTTACGGCTAGATCTGAAGTATTCCATGATGGAACTTCCATTATTCTTCAAGCACACACACAACACTGATCAACACAACTGGTATTCCAGAAGTAGATTCCTAACAGGCGTGCTTGACAGTGTTGTGCTTCATTTTCATGGCATCAAATAAATTGAAACTCACCTAGGAGTTCCTTTTTTCATGCTTCATGTGTGTTGTGGAAGGAATCCGGAACACGTTCGTGAATAGACCTGCACAGCAAAAACAACACTGGTGACTTGCCGGAAAGGTTTCCGGCGGGAAATCTCCGATGCTTAAGTTAGAATAAACTCAAGATTGATCAGTATGAACTCTGATTCAAGTCATTTACCTCTCTTCATTCCTGCATTTTCCTTTTATAGGGTCTCCCATTAGTGGTTAGTTAATTCCCTCATAATTGGGGAGTTACCAGATTAATGGGAGGTCACCTATGTTAATGAATAGTTACTCCTCTTGAATTGGGGGTTACCACCATAATGGATGGTGCAAATAGTGGGGAAGATGAATAGCCTCAACTTCCCATTTATTCATGGTTCTGATGCTATCAGATGGTGACATGTGTCACCATCTTACAAATAATACTTTTTACCCATATCATTTGCCCCTCATTCCATTTTATTTTTCGAAGAAGAATGTGGAATTATAGTATAGATATCGGATTGCTCGTCTACTCGGCCTGGCCGAGTAGAGGAATGATGAGTTGCTCGTCTACTCGGCCTGGCCGAGTAGAGGCATGAAGTGTAGCTCGTCTACTCGGCCTGGCCGAGTGGAGGCATGATGAGTAGCTCGTCTACTCGGCCTGGCCGAGTGGAGGCCTGATGCGTAGCTCGTCTACTCGGCCTGGCCGAGTAGAGGCGTGAAGAGTAGCTCGTCTACTCGGCCTGGCCGGGTAGAGGCGTGATGAGTAGCTCGTCTACTCGGCCTGGCCGGGTAGAGGCGTGATGAGTAGCTCGTCTACTCGGCCTGGTCGGGTAGAGGCTTGATGAGTAGCTCGTCTACTCGGCCTGGCCGGGTAGAGGCGTGATGAGTAGCTCGTCTACTCGGCCTGGCCGGGTAGAGGCGTGATGAGTAGCTCGTCTACTCGGCCTGGCCGGGTAGAGGCGGGATGCGTAGCTCGTCTACTCGGCAGAGGCTATGACTAAAAGTAGCTCGTCTACTCGGCTACGTCGTAGTTATCGTCATGGGGTAAACAAGTAATTTTGCCCCTCGGGTCATTTTATTAGATCTTGCCACGTGTTCATGATGATCTAACCGTCATGAGATCTTATCCGTTGGATGATCTAACCGTCATGAGATCTCATCCGTTGGATGATCTAACCGTCATGAGATCTCATCCGTTGGATGAGTTCGTTATCTCTATATAAGGGGGTAAAACTTTTTACCCTCACTATAACTTCTCATTTCTTAAGTGGTGTTGAGAGAGAGGCGATTTGGAAGTTTCACTCAAAGAAGAACTTTCAAAGAGTTTGGAGATTTTTTCTTCTTTTCCAAGTAAGCTTCAAACTTTTTCTTTCTAGTTTTTTGTAAGATCTCTTCTTTTGATATGAAAATATGTCAAACAAAGATGGAAAACGTGTTTCTGGGTGTGATGCGCAAGATGCTAGAGTAGAACAAACTTTTGATCCTTTATTTTTAGAAGTTGGTGTTCCCTTAATTCCTTTCCAAGAGTCAAGGGGAGTCCCCCCGAAGGAGGTTTTGATGGAGAGAGCTCGGTCTCCTTCACCTTTTGACGCGCATACGCTCAGAAGCAAGCTTAGTAGCTATGACTTAAAACTTTTAAGGGAACGGTGCGAGATCCCACCAAGTGTAAAACTCAGATTACCAGACGAGGGTGAGTCAGCAAACATGGTGACTATAGACGAGATAGGAGTCTATTGGGACATGTTCCTTAATGGCTTTAGAGTTCCCCTTCATCTTTTCTTTATCAAGGTTTTGAACGCCTACAGTCTTGCACCTGGTCAGTTGTCACCTCATGCCTGGCGCTTTTTAAGTTTCTTTATCTATCAATGCCATAAACTTGGTTTAAGACCCAGAGTTAGGGTGTTCAAATGGTTTTTTACTATATGTACAATTACGAGGCAGGTGGGTTGGTATTTCTTGAGTCGTCGCTCTAAGGCCGAGGCTAACTTATTTCCACACCCACCATCGTCAAATCACCATTGGAAGGAAAAATTTCTGTTTGTTAAATTGCCCAAGTCTCAACGGAGTAAAGTCTGCAACGTATGGCTACCCGAGTGTGTGACTAAAGACTGTAATGCGTTAAAAGAAAAAGACTTGTCAACAACTGACCTTGAACACATTGAGAAGCTTAAGGAAGCCGTGCCTTTAGAATCAAGATACCCTTTGAGTAATGCTCAGCTCCGCGAATGCGACATCATCTTCTCCCCCGAGCCCCAAGATGTTGTTGAAGAAGAGGAGGGCGAAAATGACCCCGGTAAATGTTTTTATCGAAACTTAAATGTTTGTTTTTCTTTTAACGGGAACCTTACTGTCATCGCGTGTGCAGAGACCATGTCATCGCGTGCACAAGGAGATCTTCCGTTGTTTGATGCTCAGGGAGTCCTTAGGGACATCATTCCTGATGAACTTGTATCCATCCATGGCGCTGAAGAGGAAGAGGTGCAAGATCTGGATTTTGGTGCGCTGGTCTCTGGGACTCGGCCAAAGGTGAGTCAGACGCGTACAGAGGAGTACGTCCTCGGCTTGTCTCCGGTTGACAAAGCTCCTAAGAAAAGGAAGGCTGGAAGTAGAGCTACATCGTCCTCTGTTCGTCCTGATACTCCTCATCGTTCTGCTTGGGGGGTATCAATTGAGGAGTCTGTTTTCAAATCTCCTCGTACAGCATGGGACTGGTCTAGCAATGCGATTATTCCTATGGATCGTAAAACTCTGTCCGGCTACGACGCCACTGACACAGCCAATGGGATAGTTCATCTGATGTCGCAGGTTGATGTTTATCTTTGACTCTATTTGAAAGTTAAAGACTGTTTTAATCCCAACACTTGTTTTGTAGGCGGTTGCTTAGGTGCAGATTGGCGCCGAGAAGCTGATTGCTGCGGATAAGGTGCTGAATGAAAAGAAGAAAAAGACACTGATCGAGAACAACTTTCGTCGTGAAGCCGAGAAGAAAGTCGAAGATCTGAGCAGAAAGGTTGGAAGGCTAGAGCTGTCCAATGATGAGCTGGTAACTCGAGTTGGTCATTTGGAGGCCGAGAAATCGTCAGTCGTTCTTCAAGCTGTGCAACTTTTCAAGAAATCCAAGACTTTTACTGAACTGCGGTATCGTGATTCAAAGAGGGCATTGGTCCATGGCTATAACGAGTGTAAAAATGACATTCTGAAGGATCATCCCGACTTTGATTTGAGCATTTATGAGCATAAGTTTGCTCGTGAGGTTACGGCTGATGATGCTCTTAAGGAAGAGGCTGAGCGGAAGATGGCTGCTAGCTAGCGATCCTTGGCCAGTCTTTCGGTTAGTCGCAGTCTGGGAGCCTCTGGGTCAGCTTCTGGGATGATTTCAAGGCCACAAGTATCTATGATTGAGGGGCACCCTGCAATGGAGTTACCAAAGAATGTTGCTGACCGGCAGGATTAGACTAGGCGTTCGTTTGCTTTGCTAGCTATTTAGAGTAACTCTTATTTTGTATGGCCTTGAAGTCTAACTTGTACCAACTTTTGGTTTTATAATGCAATCAAGGCTTTCTTTTGCATTCTTGAGTTGTGCGGGTTGTGAATCAGTTTCCATTCATAATAAAGATGAAGTACATTTGATAAAACGGGAACTGAACATGGGCTGTCAAAGCCTGGGAATAAGTTCAAACATATTTAGAAAAAACATAAACAAGCATGAGCAAGCAAGGATGGATGGACCATTAGTACTAGCATAAGCAAGCAAGGGTGGATGGCGTGGATGGAGCATGTGGCCTCTCCCCCCCAGGCTTGCTTATGCGTAGTATCATCGTAAGTTGGTGGCATTCCACGTCCGAGGGACTGATTTCCCGTCCATGCGTTCCAAGTGGTATGCTTCGGGGCCGCCCCTTTTGACTATTCTATATGGACCTTCCCAATTTGGGGCTAGCTTTCCAATGGCTTCACGTGGGGCTGAAGCCTCTATGCGGCGTAAGACTAGGTCTCCAATTTGGAATGTGCGAGGTCGAACTCTTTGGTCGTAGAACTTGGAAACTCGATGTTGGTATGCCGCTAGTCGCATAGCTGCTTGCTCTCTACGCTCTTCAAGGAGATCAAGGTTTGCGCGAAGAGCTTCTTCGTTCTGAATCGAGTCATAGGCTGTGAGCCGAAGAGAAGGTAATCCTACTTCCACCGGGATGAGTGCTTCCGTCCCAAATGATAGACTGAATGGAGTTTCACATGTAGGAGTTCTTGTCGTCATATTGTATGCCCAAAGGATTTTGGGCAATTCTTCGACCCATAAGCCTTTTGCTCCATCAAGCTTCTTCTTTATCCCTTGGAGAAGCGTGCTCGGTTTGTCCATTGGTTTGCGGGTGTGCTACGGATGTGAAGCGTTGTTCAATCGCCAAATTAGTACAAAAAGTGCGAAAGGTTAGGTTGTCGAACTGCTTTCCATTATCTGTGACAAGTATCCGTGGAATTCCAAAGCGACAAACGATGGCACGCCAGAAAAAGTCTTCACATTTTTTTTCTGTAATTGTGGCCAAGGCTTCGGCTTCCGCCCACTTGGTGAAATAATCAATTGCCACAATTACAAATCGACGCTGAGCTGTGGCCGGAGGGAAAGGATCCATGATGTCCATTCCCCACATAGTGAAAGGGATGGAAGAACTCAGAGATGTTAAAGGGCTTGGTGATTGCCTGGGGACTGACGAGAAGCGCTGGCAAGCATCGCATTTTTTAGTGTAATCCAAAGCGTCACGATGCATTGTTGGCCAATAATATCCGTGTCGAAGAACCTTGTGAGCTAATGCTCGTCCTCCCAAGCGTTATCCACAAATGCCTTCATGGACTTCTCGTAGAGCATAGTTGGCCTCTGATGGGGTGAGGCAATGGAGGTAAGGAAGTGTGAAGGAACGTTTGTATAACACATCTTCTACGATAGCATACCGAGCCGAGCGGAGGACGATACTCCTGGCTTGCTTCCGGTTGGTAGGCAATGTACCGTCATGAAGGTAGGCCTTGATGGGATCAATCCATGACGGTTCGTGCTCGGTCTGCAAGACTTCCTTTGTCACAATGCTTGGTTCATGCAAAAGTTCGAGGTGGATGATGTGGCCAAAACCGGATGGGTCAAGAGAGGCCAATCTTGAGAGTGCATCTGCAGATGTATTGTCTTATCTGCGGATGTGTGTGATCTTGAAAAGAGTAAACGCGTTGGCTACCTCTCGCGCCTTATGCAGGTAGCTGGCCATTTTTGGATCTTTTGCTTCGTATTCTCCCGACATCTGCTTCACAACAAGTGCTGAGTCGCTGAAAGCATGGAGGGATGCTGCGCGCATGGCTCGAGCAAGATGTAGACCTGCTATCAGTGCTTCGTATTCGGCTTCATTGTTTGAAGCTTGGAAGTCAAAGCGAAGAGCGTATTCTATAGTCAGGCCATCTGGTCCATTGAGGATCAACCCTGCACCGCTTCCATTCGTGTTCGACGACCCATCCACAAAGAGTGTCCAAGTGAATAATTCGGTTTGGGCGGGGATGAGTGGTTCCTCGTCTTCAATGGGGAAGGTGCATTCAACAATGGAATCTGCCAGGGCTTGCCCTTTGACTGAAGGTCGCGGATGATAACGGATGTCAAATTCACCTAGTTCTATCGACCAAGGAACGAGGCGGCCCGAAAGGTCAGGTTTATGCAATATCCGTCTAAGGGGCTTGTCAGTGAGCACGATTATCGTGTGAGACTTGAAATATGGTCGGAGCTTCCTTGCGGCGATTAGCAAAGTGAATGCCAATTTCTCCGTATTCAGATATCTCTGTTCGGCTCCTTGAAGAACTTTGCTCACATAATAGATGGGGAGCTGCCGTCCATCCTGCTCTCGAATTAGAACTGCGCTGACGGCAGATTCCAAAACGGCCAAGTAAAGAAAAAGATCCTCTCCTGGGATGGGTTTGGAGAGAAGAGGCGGCGACGTAAGATATTCTTTTAGCTCGTTAAAGGAAGTCTGACACTCATTCGTCCATTCAAAATTTTTGATGTTCTTCAATGCTTTGAAGAATGGTAAACAACGCTCAGCCGATTTGGAGAGGAATCTGCCGAGGGCAGCAATTCGCCCCGTCAGTATTTGTACTTCCTTGACGTGTCTAGGGGCAACCATTTCTTGAATGGCTTTGATCTCTTCAGGGTTAGCTTCGATCCCCCTCTCCGAGATCATAAACCCAAGGAATTTACCAGATGATACTCCAAAAGCGCACTTGGTAGGGTTGAGGCGCATGCGAAATTCGCGGAGGAGGCTGAAACATTGCTGGAGATTAGTGATATGATCCTCTGCTTGGAGGCTTTTGACGAGCATATCGTCGACATAGACCTCTATGCTTTTCCCTATGAGGGGCTTGAATACCTTGTCGACTAACCTTTGGTAGGTAGCGCCGGCATTCTTTAGCCCAAAGGGCATGACCTTGTAGCAAAATAAGCCCTGGTCCGTGATAAAAGTTGTCTTAGCTACGTCATCTTCATGCATGCGGATTTGGTTATAACCGGAGAACGCATCCATGAAGCTAAGTAGCTGATGACCGGATGTAGCGTTAATCAACGTATCGATGGGTGGCAGCGGGTAGCTATCTTTGGGGCATGCTCTATTCAGATCTGTGTAATCAATGTAAATTCTCCACTTATTTGTCCCAGCTTTCGGCACCATAACGACATTGGCTACCCACTCGGGGTAGTCAATTTCCTCGATGAAATCAGCGTCCAGGAGTTTATCGACTTCTTTTTTTATTATCATTTGTCGCTCTGGTGCGAAAGGGCGCTTCTTCTGCTTGACGGGTTTGAACATGGGATTAACAGATAGCTGGTGCGTGATTACTGACGGATAGATGCCGGGCATGTCTGCCGCACTCCACGCAAAGATATCTACGTTGGATCGAAGGAAGGAGACTAACAAGCTTCTAACGGTTGGCTCTAGCATTGATCCAATTCTTACTCGTCGCTCCTCATCGTTTTCTACGATCGGTATAGAAACGAGAGCTTCTACAGGCTCCGCATGTCTTAACATTTTCTCGTCTCGCTGGTCATCAATGGAGAGTGTTTCCTCGGTTTTGCAAGACGCTACGTAACACCTTCGGGCCAGGATCTGATCTCCTTTTACGAAGCCAACCCCGGCTGACGTAGGGAATTTCATAATGAGATGATAGGTTGAAGCTACAGCCTGTAGCTTGTTAAGGCCCGTTCATCCCAAAATTCCGTTATATGACGATTTGACTTTGACTATAAGGAAATCGAGTGTGTGTACCGCCTGACGAGGTGTTTCCCTTGCGACGACTGTGAGGGGGATGACTCCTTGCACCGGTGCGGAGGCCCCTGTGAAGCCACACAAAGGGGAAGCTATTTGTTTTACTCTATCGCCAGAGATCCTTATCTGATTGAATGCGTCTTAAAAAATGATGTCGGCCGAGCTTCCTGTGTCGACCAAGGTGCGTTTGACTTGGAAAGCGTCTATCCGCAAAGTGATGACAAGGGCATCATCATGTGGAAGACTCACTCCGTCAAGATCTGCATCGTTGAATTCTAGAGCTAGAGAGGTGGACGCTTTCGCTCGCTTGGCTGGTCCTTGGGTAAGATTGACTTGTCTAGCATAGGCCTTTCGCGAAGAGCTAGACAGTCCACCGGCGCTAGGACCCTCAGAGATGGTGTTTATTACTGGCGGGTCCTTCATAGGCGCCTCTTCTGTTCTCCGCTGATTTTCTCTCTTTCCACTTTGTTGTCTATCATTGATCTTGACGAATTGCTTGAGGTGCCCTTTAGCTATGAGATTCTCAATTTCGCGCTGGAGCACTTTGCATTCATCTGTTGTATGACCGTGATCCTTATGAAAATGACAATATAATTGAGAATCTCTCTTCTCGGCTGGACCTCGCATAGGTTTTGGCCACCTAAGGATGCTTTGCCCCTTGATTTGATTTAGGATGTGCCTACGAGGTGCATTGAAAGGGGTAAAGGATTTAGGGAGCGTCGCACGCAAACGCTTGGGGTCATCTGGAATTTTCCCCTCGGAGCGATCTCGCATTTTTTGCCCTGTAAGTGCTTCTTCGTATTGTGACGTCGTCGAATCTTCTTCGGCGCGTAAGTACTTTTCCACTCTGTCCAAGAGGTCCGTCATGTTCTCTGGGGGGCGCTTATTTAGAGAGAATCGCAAAGGCGTTCCTGGCCTAACTTCTCTGGCCATGGCTGCAAATATTACTCCTGGATCTAAGTAGTCGATGAGGAGTTTTTCAGAGTTGAAGCGAGCATAGTAGGATTTTAAGGATTCCTTGGGTCCTTGAATGATACAGAAAAGAGCCAAAGAGTTTTTCCTTTGTATTCGACTTGTTAAGAAATTGCTGCGAAAGGATTCCGCCAACTGGGCCCAACAGGAGATAGAGCGGGGTACGAGATGCTGAAACCATACATGCGCAGCTCCTTTCAGGGTTACCGGGAATGCTCGGCACATAATTTGATCAGGGACTAAATGTAGGTTCATACCAGAAGTGAAACGAGCTAAGTGCTCCATTGGGTCGCCAGTGCCATCGTATGACTCACAGGGAGGCATCTTGAAGCTTTGCGGCGTAGGAAAGTGGTCAACCTCTTCTGTGAATAGTCGTCCAATGATGACTGGGGCACGGGTGTACCGCTCGGCATGATGTTCACCAGGGTTATAATAAGAGTCCCTCTTGGTAGAATGAACTTCATAAGAACTTTTTTCTTGTCTCCTTGATCTCGAGTTACGCCGTTCATCGTCGGATTGTCCATCTTCTACTTGTATTTGCTTCGGAGTCTTTGAGGTTCCACGCTCCTCATGGAAATTCAATCGGTGTTTTACTGGCTGCCTCTGCGTACCAGTTACATGTTGCTCGTTTGGAGGTGGGAGAGGTTCGGATTGCGGAGGTTGATTGTCCACAGCCGCTTGTAACCTTTCGATGGACTGTTGCATAGCCCGAAGAATGGCCATAAAGTTGGCTTGGCTGCTCATGATTGGTAACGTTGTGGTAGGTGCAGATACGTTAACAGTCTGGAGAGGAGGAAGGATAGCGTTTACGAAGGGAGAAGCGATTGTCACAGCGCGTGGAACAATCGTTTCGGGTATTGATGCTGTCGTGACGGCATCCGTTATTACTGTAGGAATTACAGGTGTTGCGGCTGTGGTGGTGCGTACTACGGTAGTAGCTGTTGCGACCTTTTTGCCGCGACTGGAGGATGGAGATGCATCTCTCCCACGAAGAGGATCACAGATTGGTGGTAAGGGTAAAATTGGTGGAGTTGCCCCTCCGTGATGAGTTGATGATGTGGGAGTTTGAGACATGATCTATTCACGAATTTCAGGTCCCACGGATGCCGCCAAAATGTTGTGGATGGAATCCAGAACACGTTCGTGAATAGACCTGCACAGCAAAAACAACACCGGTGACTTGCTGGAAAGGTTTCCGGCGGGAAATCTCCGATGCTTAAGTTAGAATAAACTCAAGATTGATTAGTATGAACTCTGATTCAAGTCACTTACCTCTCTTCATTCCCGCATTTTCTTTTATAGGGTCTCCCATTAGTGGTTAGTTAATTCCCTCATAATTGGAGAGTTACCAGATTAATGGGAGGTCACCTATGTTAATGAATAGTTACTCCTCTTGAATTGGGGGTTACCACCATAATGGATGGTGCAAATAGTGGGGAAGATGAATAGCCTCAACTTCCCATTTATTCATGGTTCTGATGTTATCAGATGGTGACATGTGTCACCATCTTACAAATAATACTTTTTACCCATATCAATGTGCTAGCAATTTGCACCATTGTTTTTTCCTAGACTTGTATAAAGAAGAAAGCATAAGGCGACTATTTGGTTATAAGCTTACAACTTAAGATTCAATGAAGTGATTCTGAGGGAAATGATAATTCACGTTCAGATTACTGCACCTTAGTCCACCAATTAGCACCTTAGTCCACCAATCTTAATCTAAATATATTGTGGGGAATAGAATATCACACCGTTTCTACACACAACACTGGTACTAGAACAAAGTTCTCTTTCTGGGCCTTAGGACTTCCAATTTCTTAAGGCCTTTTGTTTTGTTAATCTCAATAAGTTCAATCAAATATGTCTTGCCCCCATGCTAATACTAATCAAAAGTAGTGTCTAATTCCTAACTTAGTAAGAACAAGGAAGTGAGGCTGAAGTTAAATGCCCCAACAGTTCAGGTGATGATCATGAGTATAACCTTTTTGAAGAAATAATTTGTTTCTTCTTCTTTCTGGGTCCAGCTATTCGGTTCTAGTTGAATCTGATAACAAATCGGTATATTCAATTTTCAATATAAACCTGAAGGAAATAATTGCAGAAATGTTGAATCACGAAATTAACACTTATTCAAGATTTTCATATTAACTTTACTGAAAATACCATCTTTGTGCATATATTTCAATTATTGTTGTAGTTGAAGAAATGAAAGAGAAGCGGGTTTGGTGGTTCTCCTGAAAATGAAAAGATAAAAAAGAGGGTTGGAAGGAGAAAAATATGAAAATGAGACCATGAGAAAGAGAATGAAAGTGACGAGGATTGAAAATTTATTGATTGTAAAAAATTGGGCGGGATTTTGAAAATTTTAATAACAATTTGAATTTTCAGTATTTGCGTTCACTAGGTTCACCATGGTTAGTATTTGCTATTTAATTAATTAGTTTTCTCGTTATCTTTATCATTTTGTCTAGATGTCAAAATTTTTAGTGGTTGTCTAACACCACGTCACGTGAGCTGATGACGTGGTGTTAGACAGCCACTGAAAATTTTCTCCATAAATTGAGGACATCTGAAATTGCTTTAAAATAGATTGGTGTACATGTGTATGCATGGAAGTATTTTGTATTACGATGCCATATGAAGGTGGTGTACTGGTAGGGTGAAGCAATTATGTCAAGATATGCAAGTTATCGTGAGTTATAGAAAAAGGCAAACTGGGGATCGGATGAAAACAAAGAAAAGTGAGACATACCAAAGAAAAGCCGGGAGAGAGGGAGTGCAAGGCATTGGACCTAGCAAATTTTGACTCGCACCTGCAGGTAGACTCGACCGACTGCCTCAAACACGGGTACGGGTACCCGCAAGAATTCTAACCCTACGTGACCTGAACTGATTTAAACGGGCCCGTCCATGATAACTGTTGTCTTACTCAAGGGTTAATTTACTATATATATATATATATATATATATATATATGTTAGAGACATTCCATTACTCTGTTTCATTATTTTGTGACACAACACAACACAACACAACCTAACTTTTCTCTCAACAATCTCTCTCCATGCTCTTCTTCCCCAAGAAGTAGCATCTCCTTCCTCTGTGCAAGACCTTCCGACAAGCTATTGTCATATCTAGCCTAGTGCCAAACCAGTTTTTTCACCACCTCTCCTCTTGCTGAAGTACCCACCCTCAACCATCTATATCTTAACCTCTACTGATCCACCAAAGTCTAATACTTCTGCATTAACTGTTCTTTTCCACCAATCAAAAGCTACCTTTGTTACTGCATTAAACAGGCAATGGACGACCTCATCAACAAAACAAGCTCTTTACTCTGCGCTGATCTGGATGACCTTATAGCGGACGAGACCAGCGCGTCGAAAGAATATGAGCTGACATTGCTGGCCAAGATTATCAGCTCCAAACAACCGAACCCAAAAGTGGTGCAATCAATTCTTCAAAAGGCTTGGAACCCAGCAAGAGGTATGAAAATGCAATTCCATCAACATAATATCTATAGCATTACCTTTAGCCATGAATGGGACAGGAACCGCATTCTCGCATCTAGGCCTTGGTCCGTCATGAGCTCGCACGCAGTAGTCAGAGACTGGCCACCGCACTTGAACCTGGAAGAAATTGACTTCTCTAAATCCACCTTCTGGATTCGGGTTCTGGGTTTACCCCCAAATTTGATGACAAAGCAGAATGCCGAAAAGATAGGATCCAAAATAGGTAGAGTTTCGGAAATTGATTTCACTTCTGATGGGAACCTCGCGTGGCTACGATTCTTAAGGATTCAAGTTCAGCTAGATATCAACAGGCCTCTGATCACAGGATTCTACAAGAACAAAACCCCAAATCTAGCTAGTTGGATCAGAGTGCAGTATGAAAGACTACCTGATTTTTGTTTCAGCTGCGGTCGTCTGGGACACACAAACCGAGACTGCTCTCATCCGCCGGTTGAACCACCGGAAAATAAGCTGTCTCCTTATGGCGCTTGGCTCCGAGCTGAGTCGCTAGATACATGTCCAAGCTCTGCTACTTGGAACCCTCTCGTGATGGCAATTCCAGCTAAACCCACATCTTGCATCCCCGATCTACCGGATCTAAGCTTTTCCGATCTGCCGGCATCTTCCTTGCCAGAATTTCCGGGAGATATGATTGGGTCTCACCAATCTCCTACTGCTCTGACTCCCACTACATTTGAGCATCCCATTGACAAGATCCAACAACCACGTTCAGAGATAAGCGACGGTGAGCTGCCGGCGCTAACCATTTCCGATCTGCCGGCATCTTCCTTGCCAGAATTTCCGGGAGTTTTTCTCGGAACTCACCCACCACCTACTGCTCTGACTCCCACACCCTTTGATCATCCCTTTGACAAGACCCATCATCCCAGAACAGAGATAAGGGACGGTGTCAGTAATTTAACCCCTCCCTTTTTCCCCCATTTCAAGGCCCTGATAAGCAAAGAGATCAACCAAAGTGTGGGCAACCAACCACCCCACATACCCCCATACCCTCATCAGTTACTACCCACCACTAGCTCCCAACAAAAAAGAAAAAGCACGTTTGAAGAGAAAAAACAAACAAAAAAACCCAAAAATGCCCAAACCACCAAGACCGTTGACCAACCCCCTTTCTTGTCTAAACCAGTACATTTCTCTCTAGCAGGAAAAACAAACCCCCCAGCCCCAAACCGGAACGCCAAGCTCAAAGCTCTGAAACAACTAGCCAGAAAAACCAAAAAATCCTTTATTGTAGATCTTAGTTCTTCGACCCATCTTCACTCTGAAAGTTGCACCACTGTCATCACCCAAAACCAGCTCAAGCTCAGTCCCCCTGAAGTGATCTGTTCCCCTAAGGTGACAAGCCATGGCTTGCTCACCCTCCCACCATGATCCTTCTTGCCTGGAATGTCCGAGGGCTTGGACGCGCCGAGCGTGTCAGGGCCCTCAAAAATGATATCAGGCACCTAAAACCTGATATCCTCTTCCTTTCTGAAACCCTTTCTTCTCCTTCTAGACTCTCCTCTATTCTCGAACTCCTTGGTTTTTCCTCTCTCTGTATCGTCCCCCCCTCTGGAATTAAAAAGTCGGCAGGTGGTTTGTGTTTGGCTTGGAAATTGGGAGTTGATATTGAGATAACTCTCCAAAATTGGAACATTATCAACGCCTTGGTGTTTTCAGACCCCCCAACCACTCCTTGGATGCTCACTATGGTCTACGGACCTACTCTTTGGACAAACAAAAGAAAGTTCTGGGATGAGATGGATTCTACTGCTAAGGCTTTCAATGGTCCTTGGTTATGCATGGGAGATTTTAATGCTGTTGTGGATCAAACAGAGAAAAAAGGAGGCCTTCCAGTAGCCTCTTCTTCTTATGGCGGTTTGGGTGGTTTCATTAATTCTCATCACCTTATTGACCTTGGCTTCTCAGGTAATCCTTTCACGTGGAATAATAATAGGCCTCTATCTGCTAACATTCAGGAATGTTTGGACAAAGCTTATTCCAATCCCGAATGGAGGGCCTTGTTCTAAGACGCGGCAATCACTCATCTTCCTGGCAAATCCTCTGACCATCTTCCAATAGTACTCCATACTCATGATTCGATCCCCCCTAGACCGAAACCATTCAAATTCGAAGCAGCCTGGACCCGAGATTCATCTTCTCATCTTGTGGTTAAATCAGCTTGGAGAAAACAGGTCTATGGGGCCCCTGAATTTGTGCTTTGTCGAAGAACGGATGCAGTGAGCCAAGCCTTGAGAAGGTGGAATGTTACTCACTTTGGCCACATTCAAACACAAATAAAGCAGTTGAGTGCATATCTGGATCATGTGCAGCAACAAGATCCCTCTCCCATGAATATGGAACTCCAAAGAAATATCAAACTTTAGATTGATGAACATTGTAGCAGAGAGGAGTGTTTATGGCATCAGAAGTCTAGGCTCCAATGGATTAAAGACGGGGACCGAAACACAAAGTTCTTTCATCTTAGTACTATAATAAGAAGGAGGCAGAATTCGATAGACTTCATCAAAGATAAACATGGGAAATGGATCTCAAGCCGAGAGGAAATTGGAACATGTTTCTCTGAAAATTTTAATGAGCTATACAAGTCGTCAAATCCCATCTTCCCCGATGATCTGAATGGTCTGCTCTCTCGAGTTCTAACAGCTGATGAAATGTTTAGACTCCAGGAAATTCCTTCGACCTCCGAGATTTCCTCTACTTTGATGAAATTCAGCAACCTCAAAGCACCCGGCCCCAATGGAATGCCTTCTCTCTTCTACAAAACATATTGGGAATGTGTAAATTTCGATGCGTGCAGGACCATTCAAAAATTCTTCAGTGGGAACGCATCTCTGTTGGAACTTAACCACACCAATATTGCTTTAATTCCCAAGATTCCTTATCCAACAAAAGCTGAGCATTACAGACTGATCAGCCTCTGTAACGTAATTTATAAAGTGATATCCAAGCTTCTGGCGAACAAGCTGAAACCCCTTCTCACCAAAATCATCTCGCCGATGCAATCGGCTTTTGTTCCTGGGCGCCTAATAAATGACAATAGTATTATCGTCCAAGAAATCTGGCACTCCATGAGAAAGAAGAAGGGAGCAGGTCTCATGGCGATTAAGATCGACATGGAGAAGGCGTACGACAAAATCGAGTGGAATTTCATCCTCAAAATTCTACAGAATTTGGGTTTCCCACCTATTTGGATCCAATGGGTAAACTCATGCATTTCAACCACCAGCTTCTCCACTATCTTGAATGGTGTCCCTTTTGGTTTCATAAAACCTCACAGAGGCTTGCGACAAGGAGATCCGTTGTCTCCTTATTTATTCATCATAGCTTCGAAGATTCTCACAAGATTACTCCTTCGTGCCGAAAGCTATGGAGTGTTGCACTGCATCAAACCGAGCAAGGGTAGCCCTGCCATCTCACACCTCCTTTACGCTGATGATCTGATTATATTTTGCAGGGCAAATAGAGAGGAAGCTGAATCAGTCCAACAATGCTTGCACACTTATAACTCTTGGTCGGGACAATGTACAAACCAACAAAAGTCTAAAATCTTTTTCAGCAAGAACCTTGATCCGAGATTGCGTAGAGAAATCTGCAGTATCTTGAAGCTGAACCGAGCACCAAAAGAGACCAAATATTTAGGGCTGCCTATCTTTACAAATCAACCAAAGAGCAAACTCTTTGAGGAGATAGTTACAAGAGTGGAACGAAGGTTAGCTAGCTGGAAGAGCAAAGTTCTTTCTCAAGCTGGAAGAACAACCTTGATTAAAGCTACGGCCATGGCGATCCCAACTTATGTGATGTCTACTTTCATTCTTCCAAAGAAAGTTACAGAGCTGATTGATAAAAGGATGCGTAAATTCTGGTGGGGATTTAAAGAAGATGGAAAATCTCATTTCCACCCAAAGGCTTGGGACTCAATCTGCATACCGAAATCCGTTGGTGGTATAGGCTTCAAGAAAATGCATGACTTCAATCTTGCCTTGATCGCAAAAATGGGATGGGCAATCTTAAAGAACCCGAATGATTTATGGGTCCAAATTATGCGATCGAAATACTTGAGAGGCACCCCTTTCCTAGATTACACTCCAAAGAAGACAGGGTCTTGGTTATGGAAAGGTATATGCAAGACTAGAAACATCATTGAAAAGGGTCTGGGAATGCTTGTGGGAGATGGTAGAAATACCTTGGTATGGAAAGACCGCTGGATCCCGACCAATGACGGTTTCACTTATGCCAATGGAAACCAAGATATTCAAGATATAAACTTAGTGGTTGATCTGTTCCATCCGAACACTTGTGATTGGAATCTCCCAAAAATCCAAAGATTATTTGATGAGGCGACAGTGGAAGCAATTCGAAAGATCAAAATTGCAGCAAATCAAAACCAAGATATAATAGCTTGGACTCCGAATCCGAAAGGGAACTTCTCAGCTAGATCGGCTTATCTTACGGCAAACAAGCAAAAGTTCATGCCGAATCCTCATTTCCCGCCAGCTTTTTGGAAGAGGCTATGGAAAGCAAAGATAAGAGAGCGACACAAAATCTTTATTTGGCGAATTGCATGGAATTTGCTCCCGGTGAGGCAAAATTTAGTGTTGCTCTCCCCTGAAGCTGACTCCTCATGTATACTATGTGGTATGTGCCCTGAAACATCTTCTCATCTCTTCCTAGAGTGTAACATTACAAGACTCATCTGGGCAGCATCTTCTCTCGGATGTAGACCTCCGGTGGGACTGAGTTCACACGTGGAATGGCTGGATTTTATTTTGCAACCACCTGGACAACAAGCTGAAAATCAAGTCAAATACACCATCTTTGCAGTTACTCTTATGGATTTGGTTTGGTTTGGCAGAAACAAACTTTTACATGATGGTGTCCCTTTTAACCCCAGTATTTTGGCTGAAACCATCAATAGAGTATCCAGCTGCTATATTGAAATCCTGTTGGGCAAAGCATTGGGTGTGCAAAATCTGGAATCATGGAACCCCCCGTGTGCAGGATGGTATAAAGTAAATTTTGATGCGACAGTCCGAGGAACTAGAGCGTATGTAGCTATGGTTTGCCGGAATGCTGGAGGTTCTTTTGAATTTGGGAATTCGGCTCTTATCGAGACCCAGGACCCTGAGGTTGCTGAAGCCAACGCGGCCTTGATGGCAATCCACACAGCTTTGATGGAGAGGAAACAATATGTTATCTTTGAAGGAGATGCAAAAGTGATCATTGACATGCTTCAAGACCACTCTATAACTCCTAATTGGAAATCTAGGCACATCATTGTTCAAGCCAGAAACTTCCTTTCTCAATTTACCTGCTGGGATGTGTCTTTCTCCCCTAGATCTTGCAATAGAGCAGCCCACAATCTTGCGGCTCATGCTGCTTTCTGTAACAATTTTGGCTTTGTTCCCACATCTTCCAGTATTTTGTCTAAACTGGAAGATGACTGGAACATGTTGTAATTTCTTTGCCTTTTTAATATTAGTTCTTCCGTTCACCAAAAAAAAAAAAAAAACCTAACTTTTCTCTCTCTCAGATGCCCACCGGCTCTCACAGGCCTACCTTCACTTTTCTTTCCTTCCTCAGCACACTATCTCCCACGGGCCTAACCTGAACTTTTCTTTCTCTCTCAGTCGCCCATCATCTCCAAACGCGTATGCCTGCCCTTGTGTGTGCTTCATCAGACAAGAAGAAGGTAGCTGGTAGGTAGCCCAAGCCTATGCTTTCTGAGATTGACATACTGGCTGGCTAGCCAAGCTTCGCTTTTTCTTCACTTAGATACGGCTCGAGGCTATTTTCTGCCTCGATCGTTCTTCACTTCGGCCCAACAAGCTCCTCAAGGTCATAGCCGTCCATGTCATTTTCTTTTTTGAAGTTTGACTATACTTTTTCTTTCTTATCTGGGTAATCTTTTTTGGCAGCTCAATCCTCACCGAGGAAGAAGAGGCAAGCAGCCGGTGTGCCAATAATTATCTCTCAAACAACTCTCATCTCCGATCTCCTTAATCTCCCTTATCCTATATCTCCAATATTAGACCTTTGTTTTGTCTCATTTCTCTGCAATAATTTCTCTTCTGCAATTTTAGTGCTCATTTTGATTTCTTCTTCAAGTTTATTTGGATTAATCTGTTGTCTACAATTTTCAAGTATCTTTAACAATAATATAAAATGGGAACCTTAAATTGACTATTGGTGAGAAGGAAATTGTAGATGTTAAAATGGCTTGGAAAAAAATTAAGGATGGAAAACACAAAAATTTGTTGAATTACCCGTGGGTCTACCCGGACTAGGCGGACCGGGTGCCTGGTGTGGCTACCTATAGATTCTCAGGTAATTTTTACCTGTACCCATTTTATTAGTTATCGGGTTTGACCCATACCGTATGATTGCGTTTGGCGACAAGGATAAGAATAAGGATAAGGACAGTATAAGGGCGGATAAGGCCGGACAAGCTATACCGTCGGATAAGCAAGAAATCCTATCCAGCGTTTGGACCAAGTCCGGATTATAAGTCAGATATGCAATTTACAAAGTAATATATATATATATATATATATATATATATATATATATATATATATATATTACTTTGTAAATTGCATATCTGACTTATAATCCGGACTTGGTCCAAACTCTGGATATATATATATATATATATATATATATATATATATATATATATATATATAGGGGCCCGATCCCCACCCACTAGTGGATGTTATCCACCAAACCGCAACAAATTGTTGCGGTTGCTGTGTTGTCCTTTTCCCCCCACCCCCCTCCCCCCCCCTATGTCCTTTCCCCCCCCCCCCCTCATCATTACTTTCGGCCCCCCCAAAACAAACCGTAACAAATTGTAGCGGTTGTTTATCTTGCTCAATTTATGGTTTCATGGGCAATTTAAAAACATTTTTATATCAATCAATAAAAATCAACATTCGATCTAGTTTGTAAAATTGTTGTTATAAGCATTTAAAATCAGAATAATAAAATAGGGTTCAGATAGAATTCCTTACATCGGTCCAAGCTAAGCTATGCTACCAACCACGATGTCGATTAATGATCTCTGAATAAACCTAGATTGTCAATCCATTGGTTAGAACACAATCTATTCTACATTACTATAAACCTAATATCATAATACCCCCACGTGCTCACTCCTAACTCCGAAATCGCATAACTCAAAGCGCGCCTCGCACGCGGCCAACCTAGCTATGAACCCGGTATCCACTATATTATGTAGCGGACGTCAAACATGTCAAAAAATTAATCAGACAAAAGAGAGAGAAAGAGTCGGAAAAAAGTATTGCCACTGTCCGCTACATAATGTAGCGGATGTAGCGAACATCAAACATGTCAGAAAATTAATCAGACAAAGGAGAGAGAAGGAGTCAGAAAAAATGTACTTCCTCTGTCCGCTACATAATGTAGCGAATAGAGCTGGAGGGTATTTTTGTCAAAAAATTATCCGCTACATAATGTAGCGGATGTACTTAAAAAAACGCAAAAAAAAAAAAATCTGGACCGTCCACATATCGCACGTGGACGGCTAGATCGCGCTAGCAACTTAATCAATTTTGCTAGCGCTCTCAACGGATCAGCTCCCTATATATATATATGTAACGTTACTTCCCCCCACCCAAAACAAACCGCAACAAATTGTTGCGGTTGTTTTTCTTTTCAGGTGCCCCCCCCCCCCCCCACCCCCCTCCCCCAAAACAAACCGCAACAAATTGTTGGGTTAGCGTTAAGTTCGACACGTGCGTAAACTAACGTACGGTTATCAGTAGCATGTGAAACTTTACAGTATAGTACGATAGACTATATTAGAATTTTTGGCAAAATTTTATATTTTTCTGAGATCGTATGAATTTATAGTATTTTCTATAATTTCAGAATTGGGAAATTCTTTTGGAACCTTTAAACCCTGAAAATGTTCTGGGGAAAATTAGAGTAGTGTTTATATAGTATGATAAGGACTCAGTAAAAGTTTGATGATTTTTGGGATTGATTTGCTATGGTTTCCATATCGCATTATTTTTAGCAAAATGAATATTTGAAAAATAGTTTTAATGCTTTTTAATTTCTAATTTAAATTTCTATGATTTTTATACATATTTTGAATCTGTTACAAAAACTATGGGACTTATTTTGTGGCTGGAAGTATTTTTGGCAATATATGAGTTTTTATTGTATATAAAGAAATTATTTTAATTCAAAAATATTCAAAACTTCAGAAAATTCATAATTTGACTACCATTCAGCTCCGTCCGCTACATTATGTAGCGGACGAGTAGCGACACTATTTTTTTTCTCTTTCTCTGTCATTTCTCTGTCCTTTCTCTCATTATCCTTCTGACATCTCTCTCTCGTTTCTCTCTCTCTCTCTCTCTCACTGTCCTCATTTTCTTGTTCTTCCTCAACCACAGCAACAGAGGATGAAGAAGAAGTGGAGGGTTCAGTTTCTTTCTCTGCTTTGACAGAGAAATTGAAAATAATTTGTTTCAGAAAGAGAGAAAGCTTGTACGTACAGTCGATGGCGGCCTCGAAGAGCTACTTCGCCCGGGCAAACTACCAGTTCCTCTCGACTGACCGGGATGGCCCGATCGGGCCAGACTCGGGCTTCAAGCTCGACGAATCAGACGTGTGGAGCTCGGTCGGCGGCGTCGTCGTCTAGCCGGACTACAGGAAACCGGTGGTGAGTTCGAGGAAGAAGCTGCTGGCGGCGGCGAAGAGGGCTGAGGCGGTGGTCGGGGGGACGGCATCGTCGCTGCCGGTGAACATACCGGACTGGGTGAAGATACTGAAGGAGGACTACAAGACAACCGGCGCCGGGACAGCGACGATGATGTGGACGGCGAGGATCTCGAGGAGGGCGGCGATCGGGTGCCGCCACACGAGTTCCTGGTGAGGCAGTTCTTGAGGACGAGGATCACCTCCTTCTCAGTGCACGAAGGGTTTGGGAGGACCCTCAAGGGGAGGGATCTGAGTCGGGTCAGAAATGCAATCTGGGCGAAAACTGGGTTCCAAGATTGAATATTTTTGCTACAAACAAGCGTGAGGAAAATACATTATTAACTGTTTTTTCCCCCTTCACCCTCAAAAGTTTTTTTTAAAAATATTTCTTATTGGGTGATCTTCTAAGAAGCGGATTAGTAGTGAATGTAAGTCTAACTTTGAGAGGAAATTTGAGAAATTATTTTCCATTTGTATATGTCGACGCAGTTTTATTGGAATTTTGGGAATTGGTTTGGTCAATGATTGGGCCAAATGAGTGCTTGCGGAGAGGAGGAGGCGTCGTGCAGTGACTCTTGCTGTGAACCCATGAAGATAGGGAGTATGCAGAAGTGAAAATGGTGGCCATGCCCATGGAAAGGAAAGTGAAAATGAACAAATTGAAAGTGGCATGAGTTAAGCTTATGAAATTTCTTCATCAAAACTACCACTTGGGTTTTCACCCATTTGCTTAGGTAGCTGAAATTCATACCCACAAGAGGAAGGAGGCAACTCTGTTGGCTTTGGCCCCAGTGCAGTGGAAGGTTCACCAGCAATTGGGTTCCCTCAGGCAGTTCATCCAGCTTGGCAATGGCATTCTTGGCCTTGTTAATGAGCCAATCTACTTGGAAGGACAATGTGTTTGGAAGGACAATCTACAGGTCCCTTGTTGACCTGAAAAACTTGGAAGGACAATGTGTTTGGAAATCTTCCTTTTGAAAAACTATGTCACGTAATCTCATAGAAAAAGAGAAAGAACTATTTCTGGAAATGCAAATACAACCTACATACTAAAAATGCTGAGCTTGTTCCAAACAGGATGGGAGAGGAGGATGAGAGAGAACAAAAAAGATCTGAGAGAAAAGAAGAGAGAGAAAGAGAGAAAGGACAAGAGAAAGTGAGAAATTGACGTGAGAGAGAGAGAGAGATGTGTCAGAAAGGATACCTTATCCGGGGACTAAGTGCGTGTCCAAACGCCGGATAAGATTATTTTTATCCTATCCGGGATCTTATCCTGCGCGCCAAACACAGCCTATGAGTATAGCCTTTTGCCAGGTCTACAAGGCATACAATGAATTTTGTGTATTTGTTAGCCGTACGATGGAGTGAGAAGGGTCAAGGAGGATGAACTATTGGAGCCTGGTTGGCATGAAGAGTAACAAAAAGGAAGAGAAAGAAAGGAGCGGCCACTCCAATTTGGTGAAAGGGAATGTAGAAGTGGTAGAAGTACTAGTGGAGTTGCTACAGTACATTATATTATGGGTTTTTCTCATTAGCTCCATGCTTGACAGACTGTGGATATTCAGAAGTAAAACGTAAACAAAAAGGGGTCAAGAGTTTTTTTTTCTAAGAATATTCAGGAATATATATGTGGATAACTTTTGGGACTGAATATACAAGGATTAATCAAAAAGTAAAAGACAAACTAATTGGATGACAACCCAATCCAAGTGAGATACCAAAAGATAAATAAGATGAAAAATAATAAAGTAAGCAGTGACCGAAACAAAAACAAAAAAAGAAAAAGAAAGCACCTATCAACTAGCTAAAAACAAACAGAGAAAACCTAAGTGATACATATAACGTGGAAGCAAAATACTACAGCAAACGGTCACCCACTTGCCCAAATCCAGACACGTGGCCTCTGTGCTACAACGTGCCATCAATCCCCGTGCCGCGACTCCGGCGCCGAAAACACCACCATCTCTGGCCAACACCCTGCCGCGAACCCCTGGAAGCCCCTCACTGTGACCCAATATAAGCATCTACGCTCCACAATGACCCAACAGAAGCACCATTGGAAACACCGCGGTCTCTGGCATCGATGAGGATCCTCACAAACATTAACCAGCAACCAAAAACTGTCTAAATCACCGGCAAGCAAGACATTTTTGAAACACTGTTTTTTGACCACCATCAACCGAGACCATTCTGAATCACCGGTAAACCGAATTGCATAAATCACCGACTAACAACTACCAACTAACAATAACTAGCCTCAAAACATTTCTAGGGTAAGGGGGAATCAACTAGGAGGGGATGGAATACAAAAAACCTAGAAGAAAAAGCCTAACCCTAGACTCACCACCCCAAACACCAACCCACGACAGTGCAACCTAAAACCGTAGACTACCCTACACCCGAAGCCCACCACAACCCAAACGAGGAAAACCCCAACGATTCGACCGCTTACCTCTTTCATCAAACACCACTCGATCTCCAGCGCCGAAAATTAGCAACTGAATCGATCTCTAACCATTGAAGCGCCATGGCCATCCAGCTCTCTGTAACCCCCAAGATCCCACACAGCAACCCTAAAAGACACTGATGTACCGATCTAACCTGCCACATCACCACAGGCCATTAAAACAACGGTGTGACGGAGACGGAGAAGGGAGAGAGGGCTGTGGTAGAGGAAATGTTTTCTCACGTATCGCCTCTCGCATAGGCTCTCAAGTCCAACAAAAGAAATTTTAAGACACAACGTAAGTAGGTATATTACCTCAAGGAGGTCAAGAGTTGTGCACGTGAGCAGGCTACTGCCATTTTAAACTTTAAAAACAGAAAAAATGGTGATAAAGAAGCAACAAAAAGAAGTGGGCTACTTCCTTGGCAGTGGGCTATGAGTATATCTTTGTGTCGATCTAAAAACGTGAGCAACGTGCAACAGAGTTGTTGGACACAATGATTAGTGAGTATCGTTGAGGTAAGTGCCCATACCACTTTTAACTCCTTAACGTGTTGTAAAAGCGTGCATTATGTTTGAACCATTTCGTTATTGAAAGTTTTACTGGAACCAATCTTATTAATACTTTAAAAATGTTCAAACTGCAATGGATTGAATTGTTTATGAGTTAAACTCTCATGATTTTTTTACTTGCAAATGAAAAAGTGAGACCTGCCGTTGTAACCGGTTACTTTGTTTCAGATCAAACGGCAAAAAATTAAATTTTGGGCCTTTATCAACGAGGCTAGTATGTTATCGGTTGACAATACTGTTGCTGATGCTTGCCCCTATGTTCACATAGTTAATTATCTCGAGGTGGGATTATAGACTTTAATGGGTTGGCCTCCTACGCCGAGCGCGGCAAACGATATGACCGATGAGAAAAATAATGTTTTTTGACGCAAATGTTTTTGGTATTAATGAATCTATATCCTCATGAAACTCTGTGTATTTCTACCTTTGTGAAATGATTTGTATCTCTTAAGCAAATGATTCTCATACAAACTAAATACTATGGTACCTTTTGACTAAACATAAAATCATGTTTTGGACGTGGTATGTACGTACTTGTTGGGCTATCAAATTCGCTTTCCTTTAATTTAAAGGTGCTAAAAAGGTTTTTTTTTTTTTTTTTTTTCATTTTTTGGTAGGTAAGGTGCTAGGAAGGTTGATATAGCTTGAAAGAAAAGATTTAAATCTGACACCGTATGCAGAAAGACTAGATATTCTAAAGATCCTCATCTTATATTTATATTTACAATGATCGAAAATTTCAAGTTTGGAAGTTGAGGAGCTAAGGGCATTCAATAACCCCGCTATAAGTCTTTTAGATAAAACTTTTTGTAAAGGTTCCCTGTAGAATGAAAGTTTAGTGATGATTAAGAATTAATTGTAATCTCACTTTTTACACTGATTGGTGGTCCAGTCCTGCCTGGTAGTGGCCGGGAGACAATTCAAGTGGGCATATGGCCGGTACACTTGAGCCTATTCGGCGCACTTTTGATTTGGATCGTGACAAGATGAGTGAAAAATAGCTAGACCACTTGATCCAAAATAAGATGTTTTATTGATCGTTGATCTGGCCATAGGGGTTGCCTAAAATTATTTCAATCATCCAGAATGGAAGAGCCAAAAAAAAAAAATCAATACATCAATAACTCTTATTGTAATGTGGGTGCCTCGACACGACAATTCTACACACATCATTCAAACACAAAATTTTCACAATCCATATTAATCGTATGGGACGAAGTTAAATTCACATCTCTTTTTACTAAATTGGTATATTTTCGTCACTAAAGGGTTTCAAATTTTCACTAATCACACTTTATCCACTCCCAACTCATATTTGGTGAATTCTTAAGTTCAAATCCTGGTGGATGCACTTGGAATAACAAACCACTACGCAAAGCAGTCAAAATGAAATTTAGCATCTTTGCGTGGAGCTTTCTTCTTTACAAGTTTAATTATACGAATCGGTTAGCGGAGAAAGTATAGGAGTTGTTGAGGAATGAAATCGGGAACAATCATGATTGGCTCGCGAACAGACCTACACACCACAAACAACACCAGTGACTCGCCGGAGGGGTTTGTGGCGGAGAATCTCCGATGGTAAGTCAGCAAGTGAGTTGGGAGAATATGTGAATGTATTGGGTTTTGTGTACGTACCTTTTCTTGATTTCTCCTCTTCTTTATATATAGGAGGCTACGTTCTTTTAAGGGTCAGTTATCACTCTTAGTGGGAGAGTGAGAGAGTGCTACCCCCACTTCTCCAAGAAGGGTGGCATGGTTTAAGAGTCATTTGGGAGTGACACGTGTCGCTCCCAAAGGAATGTGCATTTTACCCACATCATTTGACTTGGACTGTTGACTGCCGGCCCTGTTTGTCTCAGCCTTGTCTCCTTAGCACTGCCATTTCTCACGGCCATTCTGGGAAGCCTTGCTCTCTAACCTTACTCCACCCTCACCGTCTCTCAGTTTGTACATTTGGAAGCTGACTCGGACTTCAGCCTTTGTGGCACTTCCATGTAGGTACGAACCCACTTTCCTTGGCATCACACTTTTATTATACATAAATTTGTGTTAATCTTTCATTCTTTAGATATATATGGCCTTTTGTTTTCATATTAGAGATTCCCTTTTAATATTAGAATAGTCAAATTTAGGTCCTACTAAATTAGGATATTGGTTATGCAGTTTTAGCTTAGGCTGGCTAGAAGCATTGGTGGTGCAATTTAAGCTTGTGTTGAGGAGTGGTAATCCAGTAGTTTAAGTTCGTGTCAAGGAGCATTGATCTCGCAGTTTAAGCTCGTGCCTTGGAGCATTGCTTTGACTTTGCCTCCACTTCCGGCATCAAGCTTAATCAATGAAGACAGCATGGAATTAGTTGAAGAACATCATAGCTTAACTTTCAGCCTTTAATTTCCATCCTTGGAGCTTTGATCAGGTGAACACTACTAGGATTTGATTAAAGGGCTTCATAGCTTGATCTTCAACTCCATAATTTGACTTTGACCTTCAAATCTAGGCTTGAAGCTTGATCGATGATGATAACTTGACTTGAATTTTTTTCTTCTTCTTCTTTTATACAGAAAGGCTGTAGAGCTCGATTTAGGATATGATTTTAATGCATCCAATGAGAAGGCTTGCTCTTTTTACATTTTGAGGGGCTTCAAAAGGATGTTGAGTCTTTTTGAGGATCCTTCATGCTGTTGATACCCCTAATATGGAGGCCTTAGGAAATTTGTTCTCTTTTCACTAACAAGAAGCTGAAGGGTAAAAGATGATGGAAGTGTTGTTTGACTCCTTCAACTTTCTTGTCATCTAGAAGAATTTTTCCCTTTTTGGACAAGTCCATACTCACCTCCTTGAGTGTGAAGCACTTTCCGGTTGGATGACTGATGAGACGGTGGTACTTGTAGTATCTCTACTCATTGACTAGAACTGTCTTTTCTGCGCATTTTAAATTGGGGAGATCAATAAACTTATGTTTAAGTAAGAAGTTTAATATCCCTGGGACTTCCAAGTCTGAAAAGAAATAGACTTTTTGTTCCTACTCTTTCAACTAGGGCCATTGTGTTTCTCTCCTTTGAGGTTGAGCTTTCTTCTTGTGTTTTTTTCTCCCTTCTATGCTGGTTGGAGATCCTTAATGCAGTTGCAGTGACAACCATCGAATCTTTCATAGTAACTTTTTAGCCCCACTGCCTTTTCACTTACCTGGTTTCTTTAGTGGGGGTCACCTCTTGGTGGGTTAATTTCCATGTCGTGTCCTTGTTCCCAATTCCTCAAAGGTAGAAGGTTTGTTACCTTGAAGAATGTACAACAACTCCCAATGCATGACTTGCATACAAATTGCTATGGCAGAGGCTTCTGATAGTCTTTCTTTATAATCCAAGCTTAAGTCTCACCACCTGCTGATGTAGTCAACTACAGGCTCCTATTTTAGTTGGTTGGTGTTAATAAGTTCCATCATGCTCACAGAGCGGTAGGTGCTATAAAAGCAACTCGAAATTTGCTCTGTTTTTTTCACAACAATCTATTGATTCGGGCCCCAAGTCAATATAGTAGTCGAAAGCATTCTCGCTAGGAGATCGGAAAAACTACTTCACAAGGAGTTCCCCTTCTATTCCTGCGTTGTTAGAAGTCTCCACGAAATGAGCGACATGTTGTCTTGGGTTTCCTTTCCCATCAAACTGTTGAAACTTAGGCGGTTGATACCCGACCAACGTCTTCATGTTGTTGATTCACTTTGTATAAGGCTTCGAGTACATGAGATTATCACGAGATGGTCCTCCGTATTAATCAAAGATCGGGTTTGCTATCATGTCTTGCAACTACTGCAGACACAAGGAAGTGGCAGAGATGGAGTTATTTTCTTTGTTTTCATGTCTATTGGAAGTGGGTGCATTATGGTGCTCATTGGCATCATTCTTCTTAGAGGTCTCATTGACTTCAATGCGGTTGGGACTTTCATTAGCTTGCAATTCTGACTTATTCATGAGAATCACAATTTGAAAATCGTTTTCCTCTACGGTCTTAGTCAGCTTTTCTATAGCACGTACAAGACATAAAGGCTAGCTGCTCCTCTACTGACAATGATCCTGTCATCATGACTTGCATGGTCACGAGAGGTGCTGATTGTATGACTCGAACGTGCCAGGGACACATGATATATTGGGCTCCCGGGAATATCCAGACTATGATCCAGTGCCTGACTCTGTATCTGAAGCATATGGAGGAACTTCGTGATGCGTGTTCTCCTCTAACACAAAGTGGGGGATTTTTGATTCTGATATCCCACCTTTCTTGTAACCTGAAATAACAAACTCCTTGAATTGAGCATGTGGATTGGAAACCTATACCACCACTTGACTGGTAATAGCGATTTCATCTTTGACCCTGTTTCAAGTCACAGGGCCGACTGAAGCGCTGCTGTTTCTTTTGCATTGTCTTGTTAGTGCCTCTCTCTCCATCACTAATTGCCTTTGTCTCACATTTTGCAAGCCTAGAATCCTCCCGTTCGATTCAATCCTTTATGTCAGCATCTGTATAGGCATATTAGACAACAGAGAAAGCTAATTTTTTCACGACAAACTCCAAGTTGAGCCTGCTGCATTTTCTTTGGTGCCATTGATATGTCGAATGTTATTTTAAAATTTTCTACAAAGAAAATTATGAGAGGCAGAATGGTCTAACCTGGCGTGCCAGAAATTTGTACACACAAATTTCGTGTCTAAACTGCAAGACAAGAAATAATAGCACAAAATTCAAGTTAAAGATTTTAAACTAAAGGGTTTCACCAATATGTGATTTTTACATAAAAACGAATGTAAAATCCTCTTATTCCATCTCTGATCATTCACGATCCAAGGGCTTGAAATAACTTGATCTTCAAATGTAGACTTTGACTTCTTCAATCTTTGCAGTTGAAAGATCATCGAGATGATGCTTGATCGACGGCTTTAAGGCTTTATTCCTGACAAGCGTGGTAATACTTGACTTATAGAATTACCTATGTTGAAGGCGAATCCTCTTTGGTTTGAGATTAAAGAGAAACCGATCTATGTAATTTGGAAGTGCCACGTTGAAGAACGACACTAATAGTATCTATTGTTCTTCAAATGAAGCACGAAATGGAGGACGATAGAGCTTTGGCTTTGATTACAGAGACGCTATGTGTGTTACTTCTTTACCCCAAGCCCTTTATTTATCGGCAAAGAAATGGGCTCAGTTTTGAAAAACTCATGATCTAGGCTTTGACTTTTTAAGTAAAGAGATTTTTTGTTCTCCTCTAATCTTGAAATGATTTTTCATCAAAATTTGACTTGATTCTGACATGTGACATAATTGACCTGTAGCAATGGATTAGACCTAGTTTGTTAGACCATTAAGTTGGGCTTGGTCCAAATCACAGCACCTAAACCCACTTTTGTCGCGACGTTGAATATTTGACCGGTCAACAAAATTTTATACTATTGACCGGTACAAATTTCAGTGTACAATAATAACTCTTGATGTAAATTTCATCTTTATCCAAGAGAAATAACTTCAAATAGTAAGTCTATAAAGTTTTGCCCATGTTAACTTTGAAAACTTTCCAATGAGAGGGTACTCATTAATCGGGTCAACCTGAAATATGTGCAATAACCAAACAGAAAAAACAAAAATATTCAGTTATTCGGTTTTTGTCTGGTATTTGGATTGGAAATGCGGACATATCGGGCTTCGATGCGGTTTTTGGCTTGAAATTTTTTTGGGTTCAAGCTGGAATGTTAATTTATTTATGTACTTTTAGAACATTATCAATGTTAATTGTTAGTTACTCATCAAAACGACATCACTTTGTAACCACTCCCTATTTGTCAAATGGTCCACCCCACCCCCCTCCCTTCCAACTAAGTTGTGGTTTTAGACAAGATGACCCCTATCACCCTATAATTTCATCTAAGCAGACCTTGATAACACTACAAGAAAATTAGGATTTTGCGACGGACTTTTAGCGACGGACGTAATTCCGTCGCTAAAACGTCTTTCAGCGACGGATAAACCCGTTTGTAAAAATGTCCGTCGTTAAAACATTATAAGCGACAGAAAGTTACCGTCGCTAAAAACTCCGTCGTTAAATATATCTTTTGTCGACGGGCTTTTAGTGACGGTGTCATTCCGTCGCTAAAAGTCCTTACATAAAATGCCCTGCGTCTTTTTTTCACTCTCCCCGTTTCTCTCTGTCTCTCACTCTCACCCACTCACCGGTGATATTGGCGTTCTTCCTCTCCGACGACCCACCTCCGGCGACATCACCCCCCATCCCCCGACGTCGTGCCCCTCCATATCCGCGTGCCACCAACGCTGCGCCACCAATTCCCTCCACTGCCGCGCCACCAAGGCCCTTCATTGCCGCCGCGCCACCAACACTTCCGCCGCCGCACCACCTCTCTGTATGTCCATTTGCCCTAATTTGCTTTAATGCATGTTTAAGCGCCATTTGCCCTAATTTTCTTCAGTTCTGATTTATGTCAATTTGCCCTAATTGGAACTTGCCCTAATTTGTTTATGGAATTATGATATGTTTCTTATAATTTCAATTATTCTTAATTGCAATTGATTTTGTAGCTGATGGTATGTGGGTTGTGCATATCAGTGTGTTTGAGGGTATTTAAATATGTGTGGCTGGTTGATGAGTGCACGAGTGGGTTGGAAAATAAAAAGAGAAAAGAGGGAGATGGGAGACCTATTGCCGTGAGAGGTGCAAGGGGGTTGTGTGTTTGGAGTATATGTATGATAGTGGTGTTTGTGGGTGTGTATAATATATATGCATGTGTGAGTAAATTGATGTGGTGCATGTGAGTGTGTCGAACCAGATGAGTAGTAGGGAAGACCCACTGCCGCAAGGCAGTGGGTGTGGGGAAAATGAGTGTATGTTGTGTGTGTGTGTAAGTGGTGAGTGGAAATGTGGGTATGAGTGTGTGCAGTGGGGTGTGTGTGTGTTGGTGTGAATATAGGTATGTGCGTGAAGCTGCCAAGACGCAGCTGTGTGTGTGTGTAAGTGCTGTGCAAAAAAAGAGTGGGTGTATACGTACAGGTGCGTGAATATGTGTTTTGTGTGAGTGAGTGTGTGAATATGTGAGTGTATGGTGTGTATAAACATTTTTATGGTGGCTGTCCAAGGTGAGGAGGTGGATTTATTAAGGTTCTGAGGGTGCAGAGAATAAAGAAAGGGGATGCAGTGGTTTAGATTTGAGGGGTACCCTGTGCTTGGATAGGTGTATCTCATACTAGCGTTTGGTTTGAAGCGTGTGTTGGGAGGCGCACAATGATCATTAGCATGTCAAATTTTATAGTAGGATACTTTAGGCCAAGTTAGAATTCCTGGCCAAATTTTGTAATTTTCTGAAATCACATGTATTTTCTGAAATCAAATGATATTACATTTCTACGCTAATCCATGCCAAGGTCTTTGGTGTACTTTGGTGTACATTAATGCTCACAAGGTCTCAGGTTCGCCGACTGATTTTACCATAGAGGCCAACGATAGATAATAACTTCCCCCCGATACAACCAAAGTACAGAGAATCAAAATTGATGGCGCATATGTTTGTAGTGCACCTGGTTTTCGCGAGGGCATTGTGGCTGCAACCAAATTTTATTCAATAGAGAGGGGATTTCGAGGCCGAAGTGTGATGGGCT
Organism: Escallonia rubra; assembly: GCA_033065855.1. Classification (NCBI taxonomy): domain Eukaryota; kingdom Viridiplantae; phylum Streptophyta; class Magnoliopsida; order Escalloniales; family Escalloniaceae; genus Escallonia; species Escallonia rubra. The sequence goes on from JAVXUO010002358.1 coordinate 606,428, forward strand.
GGAATTCAGCTCTCCTGATTTAAGTGATGGGGCCTTCCTCGCTAGGCTGTTTCCATAGGAGGAGATTGTGGCTGCACTGAAAGCTTTGGATGGGGATAAAGCCTCTCAGCCAGATGGGCCTTCTTTGAGCATGGGTAACTTGAGAAGTGTCATGATGCTACTTTTATTACTTTGAGCCTTTGACTCCAAAATCCAAAAATAGGAGGGGTGAAATTAGAAATGTTTTGCCTATTAGGTTGATGAACAGCACTTGTAAGATATCATGTGAAGTATAAAGAATCGGAAGCGTAGAAGCCGACACTAATACAAAGACCCATATGCCCCGACGGCGGACACTAATACACTGTATGGACACTTAGCATGCCTAGCTTGTTACAGTCATGGATCATGATTAATCCGAGTCCCTTCCCAATGACTTAGTCAGAACATCCGCAAGTTTATTCGTTGTATTTACATTATAGTAGAAGTAAGTTCATCCTGCACATGTTCTCAGTTTAAGTGACAGTCTATGTCAGTATGGTTTGGTCGAAACATGACAGACCTGATTGGAAGCAATATGAATAGACACTAAAACTGCACAGGAGATGGATTCCCAAAACCAAGCTTATATAAGACTACGGGAGCTGTCTTATTAGCAGTAATATGGAGCATGCGCCATAGCTTGATACTCTTACTCAGGACTTTATCGCACAACAATATTTTGCTTCTTACTTTCCGTGACATAGGTGGCTATTTGGGTGGTGAAATGATGATGTGCGTAGTTGAGATTTTTGTGGTAGTCATTTTAGCTATAACTCACTGTGGATCTGTTTTTTTAGCACCACTTCAACATAATTTGATAGATTTAATTCAGCTATGAAATTGATGCTCGTCGATTGAATAATCATCGATTGGTTTTTCATGTTAAAGTAGGTTAAATGGCTTCTGCTTCGGTGAACAGGGACGTTTCAGTCAACAGGCACTTCTTCAAGGTCATGATGCCTGGTTTTCATACAGAACTTGTATGTCATCCCGCTTTCTCTATGTTTTCATGTGTGTTAAAAGTTTTATCTTTGGTTAAAAACTTACATGTCTTACTGTATTATGAATATGTTAGGCCATACCGGTAGCATTTTGGCGATTGCTTACCACATTGAGATTTGAAGTAACTTTAACCAGCCGCAAGGGGTCATGGCTTGTTAAATTGAAGAAGAAGGTTGGCCAAGAGGTTCTTTGCTTCGAAGAGGGTTGGAACGAATTCGTGCAACAACAGGACCTCCATCTAGGAGACTTTGTAATCTTTCAACACATGGGGCAAATGCGTTTTCAAGTCAGCGTGTTTGATCAAAGCACTTGTGAAAAGCCTTTCCCCCAATGTTGAACTCTGAGGCGTAATTAGACAATATTTTAAATTAATCGCATCGGATATGTACATTTTGAACAATGTTGTGAACATTGACTATTTGTTTGATAATTTTAGGTTGTTAATTGTGATTATTGATCGATGATTTGTTAATCGATGATTTTAGATTGTTAATCGTGCATTTGATATATTGAGATTGTTGACGGAGGATGGGACCCAATTGGTTTGAATTTTTTATTACAGGTTTGGGCATTAAAAAATTAAAAAAAAAAATTAAAAAATGACTTTAACTTTTAGCGACGGATTAATTCCGTCGCTAAACATTTTATCCCGTCGCTAATTTCGTAAAAAAGAAAATAAATTAAAGTACGTAAAACAGAATTAGCGACGGATATTCCGTCGCTAATTCAGAAATAAATCCGTCGCCAAACGTTCTATATTAGACGACGGATTTTATAATTCTGTCGCAAAACTTTTAGCAACGGCCTTTTATACGAGGGACTTTTAGCGACGGTAATTCCGTCGCTAAAAGTTTTAGAGACGGAATATAGGCCTTTAGCGACGGGAAAATCCGTCGCTAAAGGCCTTATTCCTTGTAGTGTAAAACTCTTAAAGGTGTCAAAATTGCAAAAGATTTTCCTTCCCTCGGTCACGTTTTCTTTACTAATGACTGCATCATCCACGTCAATGCAGCCACCCCGATTGCCAAAACCTTAAAAGTATTCTTTCAGTTTACTCAAGTCTATCTGAGCAAACTATAAATCTGGACTCTTTGCTTGTAAATCCTCAAACTTCATCTATACTTGGAAAGCTTTATTATAGTTTATTCAACAATGCCCTTTTCAAAACTTAGATTAATCCTATCTAGGAACGCTTTTCATTTTAAGCAACAACAGAAGTAATGGTTATAGTTTCTTTAATAGATAAACTTTGAACATTCGAAACTGCACTGTTAGTCAAATTTTGCTCATGAAATCTGTGATTAATTCTCTTGCAAACTCCCTGACAACCTATTTCAGGCGTTCCAAAAGCAACAGCTTCTTCTGTTTCGGCTATTAGATAAGGCACTAGTCGAGATCAGTGTAAGTCAATTTTCTTTTGAGAATCGTGAACTTCTACATTGTGGACACACTCTGAATGGCCAGTCGAATCGTTTGTACTTCATGTTCACTAAAATCAAGTCTATCCATGGTATTTTGAGTGCATTGGATCACAAGTGTAAGGCAAATGAGGAAGGTACAAATAAATATCTTGTTGCGCATTACTTTGATTTTGTTATGGTTAATTGTAAACCTGTATTAGAACAAGTCCATACTTTACAAGTGATTGTCAACATGATTCAATCCCTAAGAATTATCTTTCCAGAATCTTTTCAAATGGGGGCTATAATTAAAAAATTTCCCCTTTCTTGGAAGGATTATCGGAAGAGCCTACTACACACATCAGAGGACTTTATCGAACAGTTTCAGAAATATCTTTGTATTGAAGAGGGGTCATGTACCGTGACAATGAGCTCGTTACTGCTTTAATTGAGTCTAATGTGAAATATATGGAAGGGAGCGGATTCATGAAGAAAGTTATCCAAGATGAAGGGAAAAAGAAGAAGAAAGGAAGCTACTACGTTTGCAGAAAAAAGCGTCATTACGCCAACAAGTGTAGGCACCAAAATGGAAAACTTGATGGAAAGGACAAAATGGTGGAAGACAATCTTGTATTATGATTTGTGAAGTCAACATGGCAACAGAGAAATCTGGATGGTAGTTTGATTTTGGCGCGGCAGTTCACATCTGCAAAGAGAAATTAATGTTGAAAACATACGGAGAGGTGACTGATGGCCAAGAGTTGTAAATGGGAAACAATACATGTGCCAAAGTTTCCGATAAAGGAACTGTGGAAATCGACTTTAGTTTTGGGAGGAAACTTATTCTTTGAATGCTCTCTATGTACTCGAAATTAAGAAGAACTTAGTTTCTGTTGATTTGCTTTGTAAAAGGGGATTTCGGGTAGCTTTTGAATCCGACAAGGGTATCTTGTCAAAGAATGGTAGCTTTGTGGGGAAGGGATACTCTTGTGATGTAATATTTAAGTTGCATTAATAGAAGTACAAGTTCTGGTTGTATTGTCAAGTTTTCTTCCTTATGACATGGTCGATTGGCTTACCTAAGTGGGTTATAACTCGCAGAGGTATTCTATAACATTTCTTGATGACTACAGTACGTACTTATATGTTTATCAATTAATGTCTATGGATGTATCATTTGTAATGTTCAAGAAATATAACGCAGAAGTTAAAATTCAACTTGAAAATAAAATTAAGATTCTACTTTCTGTTAGAGGTGGGGAGTATTTTCTAAATGATTTTATAGATTCTTCTGGGAGACATGGCCTGATTCATCAAAATTCCCTAACATCTCAACAAAATGGCCTGGAAAAAGAAAAAAAAAACCGTTCTCTTGGAGAAATGGTTCATTGCATGATAGTTAATGCTAAACTACCTTTAAACTTGTTGTGGAGAAGCTTTATTCGCTACATGTTATATTCATAATAAGGTGCCTTCCAAAAAATATGAGCCCTTATGACTTGTGGAAAGGTAGAAAACCTAAACTTTCATACTTGAAAGTGCGGGGAATTAAGCATATTATAGAGTTCCAGATTCAAAAAGGACTAGGCTTGCACCAAGGGCTATAAGTGTTGACTTGTTGATTTTGATGATTTCAGACTTATATTATCTAACATTAATCTGACAATATTATTAAGTTAAAACATTTCAGGTTTTATCTTAATCAAACAAAGACATAATCTTGACATGGATGACAGAGACTTTGCACGACCTTGACATGGATGACAAAGACTTTGGACTCAAGCTTTGGACTACGGAGAAAGATTCAAGAACTTAAAGTATACATTTTCTTGTTTTGTTTTTTCTTTAAAAAGCCTTTCTTAAAGGATCTGACAGAAAATTCTAGTAAAGAACGAAGCCAAGTGTTTTAGTCGAAGTCAAGTTTTTGAGTCGAAACCAAAACATTTTAGTCGAAGCTAAATCTTTCAATCGAAGCTAAGACTTTCAGTCGAAGCTGTGACTGTAATATCCCGAAAATTTCCTTTTTTCTGTGTATGAAATATTTATTTTTAGTAAATAAACTTGTGGTCTTTTTGAGAATTTTGAGAAAGTGATTTTTATTATTTTGTTTTGGAGTTTTAGTCGAATGGAAAGTGTTCAATATTTTGCTAAGGAAGTTTCTAAAGGTTTTAGTTGAATTAAAGAGGTTTTAGTCGACTAAAAGTGTTTCGGTCGACTAAAAGTGTTTTCGGTCGACTAAAAGTGTTCTAGTCGACTAAAAGTGAGTTCTAGTCGACTAAAAGTGTTTTCGGTCGACTAAAAGTGTTTCAGTCGACTAAAAGTGAGTTTTAGTCGACTAAAAGTGTTTTAGTCGATAAAAGTAAAAAAAAAAAAATTTGAAAAGTGAGTTTTAGTCGACTTAAAGTGATTGATTCGACTAAAAGTGAGTTTTTAGTCGACTAAAAGTGTTTTAGTCGACTGAAAATGAAAAAAAAAAAAAAATTTGCCTTAAAAGTTTTAATTCGACTCAAAGTGTTTCATTCGACTCAAATGTTTTTAGTCGAATGCAAACTTAAATTTTTGTCCCTCTATATAAATAGTGCCTTATTTCATTTTCTTGTTTTTTTCGGGTTTTCTCTGTTTCTTCCTTTTTTGCGCGCGAGAGCGAGAGCGAGAGCGAGAGCGAGAGCGAGAGAGAGAAAGAAGGCTTTGGAAGTTTGGAAGATCTAAGGTGAAGCTTAAGGTTTTGCTTTTCTCAAAGGCATTGGCTAAGCTAAGGGTTTATTTTCGAAATTCACATCGGCGATGGACCAATCGCTTCTGTAAGTCTTTAGTTTCTTTTTGAAATTTGAATTTCTTCGAGTTGAGTTAAGTGATTCTTCTTCTCCTCTTTGCTTTGAGAGTTACTATGAATAAATTGTTCCTAGAGATTATCATTATTTCAGAAACTCCATATATTGTTCGACATGTCCGGTATTTGATTTGGTTAAATTGAATTCTTTGTTTTGATAATTCTATGAGCCATGTCACAGTGTATGTGACTTATGTCTGACTTACCCACGTGGAATGAAACGTGGGCTAGCTCAAAGGAGTTGAGCTAGAGATCGCGATCTTACTTTCTGAACCGGCTTCATATGTCAGTGATGATGTATGTGACCACTTTCTGAATGGCTCTCTAGTGTCTCTTTCTTTATTTAGATATGTTTTGACATTTGAAACCCGGTTTGATTGTCCGTTCTGTTGAGATCCTTTGCACTTTCAAAATTTTCGTCTCTCTGATATTTTCGTTTCCGTTTGATTGGTCCTTTGAGCGACCTTACTGGGCATTTGGCTCATCCCCTTATTGTTGTTCTTTTCAGGAGACCAGTAGGTGGGACCTTGTATTTGGAGGGCTAGCTGAGCGATCAAGAGTTAGCTGTTTTGTCTCAGATATTAGTTCAAACGTTACTTGGGTATATTTTTGGAAACTCCGTGTTGGAGGACATCACTTGTATAAAAGCTTTGGGGTCTTTTTGTTAGACATTGATGTATTTTGGGAATTATTAGTATAAGCTCTGATTTACCATTTTGGAGTTTTTATGATAATTAAAGGATTTTATTTGATCTCTGTGTATTCGGCATTAATGCTCCGGAAATAAATCCGGGGTGTTATAGTGACTTTCAGTCGAAGTCAAGTGTTTCAGTCGAAGTCAAGTGTTCTAGTCGAAGTCAAGACTTTCAGTCGAAGCCAAGACTTTCAGTCGAAGCCAAGACATTTTAGTCGAAGCCAAGTTTTTCAGTCGAAACCAAATGTTTCAGTCGAAGGCAAGACTTTTAGTCGATGGCAAGACTTTTAGTCGAAGCCAAGACTTTCAGTCGAAGCCAAGACATTTTAGTCGAAGCCAAAATGTTTTAGTCGAATCCTTCTTGTTTGGTTTTTCTACCTAGCAGTCCTCTATTTCCTTCCTGTATAAATAGAGAATCTGTTGGAGCATTTATTACCTTTTTCTCTCGCGCAATTTTTACTCTGAAAAAAACTCTCTCATCTCAATCTCTTATTTCTTATCAATCATTTTTTGAGTGAGTTTACCTTAGAGAAAGTTCTGTGTAAGCTTCTTGGTTTTGTTCTTGAAAGAATATAGATCTACCCACCTAAGAAGGCTTAGCTTTAAAACTTTCATTGTACTATCTGCTCAAGAAGGAGCCTGTTTATTGTATTCAAATTGTAATCTCTTTTCATTTGTAATCTGTTGGAAACCGTGGAAGGGTTTCGGATATTGTACTGAGGTTTGAGCTAGCACCCGAAGCTAGTTGGTTTTAGTGAAAGGCTCGAGTAGGTCTCCCTTGTGTGGAGTGCTCGAGGACTGGACGTAGGCTGGTGGGGCCGAACCAGTATAAATCTATGTGTTAAACTTGTTACTGTTATATCCGTCTTTACGTTGTAATCTTAATTTTTAAATTCATACTCTAAGTTGTAAAACACCTATTCACCCCCCTCTAGGTGTATTTAGGGACCTACAAGTGGTATCAGAGCCGTGTGCTCTGAAATTTTTCTGTGACTTAATCGTCAAGAGCTAAATATCGTGTTATGGAAGAAGGATCAGCAACCACCAGGCCACCTTTGTTGAAAAATGACAACTACAGCTACTGGAAAAATCGCATGAGGAATTTTCTGAGGCAGGATATTCACGTATGGTATGTTGTTGAAAATGCTCCTATAATTCCTATGAAGGATGGACCAGATGGAAGCAAGATTCCGAAAGGAATTCTTGAAATGGATAATCATGAGGCCCAGCTCTTCTCCATGGATGATAAAGCCAAGAACATTATCAGCTGTGGCCTCGACATAAATGAGTACAATCGAGTCTCACCTGTTGAGACTGCTAGAGAAATGTGGAGATTGTTGGAGGTTACTCATGAAGGAACAAATCAGGTAAAAGAGACCAAAATCAACATGTTGGTCCAGCAATACGAGGCCTTCAAGATGAAGGAGCACGAGTCCATAAATGAGATGTACTCCAGATTCACTCTCATTATCAATGGGCTGAGACTTTTGGGTAAAACTTACCCAGAAAATGAAGTGGTCCGAAAAGTTCTCAGATCTCTCCCAAAAAGATGGGAAGCAAAACTCACAGCCATTCAAGAGGCAAAGGACTTGAATGTGCTGAAGCTTGAAGAATTGGTGGGTTCTTTAATGACTCATGAAATTACAATGAAAATTCATGATGAAGAAGAAACCACCTCCAAGAAGAAGAACTTAGCTCTTAAAGCTGAGACTTCTCATGAGCCAACGGAAAGCAGCGACGATTCTGATCCTGAAATGGCTCTCATCACTCGGAAGTTCAAGAAGTTTCTCGCAAACAAGAGAGATGGGATGTTCAAGAGAAATCCAACAAACCAATCACATCAAAGAAATAATAGTGATTGGAATGTAAGGGAAAATTCTGACGCCTGCTACGAATGTGGCAGAACTGGGCATATAAAGAAATACTGTCCACAACTCAGGAACAAGACCGCCAACAGCAACAGTCGAGACTTCAAGGAGAAGAAGTTCAAATCAAGAAAAGCACTGCTTACTTGGGATGACTCTGATGAAAGCGATAAGGAAGGAAGCGAGGATGAGGACGTAGCTCAACTCTGCTTCATGGCAAACGATGATGATCCCAAGGTAACCCCAGAAAAACATTTTAACGAACTTAAGTCAGCTTTTCTCGAACTCAGTAAAAACTATGAAAAGTTGAAAATTAAAAATACAGATCTAAAAAATAAGGCTTTTTATTTGATAAGTACTGTTGAAGAGTTGGAAGGTGAAAAGGAAGAGTTGCAAGAAAAAATTAAATTTTATATTTCTGAAAATGTTTCTTTAGAAAATAATCTAAATGCTTTTAAGAAAGAAAATTTTCTTGAGCCTTCTGAAATCCAATTTCTCAGAGAAATCAAAGTTCCAGTTGAAAATGAATCTTTAAAATCTCAACTGGAGGATATGACTACACAAAAAATAAATTTAGAAAAGGAGATTGAAGACCTCAATTTTACTCTTTCAAAATTTACCCAAGGAAGAGAGAATTTGGATATTCTTTTGGGAAAACAAAGATGTGTCTTTGAGAAAAGTGGAATTGGTTATGATCCTTCAAAGAAGCAAAAGGATTACAAAAATTTCTTTAACAAAAGTTTAGTTTCCTGCTCACCATTCACTCTCTGTACGGTCTGTAACAAAAAGGGACATTTAGTTAAAAATTGTCCTCTTAATCTTATTAAAAATCAGTCATCTCTATCTTTTACTAAGAATAAAATGAAACATATATGGGTGCCAAAATCTTCTTTATCTAATCTTCCAGGACCCAAGAAAGTGTGGGTACCTAAAGGAACGAAACCAGAATCTGTTGTAGGTATGCTTGAAAGCAAGGGTAGACTGCAACAAATGGATTCTCGACAGCGGTTGTTCAAGACATATGACAGGTGATCGTTCTCTTTTCTCGCACATCACCCCGAAAAATGGCGGGCTTGTTACCTTTGGAGACAACTCAAATGGTAAGATCATCGGTAAAGGTAAAATTGGCACCGGTTCCATTTCTATTGACAACGTATCCTTAGTTGACGGTTTAAAGTTTAATTTGATAAGTATCAGTCAACTAATCGATAGTGGACACAAAGTTCAGTTTGAAGGCGAAAAATGTCTTATCAGTCATGCCTCGGATGGGAGTACGCTGATCGGTAAAAGAGATGGTAACATATATACTCTATCTTTTGATGCATCTGACCATTCTCGTGAAGTATGTCTTTCTGTTCAGCACAATGATATTTGGTTGTGGCATCGTAGATTAGGTCATGTTCACATGGATCTAATCAAGAAACTTCTCTCGAAAGATCTTGTCAGAGGCTTACCAAATTTGAGGTTTATCAAGGATAAAATCTGTGATGCCTGTCAATATGGTAAACAGTCAAAAACCTCTTTTCAAGCCAAAAATGTTGTTTCCACCTCTCGTCCTCTTCAACTCCTTCATTTAGATCTTTTTGGCCCTACTAGAAATGCTAGCCTAGGTGGAAAATTTTATGCCTTCGTCATTGTTGACGATTTTTCAAGATACACCTGGGTTCTTTTTCTAACTCGTAAAGATGAAGCGTTTGAAAATTTTTTCAGTCTTGTTAAGCAGCTTCAAAATGAGAAGGAGTTGAAGCTTGTCAAAATTCGAAGTGATCATGGCGGTGAATTTGAAAAAGATTTTATCCCTTTTTGTATTCAAAATGGCATTTCACATGAGTTTTCTGCCCCTCGGACACCCCAACAAAATGGAGTTGTTGAGAGAAAGAATCGTACTCTTCAAGAAATGGCCAGAACCATGCTTCAGGAAAACTCTCTGCCAAAATATTTTTGGGCAGAAGCCGTCAGCACTTCCTGTTACGTGTTGAACAGAGTACTCATCAGACCAATTCTTGATAAAACTCCCTACGAACTGTTCTCAAATCGAAAACCAAAAATCGATTATTTCAGGGTTTTCGGTTGCAAATGCTTTATTTTGAACAATCGTGAGAATTTAGGAAAGTTCGATGCGAAGTCTGACGAGGGAATATTTCTTGGTTACTCATTAAAGAGTAGAGCATATAGAATTTATAACCGTAAGTCTATGACCATTGAAGAATCTATGCATGTAGTATTTGAAGAATCTAATGTTGAAAAATCAAGTAAGATTGCAGGTGATGACGATGAAGAACTCTTCATGGATCTGAACAACAAACTTAACGTCTCCTCAACTGAGGGGGAGTGTTCAACTTCTTCTCACAACAATAACGATGAGACTCTGCCACTTCCAAAAAGTTGGAGATATTCTTCTAGTCATCCATTAGAACAAGTTATAGGCAATGTGGAACGCGGAGTTACAACTCGGTCTACGGTAAATCTCTTCTGTGAGGATTTTGCTTTTCTTTCTCAAATAGAGCCTAAAAACATTTCAGAGGCTCTAAATGATTCTGAGTGGATTCTTGCCATGCAAGATGAATTGAATCAATTTGAGCGAAGCGAAGTTTGGACACTAGTTCCGGCTCCTGTTCAACAAAAGGTCATTGGAACAAAGTGGGTTTTTCGAAACAAACTTGATGAAGATGGCCATATTGTTCGTAACAAAGCTAGACTAGTTGCTCAAGGATACAATCAAGTCGAAGGGGTTGATTTTGATGAAACCTTTGCCCCTGTTGCACGACTTGAAGCTATCCGAATTCTTTTGGCATTTTCATGTCATTTGAACTTCAAACTTTTTCAAATGGACGTGAAAAGTGCTTTCTTGAATGGGGTAATACAGGAGGAAGTTTTTGTTAAACAACCTCCCGGTTTTGAAAATGAAAAATACCCTAATCATGTCTTTAAACTGAAAAAGGCTTTGTACGGTCTTAAACAAGCTCCTCGAGCTTGGTACGATCGTCTCAGCAGCTTCCTCATTGATCATGGATTCTCTCGTGGCAAAGTCGATACTACTCTCTTTACAAAAACTCGTAGTTCCCATATTTTAATAGTTCAAATATATGTTGATGACATTATTTTTGGTGCCACTAACAATGATCTCTGTCAAGAATTTGCCGAGAATATGCGCAGGGAATTTGAGATGAGCATGATGGGTGAACTTACTTTTTTTCTTGGACTTCAAATCAAGCAGTCCAAAGAAGGAATTTTTATCAATCAGTCTAAGTACACTCGAGAACTTTTGAAAAGGTTTGGCTTGGAAAATGCTAAACCTAGAGGTACTCCTATTTCTCCCAGCGTCAATCTTATCAAAGATGAAAATGGTAAAGATGTAGATAGTAAACTTTTTCGTGGTATGATTGGCAGTTTACTTTATCTTACTGCATCTAGACCTGACATCATGTTTAGTGTTTGCATCTGTGCCCGTTTTCAAGCCTGCCCCAAAGAATCTCATTTATCTGCAGTTAAACGCATTTTTAAATATCTCTCTGGTACTCTTAACTTAGGTCTCTGGTATCCTCGTAATTCTTCAATAGATCTAGTCGGTTTTTCTGATTCTGATTATGCGGGATGTCTTGTTGATCGTAAGAGTACTAGTGGCACCTGTCAGTTTCTCGGAGATGCTTTAGTTTCATGGCACAGTAAGAAACAGACATCTGTGGCCCTATCTACTGCTGAAGCGGAATATGTTGCAGCTGGAAGCTGTTGTGCCCAAGTTTTATGGATGCGTCAAACTTTACAAGATTTTGGTGTCTCTTTAGAGCTTATTCCTATTATGTGCGACAGTAGCAGTGCTATCGATATTAGTAAAAATCCTGTCCAACACTCACGCACTAAGCACATAGATATTCGTCATCACTTTCTCCGCGACAATGTTCAAAAGGGGTTAATTGAACTTAAGAAAGTTGGCTCTGAAGATCAGCTCGCCGATATCTTTACAAAACCTTTAGCTGAATCTTCCTTCTGTTCTCTTCGTCGTCGTTTGGGTATGTGCGATCTTAGTTAATTTTTTGCTCTGTTTTTAGTTGTCTCAAAGTCCTCTTTCAGTCGACTAAAAGTCAACTTTCAGTCGACTAAAAGTTCCCTTTCAGTCGACTCAAAGTCCCCTTTCAGTCGACTAAAAGTCCAGTTTCAGTCGACTCAAACCCTTTCAGTCGACTAAAATGTCCACTTTCAGTCGACTCAAACCCTTCCAGTCGACTAAAAGTCTACTTTCAGTCGACTCAAACCCTTTCAGTCGACTAAAAGTCTACTTTCAGTCGACTCAAACTTGTCTGCCTATTTATATGCCACCTTTTTCACTTTCACTTTTTACTGTTTCCCTTTTTCACTGTGTCTTTCACTTTCGTTTCTCTTCTTCTCTCTCTTGTCCACCTGTCACTCCAAGGACCCACATGGCCTCAAACTCACGACCTATAAGTCGTCGACGACTTATTATTCAATCTGATGATGAAATCGATGGGTCTCCATCCTATACCAATGATGCGCCTACCGCTGTGGCTGCTCCACCGCCGACCACCCGTCCTCGCACCCGTCAAACATCCACCGCTGCTTCGCGACGTTCGTCCTCTGCAACTGTCCATCCATCATCAGCACCATCCACTTCAGGTACTGTAGTTCCTCCTCCTCCTCCACCTGCTGCCTCTTCTTCGTCTGCCTCTCCACCAACTTGCCCACCTCCTACCTGCCCATACACTTCCTCTTCCGATATGCTTCACATTCCCCATTTCTTTCCAACTCCCGACGACCAACTTACATATTATACTCTTTTCGTAAATCGGGAAGTCATCCCCGGTCGCCCAAGTGATGTCAATCTCATGACTCAACTTGGTGTTACCGCTCTGTTTGAGCGAATCGGCTGTCTCTCCATTCTCTCTCCCCCCTCCACCTATTATCCTTCTCTGGTACGCATGTTCTACTCAAATTTGCACTTTAACGCTCAACCCCCTACCTTTCTGACCTCGTATGTAAATGGGGTCCACATTCGTCTTGATGCCACCACATTGGCCCACATTTTTGGTTTTGTAAATCAATCTTCTACTCTTGTTTTCACTGCGAACACTTGGTGTACAACTAGTTCCTTTACACCACTCCAACAGACCCAAACACTCTTAGGGGACCCGTCTATAACTCAACCCCGTAAACCTAATTTAGGTGACATGTCCCCTCTTTATCGCGTTCTCCACCTTATTCTCTGTTACAATCTCTCGGCCCGTTCTGGCTCCTATGCTACATTTTCCTATTTAGATATCATTCTTCTCACTCATTTCATTCGGGATTCCCCGTTAAACATTGCCGGCATTATCATGCTCGTCATGAATGCCCGTAAAAACAAATCTTCTGCTAACCTTCCCTTCGGCCTTCTGCTAATTCGAGTCTTTGAACATTTTCATGTTCCCTTGCCTACTTCTAACTCGGAACGTATTCTTCTTCCGAGTCATCATGTGCTCGATGAAACCTCTCTTCGTCGAGCCGGCTTCGCCATCCGCTCCGATCTCACCTCAAACACTGTCCTTCTTGAACGCCCTTCCCAGTCTGTCCCAGCTTCCATTTCTGTTCCCTTCCCTGCTCCTGAAATTCCCTCAGCCCCCCCTTCTGCTTCCATCCCACCTTTTTCACCACTTCCTCCTCATTCTCCTCAGTTCATACCCCCTGCTCCTACTGACCCTTCCACCTCAGTTCCTCCTCACCCTGCTGATCCCTTCTTCACTAGTCCACTCAACGACTTCTCAAATTTCAATTTTGATGAATTTCTCTCTTCTGATCAACCCGACCTCTCTGACACTCTTTCTCGAATCTCTACCTCGATTCAGCTCATTCTTGAATCCCAAACCACCCTTGCTGCTTCCATGGCCAATAACCATACTATTCTTCTTCAAGAACTTGCTGCTCTTCAACAGTCGGTTCAACATTCTTCCGCTCAGCTACTTTCAAACCAAATCGATTTTCACAACCTCCTCAATGACCATACTGCCAAACTCACCTCTCTCCCTCTAAATCAAACCCCCATTCTTGAAAGTCTGACACGGATGCAGCATGACCTTCACCGCCAGCAAGAGGCTGCTATTCAGGATCATCGTCGCCAGGCTTATCTCACGACGAGCATTCTGACCGAACAGAACCGCTATTTGGCTCATCAGAATTTCGATCAGGCTCAGGGTTTTCGGGTGACTCGTCCAGATATCATTCCTTCTCGACATACTGGCAACGACGGGGAAGAATGGTTCTTCAACCCGCATCTTCCATACAATCCTCCGCCGCCGCGCTCTCCTCGCGTCGTTGAAGTAGTTGAAGTTCCCACCACAGATCCGCCGCCTGCTGCTACCTCTCTTCCGCACCGTACTCGTCGGTCTGCTCCGCCGCCTGCTGATCCCTCTTCCTCTGCACAAGGTTCTCGCCGCCGACGGCCTTAGATTTTCTTTATTCATTTTTTTTGTTACTCCGGATGCCCCCACTTTTTGCTTTGACAAAGGGGGAGAACATGTATTAAACCATCTTTCTTATGCATCTGTATTAACTCTTTCGATTATTTAAAGATGCTCTTTCTATTGTTCTCTTATGTGAATGTTAACTGATTAAGGGGGAGTATGTCTTTTAATATTGTCATCATAAAAAAGGGGGAGATTGTTGACTTGTTGATTTTGATGATTTCAGACTTATATTATCTAACATTAATCTGACAATATTATTAAGTTAAAACATTTCAGGTTTTATCTTAATCAAACAAAGACATAATCTTGACATGGATGACAGAGACTTTGCACGACCTTGACATGGATGACAGAGACTTTGCACGACCTTGACATGGATGAAAAAGACTTTGGACTCAAGCTTTGGACTACGGAGAAAGATTCAAGATCGTAAAGTATACCTTTTCTTGTTTTGTTTTTTCTTTAAAAAGCCTTTCTTAAAGGATCTGACAGAAAATTCTAGTAAAGAACGAAGCCAAGTGTTTTAGTCGAAGTCAAGTTTTTGAGTCGAAACCAAAACATTTTAGTCGAAGCTAAATCTTTCAGTCGAAGCTGTGACTTTCAGTCGAAGTCAAGTGTTTCAGTCGAAGCCAAGACTTTCAGTCGAAGCCAAGACTTTCAGTCGAAGCCAAGACATTTTAGTCGAAGCCAAAAATGTTTTAGTCGAAGTCAAGTTTTTCAGTCGAAACCAAATGTTTCAGTCGAAGGCAAGACTTTTAGTCGAAGCCAAGACTTTTAGTCGAAGCCAAGACATTTTAGTCGAAGCCAAAATGTTTTAGTCGAATCCTTCTTGTTTGGTTTTTCTACCTAACAGTCCTCTATTTCCTTCCTGTATAAATAGAGAATCTGTTGGAGCATTTATTACCTTTTTCTCTCGCGCAAATTTTTACTCTGAAAAAAACTCTCTCATCTCAATCTCTTATTTCTGATCAATCATTTTTTGAGTGAGTTTACCTTAGAGAAAGTTCTGTGTAAGCTTCTTAGTTTTGTTCTTGAAAGAATATAGATCTACCCACCTAAGAAGGCTTAGCTTTAAAACTTTCATTGTACTATCTGCTCAAGAAGGAGCCTGTTTATTGTATTCAAATTGTAATCTCTTTTCATTTGTAATCTGTTGGAAACCGTGGAAGGGTTTCGGATATTGTACTGAGGTTTGAGCTAGCACCCGAAGCTAGTTGGTTTTAGTGAAAGGCTCGAGTAGGTCTCCCTTGTGTGGAGTGCTCGAGGACTGGACGTAGGCTGGTGGGGCCGAACCAGTATAAATCTCTGTGTTAAACTTGTTACTGTTATATCCGTCTTTACGTTGTAATCTTAATTTTTAAATTCATACTCTAAGTTGTAAAACACCTATTCACCCCCCTCTAGGTGTATTTAGGGACCTACAATAAGAAGTGTATATGTTGGATATGCTGAAAATAGAAAAGCCTATAGGCTTCTTGATTTAGAGTCTAACGTGCTAGTAGAATCATGACATGTTAAATTCTTTGAAAATAATATTTCTACTGATTTTGAAATCATGAAGGATAATTCTCAAGGAAATGGTCCAAATGAACTCTTTAGGATTGGGAATGCAACAAAGGGTTCAAAATACTGATTCTAGAGTTCAGCTAACAAATTCTAGAAGAAGCACTAGAGTAAGGAAAGAGAAAGCATTAAATTTAGATTTATTTCTTCTCAAAGTATTGTGTTTCTAGTTGAAGGCTATCGAAACAATAGCATAATTAACAAGTATGCAATCATGTTAAATTTAGAGGATTACCCTAAGTCATTTAGTGAGGTTATGTCATTGAGGATGCATCCTTTTGGAAGGAAGCAATTGCTGATGAAATGGACACGGTTAAGTCTAACAACACATGGGTACCAATTGATTTACCCCAAGGTTTTAAATCCATAGGGTTTACATGGGTTTTTAAAAGAAAATACATTCTAATAGAGCTATTCAAGCCTTTATGGCTAAATTAGTAGCCAAGGGATTTTAGACAGAAAGAGGGGATTGATTACTTTGACACCTTTGTACCAGTGGCTTGTATAACTTTAATTACAATTCTCACGACTTTAGCATCCATTCACCATCCTTTTGTTCATCAAATTGATGTTAAGACCATCTTCTCAAATGGGGACTTGAGTGAAGAAGTCTACGTAGAGCAACCTGAAAGGTTTATTTTACCTGGAAACGAAAAGAAATTGTGCAAGTTAGCGAAATCACTGTATCGGCTTAAACAAGCTCCAAAGAAGTGGTATGAGAAATTCGATTCAGTTATACTATCTTTTGGATTAAAGCACAACAGTGAAGATATGGGTATTTATTCAAAGTTCACTACTAACTGAGGAGTGTTAGTTTGCTTGTATGTTGACAACATGCTGGTTTTTAAAACCAACATGGTTGGGATAAATGAGGCTAAGAAGTATTCCCTCCATCCCACAAAAATTGATAAAATTTCCTTTTCAGATCGTCCCAAAAAAATTGCTCACTTTTCAAATTAAAAAAGATTCTATAGGTACTTTTATATATTTACCCTTTCTAAACTTTTTTTATTCTATTCCTCACTCCACACTTAACTCTCAACCAACTCATTTTTTTTAATTTGAAAAGTGAGCAATGTTTTTGGGACGATCTAAAAAGGAAATTTGATAAATTTTTATGGGATGGAGGGAGTACGTCTTAGCCTACTTTCTCTCTTTCCTGCCCTACTTTCTTACACCTTTTTATTCTATTTCTCTCTCCATATTTAACACCCCACTAACCCATTTTCTCTCTCTTGACCCGCATTCTTCCATTCATCTCTCTAAAGGGTAGAATGAAAAACACATAATATATAACTTAAATTCTTAATGTACGTGAAAAAAATGTGATCAATTTATATGGGGAAGGAGGGAGTATCTATCTTCCATTTTCAAAATGAAATATTTGGGTGAGGTGGAGAGTATCCTACAAACAAAAAGTAGGAATCATAATGGGGGTTATGCCTTGAGTCAATCTCATTATATTGAGAATATTTTGACTAGGTTTAAATATCTTGGACTTTAAGAGTTCAGTACTCCTCTTTATCCAAATCTGAAATTAGGTACTAATTTGGTAGAGCAGTAGCACAACTAAAATATGCTAGTGTTATTGTAGCGTAGTGTATACTATGCATTGCACAAGATCATATATTGCTTTCTCTATGTATGAACTTAGTATATTTACAAGTAACCCTAGTGTATAGCACTGAAAGGCTATTGGTAGAATCTTAGGTTACCTTAAGAGAACCATGAGATCTGCATTGTTCTACAATAATTATCCGGCTGTATTAGAAAGATACACCAATTGAAGTTGGATCACGAGTATGGAAGATAATAAGTGGTTGGGTATTTACCCTTGCAAAAGGAGCAGTTTTTTGAGCAAGCAAGAAACAAATTTACATATCTCATTCCAATATTATGGAA
Source organism: Escallonia rubra (assembly GCA_033065855.1). Taxonomy (NCBI): domain Eukaryota; kingdom Viridiplantae; phylum Streptophyta; class Magnoliopsida; order Escalloniales; family Escalloniaceae; genus Escallonia; species Escallonia rubra. Next base: position 624,160 of record JAVXUO010002358.1, read on the forward strand.
TCCAAATTTAGCAAGTGGTAACAAAGCAGACTAGATTAGAGGTTCCTAATCCTATGCCTCCTATTTCTATTTACAGTGATAAGGAAGCCACTTAATCAAGAGCATATAGTAGTATCTATAATGGTAAGTAAAAACGTACAAGTCTAAAAAATAAATTTGTGAGACAATTCCTACATGATAGCATTAGCACAATTGTCTATGTGAGGTCAAGTAGCAAGAACCTTTGCAGATACACATACAAAATCTTTGTCAAGAGAGCTACTAAGAATGACATCTTGTGAGATGGTATTGAAACATGTGGCATTAATTACCAGTAATAGTAACCCAACCTAATACTAGGAAATGACTACTTGTAAGGTTTAAAGGGTAAAAATAAGTTACGAGTGATTGCTAGTTTGATAATTGTGAGCCCCCTTTTAACTAAGTTTTCAGTATGTCCATTACAATTTGGAGGTTGAGAATTTTCTCTTAATGAAGGATGAGACTATTTTGCAATGCATTCTTAATCACGAAAACTCATAGTATAACTTCACTCATATAAACTTAGAAGTGGTGCCGCTTCTTATATGCAATACTCTGTTTTAAAGTAAAGAGTAGCTTTAAACTAATAAGTCTTATATAACTTTTGAGTATAATTTGCTCTAACGAGAGGTTTAAAACGAAAGATACATTTGCTTATATATATTAGTTTCACGCATGTCTTGGCTATATATGATTATAAATCGTTTGTTGTTTTCAAACAAGTGGGGGATTGTTGGGTTTGAGGAGTTTGTTTGAATAAACCAAGCAAACTCCTGAGTCTCACATTGCTTAGAAATGGTTTTGAAAAAGGTACATTGCCAATCAAAAAGGGTACACCAATCAATCCCAATAGAAGCACTCATACAAGAAGGCAGGCAAGCACCCAAGCAAGAAGGCAACCAAACCTTATATTTTAATATTAATGTAGTTCTTGTTTTAACCCCAAAAAAAAAAAGAGAATTGATTAAACAAAAAGTAAAAATGTATGAAATCATGGGCATGTATCTCATGGATGCAGTAGAACTCAAATTATGAACCGGTCCCTCTACCAAAAGCCAATAAAATGCTCGAAGTGAAAGATAAGAAAGAATGTTCCCGCTTAGCAGCTAAAAGACCATAATTGACATTAACATCTTAGATAACTATAACTAAGAAAAGAAAATAATAGAAAAGGAAATCCACATTTTCTGGTCAATCAAAATAATACATGAAAGATATTGAACACGAATATGTACATTAACATCTTAGATAACTATAACTAAGTCAATAACATGAAATCATGCACTAACATACCCTTCTATTTAGCAACACCACTGCAAGTATGTTACTCTATCAATATTGTTAGCTTATGTCACAGGCAAGAAATAAAACAACATCAAAGATCCAAGGAATCATATGCAAAACCAATCTAAATAATCGTTGAGACAAAAGGATTTTGCCATTACTGTGATTGTTCTTAGGTCCAATCACATGGAAGAAAGAAACATATGAAATAGCACCTTACACTTATTGCTTCAAGGAAGTAAACAATTACTACACTTATTATTTCAAGGAAATCAAATGTCAGTAGATATACAGAAATGTGGTCAAGTTTTTTTTAGAGAGAACTGTTACCGGTTGTTAAAATTGATAAGCCAACAAAAACTTAATTATTATCCAACCAAAAGTGAAAGAAAATCCACCAAAAGCCAGCAAAACAATGAGTACTTTGATAAAAGAATACCAAGAGAAGTGTGCCTATATATATATATGGAAGTCAATCTCTATCTACTGGTGGAGAAATAAAGATGTTTCCGACTATTATCTGACCGTCCACGTCGCCCGGTGAGGTGAGCGACCGAGATGATTATTTTTAAAAAGTTTTCCGCTTAACCGCTCCCGAGAGAAGCGGTTAGAATTTTTCCAAAAATGCCCCAACATCACTTCACTCATTCTCATTGTCATTCGCCTCTCTCTCCCTCTCTCTATGTCTCCTCTTCTACCGCTCATCTCTCTCTTCTTCACCGACTGTTTTCTTCCCACACCGTCACAACACCTACAACATCAGAATCCCCACCACCACCACCACCAACATCACCATCCCCACCTCCAACAAAAAACCACAAGAATCGCCATTAGAATCGGCATTCGCTTTGCCACAGTCGAGGTCTATTCCAGATCTAAGCCAAAATCGCCACCAATTCGGTGGTTTTGGCTTCAATCTAGCTTAGATCTCGATTAATTTGGCTCGGATCTACAACATATTCTAGAATTTAAAGATTCAGAAGATAATACGGGTGGAGTTGTAGGCGGCAGTTGGTGGCTGTTGCCCCAACTATGGTGGGTGTGCGTCGTGGTTCTGTCTTCTTTCTCTTATCTCTCTATATTTGCGAAAGTAGCAGTAGTGTTAGTGGGTGCTTGTAGGTGGGAATGGTGTTGATTGAGTGGTTGTTTCGTGGGTACGGTGGGTATGGTTGGGTTATGGACACGCTGATGGGGTGATTAGTTGTGGGGCGGTGGTGGTTGAGTTGTGTTGCTGGGGCTGTTGTTGGGTGGGTTACGGTGGTGGATGGGTGTTGGCGGTGGCATTGTTTGATGGGTACGGTGGTGTTGTGGTTGTAGGTGGGTGTTGTAGTGTTGGAGGGTGTCCACGGTGGTAGTGGAGGTGGTGCGTGGCTGTCCACTCACGGTGGTGGTGGCTGTAAGTGCCAAATCCTATTGGTGTTGTCAATTGGTTGCCGGTAGTAAAAAAAAAATTGGTGTTGGTTGGCAGATCATTTTGATGTTCGTTGGCGCCGGCGACGGTAGTGGCAGCCTTGTTGGACTTTTCCAATTGTACAGAACAGCCCTTTGGAAGGGCAACTATGGAAGATTTTGTAACAAATGCTGACTGCCACTAAGGCCACGTTTGACCCCGTTTTTTTTTTCTTTTTTTTTTTCAGTTTTGAAAATTGGAAAAAAAAAAAAGCGTTTGGTAACCATTTTTTTTCCTTCTTCAATTTAAAAAATCAGTTTTTAAACTGAAAAGTAAAAAAAAAAACTCAAAAAATTGGTTTTTTTTTTTTCACTTTTGGTTTTTTTTTTTGACCACCACCACCACCCTCCCACCGTCGGCAGCCACCTCAGGCGACCACCGCCAGAGACTGCCGGCAGCCACCTCCGGCCGCCGGCGACTGTCGGCAGCCACCTCTGGCCGTCGGCCACCACCGACGGTGACTGTCGGCAGCCACCTTCGGCCACCACCACTACCGTCGACCACTGCTACGCCCCACCACCTCCACTGCAAACCACAAAAAAAAAAAGACAAAATAAAAAGGGTTACCAAACACCAAAAAAAAAAAAAAAAGAAATTAAACACCCACTTGTTTTTGTAAAAAAAAAAAATTAAGCTGCTCTTTAAAAACTGAAAACCAAAAAAAAAAGTTTTGTCAAACGAACCCTAAGTGTAGCATATTAGTTTTGAAAAAGAAAAGGATCTGGACCTCGTCCACTAGGCGACGTGGAGGGCTAGATGACGGTTGGAGAAATCTTTATTTCTCCACCAATAGACATAGATCGGCTATATATATACCCCATTTTGCTAGCGCTATATATATATATATATATATATATATATATATATATATATATATATATGGGGGGCGATCCCCATCGACCGGTGGGAAAAAAAAAATTTCCCACCGAATCGCCACTAATACATGCGATTGCAAAAAAAATAAATTTGAGCCGCAATTGGGCCAAAGTGGGCCACAGAGGAGCCGCAGAGGAGCCGCAATTGGCTTTTGGGCCAATCCAAAGCCAATCGCAAGACATACATGCGATTGGCCCAAAGCCAATCGCAAGACTATCATGCGATTGACTTTGGGCCAATCGCATGTATTTCTTGCGATTGGCCCAAGGCCAATTGCTGGCCACTTCGGCAGTAACCCCCCGTGGCCCCCACCCCTCTTCCCCCCCCCCCCCCCCGTGGCCTTCTCCCTCCCTGGCCCCCACCACTTGCGGCAGATCCCCCCCCCGGGCCCCCACCCCTCTTCCCCCCTCCCACCCGTGACCTCCTCCCTCCCCTTGGCCCCCACCCCTCTTCGACACATGGCACAAGATGGCTTGGCCCCCCCCCCTTCCACGGCTCCCCCTGCATTATTCGGTCCTTTCCCCCCCACTTTTCTGTCTATAAAATCCCTCTTCCCCGAATTATTTCTTGCACTCTCCTCATCCTCCCTATCTCACCTACATAATCTCCACAACAATACGAGCGAAAAAAATTTTACGCTAGAAGAAGATCGGTGGATAACCGCTAGAAGAAGATCGGTGGATTTCTTCGTCATTTTTTTCAAGTCAAAACAAGTAAGTATTTTGAATTTTCTTATAATTCAATGTTAATTTAAATTGTTCGTACGCTTAAATTGTTCTTACCATAGTCTAAAATTCGTGTTTAGGGCGTCAAAATCACGTTTTTACAAATCGGGGTATTACATTCGAAAGATTCGAAAATAGAGATTTTTTAGGGCGTCAAAATTATGATCTTTCACGAATTTATAAAAAATATCTAGAGCTAGATTTTGCCAAAGTGCAAAGAAGAGACCCTAGTTATTTTTAAAAGATCTGTATCAGGTAAAAATTTCAGATTTTTCCAAAGACTGGAAAGGGGTTAACTGATACGCGCAACCTTGTAACTTCGCAGTGTAATTTAAAATATCAAGCTAGCGCGATTTCGCGTGAAATTTTTTTGAGAACCCTAGGATGTTGGAAAGTTCCATTCCCCAGGAATTCGGGCCATTCCGAAGCCGGTAGCAATTTTTTGCCGAACGGGCTTTTAAGCGCTCGATCCGGACACCGGTTCGGGATTTTTTGACGAAAAATCCCTAAAATGCTTTTTAGATCAAGGATGAACTCAGCAACCTTAGAATCGCGTCTTAAAGCACTTTTGAGATTTTTCCCGATGCCAGGGGGCATTTTGGTAATTCGCCGCCCGAGAGGGATATTTTCGTAATTTTACGTTGTCAACTTTTTCGAACGTCTTTTCAGTCCGTAAATGTATGCAAACCCTAGCGAAGATGGGAAGTTCCATTCCCCACGAATTCGGGCCATTCCGAAGTCGGTAGCAATTTTTTGCCGAACCGGCTTTTAAGCGCTCGATCCGGACACCGGTTCGGGATTTTTTGACGAAAAATCCCTAAAATGCTTTCTAGATCAAGGATGAACTCAGCAACCTTAAAATAGCAATCTTAAAGCACTTTTGAGATTTTTCCCGATGCCAGGGGCATTTTGGTAATTCGCCGCCCGAGAGGGGTATTCTCGTAATTTTATCCCGTCAACTTTTTCGAACGCCTTTTCAGTCCGTAAATGTAAGCAAACCACCTGAAAGGCTGATGTGAAGCCGATTCGCGGGGCGTTGGGGTCGCTAAAGGTGAAAACTTAATTAGACAGTTTTTCACGAATTTATAAAAAATAGCTAGAGCTCGATTTTGCGAAAGTGAAAAAAATAGACCCTAGTTATTTCTAAAAGATACGTATCAGGTAAAAATTTCAGATTTTTCCAAAGACTGGAAAGGGGTTAACTGATACGCGCAACCTTGTAACTTCGCAGTGTAATTTAAAATATCAAGCTAGCGCGATTTCACGCGAAACTTTTTTGAGAACCCTAGGATGTTGGGAAGTTCTATTCCCCAGGAATTCGGGCCATTCCGAAGCCGATAGCAATTTTTTGCCGAACGGGCTTTTAAGCGCTCGATCCGGACACCGGTTCGGGATTTTTTTACGAAAAATCCCTAAAGTGTTTTCTAGATCAAGGATGAACTCAGCAACCTTAGAATAGCGTCTTAAAGCACTTTTGAGATTTTTCCCGATGCCAGGGGCATTTCGGTAATTCGCCGCCCAATAGGGGTATTTTGGTAATTTCACGCTGTCAACTTTTTCGAACGTCTTTCCAGTCCGTAAATGTAAGCAAACCCTAGCGAAGATGGGAAGTTCCATTCCCCAGGAATTCGGGCCATTCCGAAGCCGGTAGCAATTTTTTGTCGAATGGGCTTTTAAGCGTTCAATCCGGACACCGGTTCGGGATTTTTGGACGAAAAATTCGTAAAATGCTTTTTAGATCAAGGATGAACTCAGCAACCTTAGAATAGCGTCTTAAAGCAGTTTCGAGATTTTTCCTGATGCCAGGGGGCATCTTGGTAGTTCGTCGCCCCCAGAGGGGTATTTTGGTAATTTTACGGTGTCAAGTTTTTGAAACGACTTCTCAGTCCGTAAATGTAAGCAAAGCACCTGAAAGGCTGATTTGAAGCCGATTCGCGGGGCGTTGGGGTCATAATGAACCCCGGGCCATTTCGGTAATTTGCCGCTCATCGGGGGCTATTTTCCTAATTTTACATTACACGAATTTCCTTAAAAACTTTTAGTTCAGGAAAGGGTGTGAGACACCCGAAAAGTTATTTAAAAGTTGTGAATTAGATAAAGCTTAAAAGTCGTTCGAAAAAACTATTCAGCTTTTCTGATGCCAGGGGGCATTTTGGTAATTCGCATTCCCGAGAGGGGTATTTTCATTACTTTGCCCCCTTCAGTTTTTCAAATGACTGCTTCGTCCAGAAATGTAAGCAAAGCACCTGAAAGGTTGTTTCGAAGCTGATTTGGGGCGTTAGGGTGATAATGAACCCCCGAGGGCATTTCGGTAATTTGCCGCTCATCGGGGGCTATTTTGGTAATTTTACATTATACAAATTTTCCAACGATTACACTGCAAATAATTTTTATTCTTCTTTTATTTAATTCTATGACTTGCTGAGAATGATATAATTTTTATTTTTTAGATTTCAGTATAACTATGGATGCAACTGGAGGAAGCAATTTTTGTGAAGGTTCTGATCCACCTTACATGGATCAAGTTTTTCAAACACTGGACGAAGTCCAAGCATACTACAGAGCATATTCGAAAACGATGGGTTTCGGTATTAGAACTAAGACGACTAGAAAACGGGTGAATACCGATCAAATTTGTGCAAGACTATTTGAGTGTCATCGAGGAGCACCGCATGTACCCCCGGTCGTTCAGATCAGTGACGAAGGGACAACAAAACAAAGAAAACGCGACACATTTCCGGGTACCGGCTGCAAGGCCCATGTGTATGCAGTACACCGGAAAAAAGAAAACCATTGGGTTGTGACGGGAGTGGAGTTGAGTCATAATCATCAGTTGATGACCCCCAGTAAGATTGGTCAAATTCATCAACACCGAGAAATTAGCGCGGCACACAGACAACTGATTTTTACAATGGCCGGGGCTAAAATTCCACCTTCTAAGATGATGGGGGTTTTCTCAAGCCAGGCTGGGGGGATTGACAGGTTGAGTTTCAACGAAGTAGACCTTCGAAATGAACTTCGTGCTCAGAAGAGATAGTCTTTCGGTAGGAGTGATGCTCAAGCTACACTTGATCTCTTCAGGTGCCTTCAGAGTGAGAATTCTGGATTTTTCTACAGTCTCCAACTGGATGATGAGAACCGCATTAGTACTATATTTTGGGCGGACCCCCGTTCTAGAGCTGCTTACCAAAATTTTGGGGATGTTGTGACGTTTGACACCACATACCGCACCAATAAGTACTCTATGCCTTTTGCTCCGTTCACCGGGGTGAACCACCACTATCAGTCAATCTCGTTTGGCTTTGCCCTGCTTAGGGATGAGACGGAGGAGTCATTTACGTGGTTATTTGAAACGTGGCTTCAAGCAATGTATCACATTCCTCCAAAGACCATCATCACCGACCAAGATCTGGCAATGAAAAATGCAATCGCTAAGGTCCTTCCAGATACTCACCATGGACTGTGCACGTGGCACATAAGCAACAAATATCCCGAACGGCTTCACAATGTATATGCAAACCATCCGGAATTCAAGACTGACTTTAATACATGTGTGAAGAAATCGTTGACGGTAGACGTGTTCGAGGAGAGGTGGGCCACGTTAATGGATGACTACAATTTGCACAATCATGCCTGGTTACAATCGTTGTATGCGATCAAGACACAGTGGGTCGGTGCCTACACAAAGAAGTTTTTTGCAGCCGGAATGACTACGACCTCGAGAAGCGAAGCTATGAATTCATTCTTTGATGGGTACGTAAGCCAGTCTTCAAGTATAGTGGACTTCGTACTAGAGATGCAGAAAGCCGTTGATAGGCAATTGTACCGTGAGAGAGAAGCCGACGCGGCTACAGTTTACAGGGAAAGAGCCATACTACTCTTTTCAGCTTTGGAGGTTCATGCGGCTCAAGTCTATACCAAGGAAATGTTTAGACAGTTTCAGAATGAACTACTAAAGTCTAATCAATATGGCATGACAAAGTTGCACGAGTATTCCACCAGAGATCTCAAGGTTTATGCTTTGACAAACGTGACGAATTTCGCCAATCCGTGCTCTTCGTCGACTCCGAGGAACAGAAGACATTTTACCGTTGCTAAATGTATGGACACCGGGTTGGTAAATTGCAACTGTCAATTGTTTGAGCATAAAGGTATACTTTGTCGACACGCGTTGAGGGTTTTGAGCTCCAAGAATGCTCGTGAAATCCCTCCACAGTATATCTTGGCCCGGTGGACGAAGGAAGCCAATAGAGTCCACGGTCACATTCCTTACGTGCCCAATGTTTCAGTTGATTTCGAGCAATCTGAGACGCTGCGATATAATCACCTTTGTAACATCATGCACGGTTTATCAATGGATGCAGCGTCAACATTTGATGGGTACACGTATCAAGTTGAAGCAGCCGCACGGGATAAGGCTAAGCATGTGGAGTTTAGGATGGCTGATCCAGGCCTAAGACGGGACACTCTGACTACTCGGACGACTCCAGCCGGTAGATTAAATCGAGCCAAACAGCCAGTCATTGACGGCACTAGCATGCAAGGTGAGGAGGACGACATTTTTGATCCAATTATTGCACAAACAAAACGGCGAAAACGAGAAATACGCATGAAGAATCCGATTGAAAAACCAACGGCTCAAAAAAAATTACGAAAGTGTGCGTTGTGTAATAAGATGACTGATCATGACAAGAGAAACCATTATAAAGTGTTAGGTCTCGAACCTGGCATGGGATTCGAGGAGGACGATGATGATGAAGAGTTTTGGGGTTAATGTTTCAGTTGTATAATGAATAACTTTTATAATGAGCATAAATTTGTGATTTGGTTTGTTGAATCTTTAATTTGTGATTTGGTTTGTGGATTATTGAAAAATCTCGTAATTTTTTGCGTCACTTTTTCGGCAAGATACGGGACACGTTATTTTTTGGGTTTTCCTATGGGAGGCCTATTCGGGCACACTTTAGGGCCCAATTCATGCCTTCCGAAAAATCTCGTAAATTTTTTTGTCACTTTTTTTTTGTTCATTGCACCTCAGGCACGCTAGTTAGCCCATTCGTAAGAATTTCGGCAAGATACGGGACACGTTTTTTTTTGGGTTTTCCTATGGGAGGCCTATTCGGGCACACTTTAGGGCCCAATTCATAGCTTCCGAAAAATCTCGTAATTTTTTTTGTCACTTTTTTTTTGTTCATTGCACCTCAGGCACGCTAGTTAGCCCATTCGTAAGAATTTCGGCAAGATACGAGACACGTTATTTTTTGGGTTTTCCTATGGGAGGCCTATTCGGGCACACTTTAGGGCCCAATTCATAGCTTCCGAAAAATCTCGTAATTTTTTTTGTCACTTTTTTTTTGTTCATTGCACCTCAGGCACGCTAGTTAGCCCATTCGTAAGAATTTCGGCAAGATACGAGACACGTTATTTTTTGGGTTTTTCTATGGAAGGCCTATTCGGGCACACTTTAGGGCCCAATTAAAGTACTTCCGAAAAATCTCGTAATTTTTTTTGTCATTTCTTTTTTGCTCATTGCCCTTTAGGCACGCTAATAGGCCATATATATGAATTTCGGCGAAAATCGAGACAAATAATTATTTTGAAAATCCTATAATGTATTAATATTCGTGCACATTGTATCGCCAAATTCATAGCAACAATAAAAAAATTATGTACATTTTTTTCAGGGGTTCTTTGCTCATTGCACCATAGTCACGCTAATTAGGATAATGGTAATGAAGCCATCTAGCTTCATTTTTTTTCAGCTCCCAGGCTATCCTATACCTAAACGTCAAGGCAGCCTTCCTTGTCCACGACGTATATCTGAGCACCTCCGAGCGAGCAATGTAGTCCATGTACTTGAGGACGTAAATCCCGCAATCATGACTGTTATATTGCTTTGGTCGGTCCTGTATCATCTCGACCGTCCAAGGCTCTACCGTCGAATTCCTGGTGATGGATTCCCCCGAATAATCTCGGCACGCTAGCGAGAAGATAGTAGTCTGCATCCAACAATAAAAAAAGGTCATCAATATATGTTACAATAAGAATATACTATGAGCCAAGGTCAACCGATAAAAACTAACCACTGCAGTGATGTACTCGCTGTATATCTGTGCCAGCGACCGAAAGGGAGAGTCCTCCCGTAGGCTATCGTATATGTTGACCGCTCTGTTTGCTGGATAGAGAACTAATAGGAACCAGTGGTGTTCATGATGGCAAGGTATCATGACAAGGTTCGCATGAGCAGCGTGACATTGATTGTCTGCGGTCAACAGGGCTAACAAGTTTCCAGCTGGTTTCCACTTACCCATGCCTGCCCCTCGCCTCCTCGATTCTGTGAACTCCCTCATGCTGGTCACCATTAATGGGACAAGATAAGTGGGATACATGTTAAGCTTCAAATCTTCGCACTGGTTATAACGTAGCTCTCTAATCCGGAGCAGATCTATATAAGCGTTCATGACAAAATTTGAAATATCTGTCTCCGGTGCCAACATTCTCACATCCGTGTGACCTAGCAATGTTCCAAGAGGAAAGTCTGTTGAATCGACAGGCTCAGGCCCGAAGTAGTGCCGGTCGATCCAATCCCGCTTCCATCGCCTCAATGGCTTTGTCGCTTGTCCTTTATCCGACCGGTTGCTTGGGCGCGAGGCCTGGATTCCTACTTGGGTCACCTGACTCTGGCGCTGAGAGTCGTACGTGTCAGGAGGCAAGCGACTAGACAGCTCCCAGAACTCACTCTGGGGCACAAAGTCGTAGGTGTCAGGAGGCAAGAGACTAGACGGCTCCCACACCACACTCTGGGGCACATCGTCGTACGCGTCCGGAGGCAAGGGACTAGACGGCTCCCCCAGGCCCTGACTCTGGGGCTGAGAGCCGAACGGGTCAGGAGGCAAGCGACTAGACGGTTCCCCTTGGTAACCCCGGTACGCAACACCAAAGTTGTGAAGATCAGTCTTGTACGACTCAACGGAGCTCTTGAAACTGTCAGGCGCATGCGCAACATACCAGTCAAACCGCTCGAGCTGCTTGAACATCTCAGTGCCCTTGTCAACCTAAAAACATGCATAGAAAAATCACCGTCATCATTTCAGGCATGGTCGAGAAGGTGCACAAATAAATATTGAAACGACACTAGAGTTGACTTACAATGCTCAATGCCCAGAACTGGTCATAGACCTCACGTGGCGCGTACGATGTCTTCCTCACTTCGGAAGGGCGATTCACCCTCGTGCGCGTCACCCTGAGAAACCACTGTAAGTATTCCTCAGTACTAATGCCGTCGTGCTTCAGCGATACAAGGCTATCATACGTTTCCTGCCAGGTATTCCACTGTTGCACCTCGTCACCCAACAAAATCAAGGCATTAGCCACCTCGAAGTTCGGCCCTCGACCACCCCTGTATGGCCGCATGTCTACAGCGGGTTTTGGTATCCCCTGTGGACAGCCAGCTTGCTTCATAGCTCGATCGGGCATCTGAAACTCACATTCTTCGAAGTGAATGAGCGGCACCCGAACCAAACCTGCCAGCACGTACGACACCGGAAGTTGCCAACACCACTCATCCAACCGATGCATCACCTTGCCATATGGCTGCCACGTCACCTGGGATGCATCCATCATATCTAGTTCCCCCCGATAGAACATTAGATTGTGGTGAGGGTCTACCCGTCTACTCCGTTTGGGCCTAGGCCCCCAGGCCCACACCCTAGGCCACGTCTCATCGGAATCAGCTACGGGCTGTGGACGACCCGTGGGTAGCCTCTCGTAAGACCAAACCTGTGAATGCAAACATAATATGGAATTAGTTATTAATCACGAATATATTGACACGTCAACGAAGAATATAAATGCTCAAACCTGTAACAGAGTGATGCAGGCGGCAATGGACTTGGCACCCTTTCTCGTAGCTTTGTGCAATGCTCGATATAGGTGCGCAAGGACAGCTGAACCCCACGAATACGAGTATACCTCCTCAAGATCCTCCAAGAACACCAAATACTTCGGATGCACCGTGTTTTTTTTTTGCGTCGGAAGTAATATAGATCCAATAATATACAAAAGGAATGCCTTCGTATACACCGAAAAATCATGAGGAGTGTATTCATCCGGTAGCTCGCCGTACTGCTCTCTCAGCCATTTAAGTTTTATGCCGTTGGTTGTAAGAGCTTCCCTCGGAATTCCCGAAAAATACTGCCTAGCCATCTTCGCTATGGATGCAGACGTTTTACTCGAAGTAATGGGTCTACCGTGACATGGGATTCCAAGTATAAATCCCACGTCCTCTAATGTAATAGTCATTTCACCAAACCGGAAGTGAAATGAGTTCGTCTCGCCCCTCCATCGTTCAACTAGAGCGGATATAAGGCAATCGTCGTGCCGAGACCAAATCCCGCAATCGGTGAACAACGTCAAATTTTGATTGTGTAGTAGTTCTATTTGTTCCTCGTTCAGTACCCACTCGTCGAGGTGACTTGTGCTTTGAAATGTTTCCAAAACACCCCTATCGACACCGTCAAATACGTGCCTCGCGACGTGGTCATCGTCATCGTATAGGATTGATGTATCATGAGGTCCAGGGTTGAAATCCATATCTGTAAGAACAAAATATAATCGTAAACTAACTTAGCGTCCATAATATTTACATTCCAAAACTGTAACTGAATCGTTAACCTAGCTTACCAACGCAATAGCAATAGTCATTAAATCATTATTTTAATGTATGAAAACCATTCCTCACTTCCCACCACTCCGAACGCTTAATAACCCTAGCCGCCTTTCGCTAGGGTGTGCTTACATTTACGGACTGAAAAGTTGTTCGAAAAAGTTGACGGGATAAAATTACGAGAATACCCCTCTCGGGCGGCGAATTATCAAAATGCCCCCTGGCATCGGGAAAAATCTCAAAAGTGCTTTAAGACGCTATTCTAAGGTTGCTGAGTTCATCCTTGATCTAAAAAGCATTTTAGGGATTTTTCGTCAAAAAATCCCGAACCGGTGTCCGGATCGAGCGCTTAAAAGCCCGTTCGGCAAAAAATTGCTACCGGCTTCGGAATGGCCCGAATTCCTGGGGAATGGAACTTCCCAACATCCTAGGGTTCTCAAAAAAGTTTCGCGTGAAATCGCGCTAGCTTGATACTTTAAATTACACTGCGAAGTTACAAGGTTGCGCGTATCAGTTAACCCCTTTCCATTCCTTGGAAAAATCTGAAATTTTTACCTGATACGTATCTTTTAGAAATAACTAGGGTCTATTTTTTTTACTTTCGCAAAATCGAGCTCTAGCCATTTTTTATAAATTCGTGAAAAACTGTCTAATTAAGTTTTCACCTTTAGTGACCCCAACGCCCCGCGAATCGGCTTCAAATCAGCCTTTCAGGTGGTTTGCTTACATTTACGGACTGAAAAGGCGTTCGAAAAAGTTGACAGCGTAAAATTACGAAAATACCCCTCTCGGGCGGCGAATTACCAAAATACCCCCTGGCATCAGGAAAAATCTCGAAAGTGCTTTAAGACGCTATTCTAAGGTTGCTGAGTTCATCCTTGATCTAGAAAGCATTTTTCGGGAATTTTCGTCAAAAATTCCCGAACCAGTGTCCGGATCGAGCGCTTAAAAGTTTCATAGGCAAAAAATTGCTACCGGCTTTGAAAATTCCCGCAATCGTGGGGAATGGAACTTCCCATCTTCGCTAGGGTTTGCTTACATTTACGGACTGAAAAGGCGTTCGAAAAAGTTGACAGCGTAAAATTACGAGAATACCCCTCTCGGGCGGCGAATTGCCAAAATGCCCCCTGGCATCGGGAAAAATCTCAAAAGTGCTTTAAGACGCTATTCTAAGGTTGCTGAGTTCATCCTTGATCTAAAAAGCATTTTAGGGATTTTTCGTCAAAAAATCCTGAACCGGTGTCCGGATCGAGCGCTTAAAAGCCCGTTCGGCAAAAAATTGCTACCGGCTTCGGAATGGCCCGAATTCCTGGGGAATGGAACTTCCCAACATCCTAGGGTTCTCAAAAAGGTTTCGCGTGAAATCGCGCTAGCTTGATATTTTAAATTACACTGCGAAGTTACAAGGTTGCGCGTATCAGTTAACCCCTTTCCAGTCTTTGGAAAAATCTGAAATTTTTACCTGAGACGTATCTTTTAGAAATAACTAGGGTCTATATTTTTCACTTTCGCAAAATCGAGCTCTAGCTATTTTTTATAAATTCGTGAAAAACTGTCTAATTAAGTTTTCACCTTTAGTGACCCCCACGCCCCGCGAATCGGCTTCAAATCAGCCTTTCAGGTGGTTTGCTTACATTTACGGACTGAAAAGGCGTTCGAAAAAGTTGACAGCGTAAAATTACGAAAATACCCCTCTCGGGCGACGAATTACCAAAATGCCCCATGGCATCAGGAAAAATCTCAAAAGTGCTTTAAGACGCTATTCTAAGGTTGCTGAGTTCATCCTTGATCTAGAAAGCATTTTAGGGATTTTTCGTCAAAAAATCCCGAACCGGTGTCCGGATCGAGCGCTTAAAAGCCCGTTCGGCAAAAAATTGCTACCGGCTTCGGAATGCCACGAATTCGTGGTGAATGGAACTTCCCATCTTCGCTAGGGTTTGCTTACATTTACGGACTGAAAAGACGTTCAAAAAAGTTGACAGCGTAAAATTACGAAAATACCCCTCTCGGGCGGCGAATTACCAAAATGCCCCTGGCATCAGGAAAAATCTCAAAAGTGCTTTAAGACGCTATTCTAAGGTTGCTGAGTTCATCCTTGATCTAGAAAGCATTTTTCGGGAATTTTCGTCAAAAATTCCCGAACCGGTGTCCGGATCGAGCGCTTAAAAGTTTCATAGGCAAAAAATTGCTACCGGCTTCGGAAATTCCCGCAATCGTGGGGAATGGAACTTCCCATCTTCAGTAGGGTTTGCTTACATTTACGGACTGAAAAGGCGTTCGAAAAAATTGACAGCGTAAAATTACGAGAATACCCCTCTCGGGCGGCGAATTACCAAAATGCCCCCTGGCATCGGGAAAAATCTCAAAAGTGCTTTAAGATGCTATTCTAAGGTTGCTGAGTTCATCCTTGATCTAAAAAGCATTTTAGGGATTTTTCGTCAAAAAATCCCGAACCGGTGTCCGGATCGAGCGCTTAAAAGCCCGTTCGGCAAAAAATTGCTACCGGCTTCGGAATGGCCCGAATTCCTGGGGAATGGAACGTTCCAACATCCTAGGGTTCTCAAAAAATTTTCGCGCGAAATCGCACTAGCTTGATATTTTAAATTACACTGCGAAGTTACAAGGTTGCGCGTATCAGTTAACCCCTTTCCAGTCGTTGGAAAAATCTGAAATTTTTACCTGATACAGATCTTTTAAAAATAACTAGGGTCTCTTTTTTGTACTTTAGAAAAATCTAGCTCTAGATATTTTTTATAAATTCGTGAAAGATCATAATTTTGACGCCCTAAAAAATCGCTATTTTCGAATCTTTCGAATGTAATACCCCGATTTGTAAAAACGTAATTTTGACGCCCTAAACACGAATTTTAGACTATGGTAAGAACAATTTAAGCGTACGAACAATTTAAATTAACATTGAATTATAAGAAAATTCAAAATACTTACTTGTTTTGACTTGAAAAAAATGACGAAAAATCCACCGATCTTCTTCTAGTGGTTATCCACCGATCTTCTTCTAGCGTAATTTTTTTTTCGCTCGTATTGTTGTGGAGATTATGTAGGTGAGATAGGGAGGATGAGTAGAGTGCAAGAAATATTTCGGAGAAGAGGGATTTTATAGACAGAAAAGTGGGGGGAAAGGACCGAATAATGCAGGGGGAGCCGTGGAAGGGGTGGGGGCCAAGCCATCTTGTGCCAGGTGTCGAAGAGGGGTGGGGGCCAAGGGGAGGGAGGAGGTCACGGGTGGGAGGGGGGAAAGAGGGGTGGGGGCCCGGGGGGGGGGGGAATCTGTCGCAAGTGGTGGGGGGGCCATGGGAGGGAGAAGGCCACCGGGGGGGGAAGAGGGGTGGGGGCCACGGGGGTTACTGCCGAAAATGGGCAGCAATTGGCCTTGGGCCAATCGCAAGAAATACATGCGATTGGCCCAAAGTCAATCGCATGATAGTCTTGCGATTGGCTTTGGGCCAATCGCATGTATGTCTTGCGATTGGCTTTGGATTGGCCCAAAAGCCAATTGCGGCTCCCCTGCGGCTCCTTTGTGGCCCACTTTGGCCCAATTGCGGCTCAAATTTTTTTTTTTTGCAATCGCATGTATTAGTGGCGATTCGGTGGGAAATTTTTTTTTCCCACCGGTCGATGGGGATCGCCCCCCATATATATATATATATATATATATATATATGTATATGTATATATATGTATATATGTATATATGTATATATATGTATATATGTATATATACATATATACATATATATATGCGGACCGATCCCTGTCTACCGGTGGAAAAAATTTTATTTTTCCCACCGAACCGCGATTTAGAACAGCGGTTGGGAAGAAAGGACGGCTGTCGCATTAATGACGGAGAAAAGGACGAAAATCAAACAAAAATATCACGAGAAAATGTGTGATAATCTCACGAGGTGAGATTTTCTCACAAAGACACCAACCGCATTTCATTTATGCGGATGGCATTAATGGCCCAACCGCATAAATGAAATGCGGATGGTGGTGTCTTCAATGGCCCAACCGCATTTCATTTATGCGGATGGCATTAATGGGCCAACCGCATAAATGAAATGCGAATGTAGTCTTCATTGGCCCCTCCCACCCGGTGATGCTCTGCCCCGTGGCGCCCCCCCCCCCCCGGTGAAGCCCCCACTCGGTGTCCTTCCCCTAATTTTTGTGATGCCACGTGGCATCCTTCCCTCCCCCGTGATGCCCCCACGTGATGTCTTTCCCCCTCTTTTCTTTTTTTGCAGAGACAACTCTTCTGCCAAATTTTTTTTTGCCGCAGCCTTTGACCGCGCTCAATCACGGGTTTTTTTTTTTCTGTCTTCTTTCTTCTCACTTTTCTCCCTTTATAATCCCCTCCCCCGAACCCTTCTTCTGCACTCTATCATCTTTACCAACAATACTCTCCACAATAATACTCTCCACAACAATACTCTCCACAACAATACAAACCAAAATATTTTACGCTAGAAGATCGGTGAATTTTTCTTGAAATATATATCAAGTCACAACAAGTATTTTGAATTTCCTTATAATTCAATGTTAGGTTTATACAAATCAGCGTATTACATTTATAGATTCCAAAATAGCGATTTTTTAGGGCGCCAAATATAGACAGTTTTTCACGAATTTATAAAAAATAGTTAGAGCTCGATTTTGCCAAAGTGCAAAAAAGAGAACCTAGTTAGTTTTAAAGGATCTGTATCAGGTAAAAATTTCAGATTTTTCCAAAGATTGTAACACTATGTGTGTTTAATGCGAATACGAAACGTAATTATCGCTAAAGGCGAAAACTTAACTAGACAGTTTTCACGAATTTATAAAAAATAGCTAGAGCTAGATTTAGCCAAAGTACAAAAAAGAGGCCCTAGTTATTTTTAAAGGATCTGTATCAGGTAAAAATTTCAGATTTTTCCAAAGACTGGAAAGGGGTTAACTGATACGGGGTACCTTGTAAGTCTGCAGTGTATTTTAAAATATCAAGCTAGCGCGACTTCGCGCGAAAATTTTACGAGAACCTTAGGATGTTGGGAAGTTCCATTCCCCAGGAATTCGGGCCATTCTGAAGCCGTTACCTATTTGTTTGGCCGAACGGCCCTTTAAGCGCCCGATCCTGACACCGGTTCGGGATTTTTGGGCGAAACCTCCGTAAAATACTTTTTAGGTCAAGAATGAATTCAGGAAGCTTAAAATAGCATTTCGAAGCACTTTTGAGATTTTCCGATGCCAGGGGCATTTCGATAATTCGTCGCCCCGAGAGGGGTATTTCGGTAATTTTACAGTGTTAAGTTTTTCGACGGACTTGTTAGTCCAGAAATGTAAGCAAAGCACCTAAAAGGTTGTTTTGAAGCTGATTTGGGGCGTTTGGGTGATAATTAACCCCCGGGGGCATTTCTGTAATTTACCGCCCATCGGGGGTATTTTAGTAACTGAACGTTGGAACACAACTGGAGGAAATAATTTTCAACACTATGTGTGTTCCTAGGGTGTAACACTATGTGTGTTTAATGAGAATACGAAACGTAATTGTCGCTAAAGGCGAAAACTTAACTAGACGGTTTTTCATGCATTTATAAAAACTAGCTAGAGCTCGATTTTGCCAAAGTACAAAGAAGAGACCCTAGTTATTTTTAAAGGATCTGTATCAGGTAAAAATTTTAAATGTTTCCAAAGACTGGAGAGGGGTTAATTGATACGGGGAACCTTGTAACTCTACAGTGTATTTTAAAATATCAAGCTAGCGCGACTTCACGCGAAAATTTTACGAGAACCCTAGGATGCTGGGAAGTTCCATTCCCCAGGAATTCGGGCCATTCCGAAGCCGTTACCTATTTTTTTGGCCGAACGGCCCTTTAAGCGCCCGATCCGGACACCGGTTCGGGATTTTTGGGCGAAACCTCCGTAAAATACTTTTTAGGTCAAGAATGAATTCAGGGAGCCTAAAATAGCAATTCGAAGCACTTTTGCGAATTTCCGATGCCAGGGAGCATTTCGGTAATTCGCCGCCCTGAGCGGGGTATTCCGGTAATTTTACAGTGCTAAGTTTTTCGACGGACTTTTTAGTCCAGAAATGTAATTACAAAACCTGAAATGTTGTTTTGAATCTGATTTGGCACGCGTGGGGGTGATAATGAATCTTCGGGGGCATTTCGGTAATTTGCCGCCCACCGGGGGTATTTTAGTAACTGAACGTTGTAAAATTTTCCGACTAACTTTTAGTTCGGTTTCAAGGTGTAAGACACCTTGAAAGTTATTTTTTCCAGTTGTTCTGAGATGTTTGTTTGGGCAATGTCTGTTAGGGGGTATTTTGCATAAGTTGGGGGTATTTTGGTAACTTTCCCCCTTAAAATATATTGACGAAATATTTGGTATATAATTGACGTAATACATTTAAAAAGAGGTTTTAAAGCGGTTTTGTGGTGTTGGTGGTGTAGCGGGCATCGGGGGGTATATTGGTAAATTGCCACGTTGGCTCTAAAATTTAGGGAAGTAGAGTAATTAAGCGTTCGGAGTGGTGGCAAGTGAGGAATTGTTTTAATACATTGAAATAATGAGATAATGACTATTGCTAAGGCGTTGGTAAGCTAGGTTTAACATCCAGTTATATTTTTGGAATGCAAATATTATGGACGCTAAGTTGGTTTACGATTATATTTTGTTCTTAGAGATATGAATTTCAACCCCAGACCTCATGATAAATCAATCCTATACGATGACGATGACCACGTCGCGAGGTATGTATTTGACGGTGTCGACAGGGGTGTTTTGGAAACAATTCAAAGCACACGTCACCTCGAAGAGTGGGTATTGAACGAAGAACAAATACAACTATTACACCGTCAAAATTTGGCCATGTTCAGCGATTGCGGGATTTGGTCTCGACACGACGATTGCCTTATATCCGCTCTAGTTGAACGATGGAGGAGCGAGACGAACTCATTTCACTTCCGGTTTGGTGAAATGACAATTACATTAGAGGACGTCGGATTTATACTTGGAATCCCATGTCACGGCAAACCCATTACTTGGAGCAAACCGTCTGCATCCATAAAGAATATGGCTAGGCAGTATTTTCCGGAAATTTCGAAGGAAGCTCTCACAACAAACGGCATCAAACTTAAATGGCTGAGAGAGCACTACGGCGAGCTACCGGATGAATACACTCGTCATGATTTCGTGACGTATACGAAGGCATTCCTTCTATATATTATTGGAGCTATATTACTTCCGACGCATTCGAAAAACACGGTGCATCCGAAGTATATGGTGTTCTTGGAGGATCTTGAGGAGGTATACTCGTATTCGTGGGGTTCAGCTTTTCTTGCGCACCTATATCGAGCACTGCATAAGGCTACGAGAATAGGTGCCAAGTCTATTTCCGCCTGCATGACTCTATTACATGTATGAGCATTTATATTCTAGTTTTGACGTGTCAATATATTCGTGATTAATTACTAATTCCATATAATGTTTGCATTCACAGGATTGGTCTTACGAGAGGCTACCCACGGGTCGTCCACAACCGCGGGAATATTCTGATGAGACGTGGCCTAGGGTGTGGGCCTGGGGGCCCGAGACTAACCGAAAGAGACGGGTAAATCCTCACAACCATCTACAGTTCTCGGGGAGAACTAGATATGCTGGATGCACCCCAGGTGACGTGGCAGCCATACGGCAAGGTGATGCATCGGTTAGATGAGTATTGTTGGCAACTTCCGGTATCGTACGTGCTGGCAGGTTTGGTTCGGGTGCCGCTAATTCACTTCGAAGTATGTGAGTTTCAGATGCCCGATCGAGCTATGAGGCAAGCTGGCTGTCTACAAGGGATACCAAAACCCCCTGTAGACATGCGGCCATATAGGAGTCGTCAGCTTCCGAAATTCGAGGCGCTTGATGCCTTGCATTTGTTGAGCGATGAGGTTGAACAGTGGAATACTTGGCAAGAAACGTACAGTAGCCTTGTATCGCTCAAGGACGACGTCATCAGTATCGAGGACTACCTTAAATGGTTTCTCAACGTGACGCGCACGAGGGTGAATCGCCCTTCCCAGGTGAGGCAGCCATCGTATGCGCCACGTGAGGTTTATGACCAGTTCTGGGCATTGAGCATTGTAAGTCATGCTACTGTTGTTTCAATTTTTATTTGCACACCTTATCGACCATGCCTGAAATGATGACGGTGATTTTTCTATGCATGTTTTTTAGGTTGACCAGGGCACTGAGGTGTTCAAGCAGCTTGAGCAGTTTGACTGGTACGTTGCGCATGCTCCTGACAGTCTGAAGAGCTCCATTGAGAGGTACAAGACTGATCTTCATAAATTTGATGTTGCGTACCGTAGTTATCGAGAGGAGCCGTCTAGTCGCTTGCCTCCTGACGCGTACGACTCTCAACCCCAGAGTCATGTGCGATTTCCGTCTAGTTGCTTGCCTCCTGACGCGTACGACTTGCAACACCAGAGTCAGGTGTGGGAGTCGTCTAGTCGCTTGCCTCCTGACACATACGACTCTCAACCCCAGAGTAAGGTGTGGGAGCCGTCTAGTCGCTTGCCTACTTACGTGCACGTCTCTCAGCGCCTGAGTCAAGTAGGATTCCAAGCGTCGTACCCAAGCATCCGGTCGGATAAAGGACAACCGACGAAGCCATTGAGTCCGGCGAAACGGGAGTTTAGGAACATTTGTTGGCATAATGGCCAGGCTTGCCGCATTTATGGCAAATAACTTTGGATTTAGGAAAAGATTTTCTTTTTGAAAATCTTTTAAAGGGTTTGGGCGATTCTTCTTTTCTGTATTTTTTAGAAAATTTAGGTTTTCTAAAAGGTTTTCTAGTTTTGGAGACCTTTTCTTTTGTTCCGTAATTAGGAACAGAAAGGGTGTCATAACCAAATTGATAACAAAATTGTCCAAGCTCAGTTCGTCCAGATTTATGTTCTTTTTTGAGCTGATTTTTTAATTTGAAATCATTACATAAAACTAGGCCTTCAGCGCATATTTCGCTAATTAACTCTCCAAAAGTATAGAGGGAGAAAGGTAAAGCACCATTATGCTTATTCCTAATCCTAGTCCTAACTCTTTCACTAAAAAGGTTTGGAAGACCGGCAATAAATCTTTCTTTCCAGAAATCTTGCTGGGCATCACTTCTCTGATATAGTTTGGACAGGAAGACATCCTTGTACCATCTGAAATGAGTGAGGGTAGGACACCTAAGATTAATAAGGAGTTATCTGCCTCTTTCAAGAACAGTACTAGCGTTGCCTATAAAATGCTTAGTGATGGCTGTGACCAAAGTAGTAACAGCATCAGAAAGAGGTTGTTCATTGATTAAAATGGGGTTACCATTAGGTTCAATTTTAAAAGAATTCAGAATATTATTCTGATCAGTGGGGGTAAGATAAAAATCCCACCAACCACGAAGTTGGCCAGTAAAACCAGCAATGAGATAACGGGCTATAACGGCTTCACTTTCTCCGAGATTACGGTTACGGGCACTATTGGCCGCCATAAGCATATGTTGTAGAAGAGTGATGACCTGGTAGTCAGTCATTCCATCTAAATTCCATTCATAGATAGAAGATCCATTAAAGGATGATGGATTAGAAAAATTCTTTTCTTCTAATTGCATATCTACAGGGGTAGGTCTAGTGTAGTAATTTCTAAGAGGAGGTCTTGAATTAGTAGCTCAAATAGCAGTAATAAATTGCTTTTCTAGTTTGTCAGGTTCAATCTCAGACTCACTCCCTATATCTCCTATCATATTGATATGTTTAGGGGATGATTGAGAAGTCTCAACTTTAGGATATTTCTCTTTAGGAGTTTTGATTTGTCCTAGTTTAGACATTAATTCTTTGAGGAATTCACCACTCGGTTCTTTAGAATTTAATTTGAATCTGCTATCTAAGTCAATAGAAGGTTTGATTAAGGGTTGCTCAATATTTCTAACAACAGAGGAGCTGGAAGAAGCTAGATTAAAGCTAGGGGAAGTGCCGAAGATATTATCACTAATGCCTTTTGGAGGTTGCATTTTGCTGTAGAAATCAGAGACAACATCTTTGACCTGAAAGATGGTATCTTCAATTCTTGTGGTTTGTTCTCCAATTGTACTAAGAATAATATTAGTGTAATTGGATTGTTCGGCTAAAGATTGAATCTCACCAGCAGTAACAGAATTGAGGTGGTTGGAAGTACTGGTATCAACTATATGTTTTAAAGGAGCAGCGAGGAAATTGGAATTCATGTCTCCTTTCATGGCAAATTTTTTGAAAGGGGGATGGATGCTTTCCATCCCCCTTTCAATAGAATTCAGAATATTATTCTGAATTCTATAAAGATGAGAGTAAAGCCTGCCATCTAGCAAAAATCTGTTTTGAAGCAATATTTTTGACGTCATTTTCAAGAACATCTTTAGCAGCTTTACAATCAATACGTAATAAAAATTCTTGATTTAAAAGATCTTCTTCAAATTTGAGAATACAATTAACTATAGAAATAATTTCTTTCTTTATAGTAGAGTAATTTTGTTGAGCATTATTCCAATGTCCGGAAGTAAAACGAACTAATTGTTCCTTACCTTTAACTTTATGTTTTAAGATACCACTAGAACCGATATCTGAAGCATCAGTTTCAACTATTTTGAAAGCTTCAGGAAGAGGGAGGCAAAGACAAGGTAAAGTTTTGGCTCTAAGCTTAATTCTGCGAATTGCTTGAGTGTGGACAATAGTCCAAGGTTGAGGATTCTTTTGGTGTCTTTGATACAGGACTTTAGTATCTTTGTACAGATCCTGATAGAAGTCAGCGATATAGTTGAGACTACCAAGAAACCTCTGAAGTTGGGTTTTTTTCTCTAATTTCATCGGGAAATTTGGAAGCAAATTCAACAGATCTATCAATAGGGATAATAGATCCCTTTTCAATATTGTGGCCAAGAAATCTAATTTTTGTTTGGAAGAGACAAATTTTCTTGGCAGAAACAGCAAGACCATTATGCTTAATAATTTTAAGAAAAGTATTTAAATGCTTCCAATGCTGATCAATGGTCTGAGAATAGATGAGGACATCATCAATGTAGACAATTGGGAAATCCATATAAGGATTGAAAATATCATTCATGATGTTTTGGAATTCGGAAGGGGCATTTTTTAGTCCAAAGGGCATGACATTCCATTCAAAATGCCCAAAAAGAACTGTAAAAGCAATTTTATAGCGGTCCTTTTCATTAACTTGAATTTGCCAAAATCCAGACTTCATGTCAAATTTGGAAAAAATAGTGGCTTGACTAAGTCTATTTAGTAAATCTTTCTTATTAGGGATGGGATATCTAATCCATCTTAAAGCTTTATTAAGCGGTTTGTAGTTGATAACTAACCGGGGAACACCACGTTCCTTTTCAGCTTGTTTGTTGACATAAAAGGCCAGGCAGCTCCAAGGAGAGTAACTTTTTCGAATGAGCCTTTTATCTAATAAATCTTGTATTTCCTTCTTGCAATGATTAAGGAGTTCTTGACTCATTTGAATAGGGCGAGCCTTGGTGGGAAGATCCCTTTCATTGAAATCGGGTTCATAGGGAAGATTAATAATATGTTGCTTGCGATGCCAGAATTCATTAGGAACTTCAGCACAAATTTCGGACTAAATAGTCCTTTGAAAGTTACGGATTCTTTCTTTTTCTTGATCTAAATACCTATTAATCTTTTGGAACTTTAGATCCTCCTTAAGAAAGCAAATTTGATTTTGCCTAAAGATAAGTTCTTTCTTAAGAGAATGGATGATCTGTTCTTGAGGCGGATTGATAAATTTAAAGCATATGTCATGATCTAAAGCTTTCAAGTGAATGCCTTTATCATCAACAGTCATGGGATTAAGAAGGGAGAGAAAATGAGTGCCTAGAATAATGGATTGGCTTAAGCCACGAACAATAATAAAGTGGGATTTTAGGCAGATACCATCATTGCAAACCCAAGATTCAGAAATTTTATAATTAATTTTCATCCTGCCGTTGTTGGCAGTGGTAAGGGCTTGTCTGGTCGTTTCACAATACTTAGTAAGGACAAGGCCTTCCTTGATGCAATTCAGGTCAGCACCAGAATCAATAAGGGCTATTCCCTCAAAAGTGAAGTCTTTACTGATAACAATTTTGATACTGACATACCATTTTTGGAAGACAACTCTGTCAATGCTGAGAATTTCCTGTTCCTTAGAAGGACTAGGGATCTTGGTGTCATTAATAATATCAGGATTGATTTTAAGCCTATTATTATTGTCATTAAGATAAATTTCTTCTTCTTCTTCTTCACTTTTGACTTCTTCAATAGTATGAAGTTCTAAGAGGGAAATTCTGGTGAAGAGGGTCTTAACATCTCTTTTGAGGGAAAGAATTTCTCCTTGAGGGTCTTGGATGGTAGGACCTTTGGGTTCTATAGTTGGAGTCTGTCCATAACAGTAGAAAAATTAAAAGTATTTCCTATAGTAGGGATTTGCTTAGAATCATTAGGAGTAGGAGGGCTTTGTTTTCCATGAAGATATTTAAAAATAACTTGTTTCTTCTTTTCAGGATCATCAATTTTGTCAAGAAGATCAAGAATAATGGATTCTTCAGAGGTAATGACATTAATACTTAAACCATTAATATCAGGGATTGCTTTATAGTAATCAGTTTTACTATTGCAATCATGACAGGTGTCTTCATGGTCAGAACTATGGTTAGAAGCGCTGCAGGAGCTGTTGATGTCTCCATCAATGTTGTTAAGTTCCAAGGAATGATTATCTTCGGAATCTGAAGGATTTAAGAGGATTTCATTTAATTGTTTCCTCAGGTCTTCATCAATGATGAGCTCATTGATCTTTTGTTTGGTGTAACATATGTTGGCCTAATGGTCAGGCTTGCCGCATTTATGGCAAATAACTTTGGATTTAGGAAAAGATTTTCTTTTTGAAAATCTTTTAAAGGGTTTCGACGATTCTTCTTTTCTGTATTTTTTAGAAAATTTAGGTTTTCTAAAAGGTTTTCTAGTTTTGGAGACCTTTTCTTTTGTTCCGTAATTAGGAACAGAAAGGGTGTCATAACCAAATTGATAACAAAACTGTCCAAGCTCAGTTCGTCCAGATTTATGTTCTTTTTTGAGCTGATTTTTTAATTTGATATCATTACATAAAACTAGGCCTTCAGCGCATATTTCGCTAATTAACTCTCCAAAAGTATAGAGGGAGAAAGGTAAAGCACCATTATGCTTATTCCTAATCTTAGTCCTAACTCTTTCTCTAAAAAGGTTTGGAAGACCGGCAATAAATCTTTCTTTCCAGAAATCTTGTTGGGCATCACTTCTCTGATATAGTTTGGACAGGAAGACATCCTTGTACCATCTGAAATGAGTGAGAGTAGGACACCTAAGATTAATAAGGAGTTTTCTGGCTCTTTCAAGAACAGTACTAGCGTTGCCTATAAAATGCTTAGTGATGGCTGTGACCAAAGTAGTAACAGCATCAGAAAGAGGTTGTTCATTGATTAAAATGGGGTTACCATTAGGTTCAATTTTAAAAGAATTCAGAATATTATTCTGATCAGTGGGGGTAAGATAAAAATCCCACCAACCACGAAGTTGGCCAGTAAAACCAGCAATGAGATAACGGGCTATAACGGCTTCACTTTCTCCGAGATTACGGTTACGGGCACTATTGGCCGCCATAAGCATATGTTGTAGAAGAGTGATGACCTGGTAGTCAGTCATTCCATCTAAATTCCATTCATAGATAGAAGATCCATTAAAGGATGATGGATTAGAAAAATTCTTTTCTTCTAATTGCATATCTACAGGGGTAGGTCTAGTGTAGTAATTTCTAAGAGGAGGTCTTGAATTAGTAGCTCCAATAGCAGTAATAAATTGCTTTTCTAGTTTGTCAGGTTCAATCTCAGACTCACTCCCTATATCTCCTATCATATTGATATGTTTAGGGGATGATTGAGAAGTCTCAACTTTAGGATATTTCTCTTTAGGAGTTTTGATTTGTCCTAGTTTAGACATTAATTCTTTGAGGAATTCACCACTCGGTTCTTCAGAATTTAATTTGAATCTGCTATCTAAGTCAATAGAAGGTTTGATTAAGGGTTGCTCAATATTTCTAACAACAGAGGAGCTGGAAGAAGCTAGATTAAAGCTAGGGGAAGTGCCGAAGATATTATCACTAATGCCTTTTGGAGGTTGCATTTTGCTGTAGAAATCAGAGACAACATCTTTGACCTGAAAGATGGTATCTTCAATTCTTGTGGTTTGTTCTCCAATTGTACTAAGAATAATATTAGTGTAATTGGATTGTTCGGCTAAAGATTGAATCTCCCCAGCCGTAACAGAATTGAGGTGGTTGGAAGTACTGGTATCAACTATATGTTTTAAAGGAGCAGCGAGGAAATTGGAATTCATGTCTCCTTTCATGGCAAATTTTTTGAAAGGGGGATGGATGCTTTCCATCCCCCTTTGAATAGAATTCAGAATTCTATAAAGATGAGAGTAAAGCCTGCCATCTAGCAAAAATCTGTTTTGAAGCAATATTTTTGACGTCCTTTTCAAGAACATCTTTAGCAGCTTTACAATCAATACGTAATAAAAATTCTTGATTTAAAAGATCTTTTTCAAATTTGAGAATACAATTAACTATAGAAATAATTTCTTTCTTTATAGTAGAGTAATTTTGTTGAGCATTATTCCAATGTCCGGAAGTAAAACGAACTAATTGTTTCTTACCGTCAACTTTATATTTTAAGATACCACTAGAACCGATATCTGAAGCATCAGTTTCAACTATTTTGAAAGCTTCAGGAAGAGGGAGGCAAAGACAAGGTAAAGTTTTGGCTCTAAGCTTAATTCTGCGAATTGCTTGAGTGTGGACAATAGTCCAAGGTTGAGGATTCTTTTGGTGTCTTTGATACAGGACTTTAGTATCTTTGTACAGATCCTGATAGAAGTCAGCGATATAGTTGAGACTACCAAGAAACCTCTGAAGTTGGGTTTTTTTTCTCTAATTTCATCGGGAAATTTGGAAGCAAATTCAACAGATCTATCAATAGGGATAATAGATCCCTTTTCAATATTGTGGCCAAGAAATCTAATTTTTGTTTGGAAGAGACAAATTTTCTTGGCAGAAACAGCAAGACCATTATGCTTAATAATTTTAAGAAAAGTAATTAAATGCTTCAAATGCTGATCAATGGTCTGAGAATAGATGAGGACATCATCAATATAGACAATTGAGAAATCCATATAAGGATTGAAAATATCATTCATGATGTTTTGGAATTCGGAAGGGGCATTTTTTAGTCCAAAGGGCATGACATTCCATTCAAAATGCCCAAAAGGAACTGTAAAAGCAGTTTTATAGCGGTCCTTTTCATTAACTTGAATTTGCCAAAATCCAGACTTCATGTCAAATTTGGAAAAAATAGCGGCTTGACTAAGTCTATTTAGTAAATCTTTCTTATTAGGGATGGGATACCTAATCCATCTTAAAGCTTTATTAAGCGGTTTGTAGTTGATAACTAACCGGGGAACACCACGTTGCTTTTCAGCTTGTTTGTTGACATAAAAGGCCGGGCAGCTCCAAGGAGAGTAACTTTTTCGAATGAGCCTTTTATCTAATAAATCTTGTATTTCCTTCTTGCAATGATTAAGGAGTTCTTGACTCATTTGAATAGGGCGAGCCTTGGTGGGAAGATCCCTTTCATTGAAATCGGGTTCATAGGGAAGATTAATAATATGTTGCTTGCGATGCCAGAATTCATTAGGAACTTCAGCACAAATTTCGGACTCAATAGTCCTTTGAAAGTTACGGATTCTTTCTTTTTCTTGATCTAAATACCTATTAATCTTTTGGAACTTTAGATCCTCCTTAAGAAAGCAAATTTGATTTTGCCTAAAGATAAGTTCTTTCTTAAGAGAATGGATGATCTGTTCTTGAGGCGGATTGATAAATTTAAAGCATATGTCATGATCTAAAGCTTTCGAGTGAATGCCTTTATCATCAACAGTCATGGGATTAAGAAGGGAGAGAAAAGGAGTGCCTAGAATAATGGATTGGCTTAAGCCACGAACAACAATAAAGTGGGTTTTTAGGCAGATACCATCATTGCAAACCCAAGATTCAAAAATTTTATAATTAATTTTCATCCTGCCGTTGTTGGCAGTGGTAAGGGCTTGTCTGGTGGTTTCACAATACTTAGGAGGGACAAGGCCTTCCTTGATGCAATTCAGGTCAGCACCAGAATCAATAAGGGCTATTCCCTCAAAAGTGAAGTCTTTACTGATAACAATTTTGATACTGACATACCATTTTTGGAAGACAGCTCTGTCAATGCTGAGAATTTCCTGTTCCTTAGAAGGACTAGGGATCTTGGTGTCATTAATAATATCAGGATTGATTTTAAGCCTATTATTATTGTCATTAAGATAAATTTCTTCTTCTTCTTCTTCTTCACTTTTGACTTCTTCAATATTATGAAGTTCTAAGAGGGAAATTCTGGTGGAGAGGGTCTTAACATCTCTTTTGAGGGAAAGAATTTCTCCTTGAAGGTCTTGGATGGTAGGACCTTTGGGTTCTATAGTTTCGAGTCTGTCCATAACAGTAGAAAAATTAAAAGTATTTCCTATAGTAGGGATTTGCTTAGAATCATTAGGAGTAGGAGGGCTTTGTTTTCCATGAAGATATTTAAAAATAACTTGTTTCTTCTTTTCAGGATCATCAATTTTGTCAAGAAGATCAAGAATAATGGATTCTTCAGAGGTAATGACATTAATACTTAAACCATTAATATCAAGGATTGCTTTATAGTAATCAGTTTTACAATTGCAATCATGACAGGTGTCTTCATGGTCAGAACTATGGTTAGAAGAGCTGCAGGAGCTGTTGATGTCTCCATCAATGTTGTTAAGTTCCAAGGAATGATTATCTTCGGAATCTGAAGGATTTAAGAGGATTTCATTTAATTGTTTCCTCAGGTCTTCATCAATGATGAGCTCATTGATCTTTTGTTTGGTGTAACATTTGTTGGCATAATGGCCAGGCTTGCCGCATTTATGGCAAATAACTTTGGATTTAGGAAAAGATTTTCTTTTTGAAAATCTTTTAAAGGGTTTGGACGATTCTTCTTTTCTGTATTTTTTAGAAAATTTAGGTTTTCTAAAAGGTTTTCTAGTTTTGGAGACCTTTTCTTTTGTTCCGTAATTAGGAACAGAACGGGTGTCATAACCAAATTGATAACAAAACTGTCCAAGCTCAGTTCGTCCAGATTTATGTTCTTTTTTGAGCTGATTTTTTAATTTGATATCATTACATAAAATTAGGCCTTCAGCGCATATTTCGCTAATTAACTCTCCAAAAGTATAGAGGGAGAAAGGTAAAGCACCATTATGCTTATTCCTAATCCTAGTCCTAACTCTTTCTCTAAAAAGGTTTGGAAGACCGGCAATAAATCTTTCTTTCCAGAAATCTTACTGGGCATCACTTCTCTGATATAGTTTGGACAGGAAGACATCCTTGTACCATCTGAAATGAGTGAGGGTAGGACACCTAAGATTAATAAGGAGTTCTCTGCCTCTTTCAAGAACAGTACTAGCGTTGCCTATAAAATGCTTAGTGATGGATGTGAGCAAAGTAGTAACAGCATCAGAAAGAGGTTGTTCATTGATTAAAATGGGGTTACCATTAGGTTCAATTTTAAAAGAATTCAGAATATTATTCTGATCAGTGGGGGTAAGATAAAAATCCCACCAACCACGAAGTTGGCCAGTAAAACCAACAATTAGATAACGGGCTATAACGGCTTCACTTTCTCCGAGATTACGGTTACGGGCACTATTGGCCGCCATAAGCATATGTTGTAGAAGAGTGATGACCTAGTAGTCAGTCATTCCATCTAAATTCCATTCATAGATAGAAGATCCATTAAAGGATGATGGATTAGAAAAATTCTTTTCTTCTAATTGCATATCTACAGGGGTAGGTCTAGTGTAGTAATTTCTAAGAGGAGGTCTTGAATTAGTAGCTCCAATAGCAGTAATAAATTGCTTTTCTAGTTTGTCAGGTTCAATCTCAGACTCACTCCCTATATCTCCTATCATATTGATATGTTTAGGGGATGATTGAGAAGTCTCAACTTTAGGATATTTCTCTTTAGGAGTTTTGATTTGTCCTAGTTTAGACATTAATTCTTTGAGGAATTCACCACTCGGTTCTTCAGAATTTAATTTGAATCTGCTATCTAAGTCAATAGAAGGTTTGATTAAGGGTTGCTCAATATTTCTAACAACAGAGGAGCTGGAAGAAGCTAGATTAAAGCTAGGGGAAGTGCCGAAGATATATTATCACTAATGCCTTTTGGAGGTTGCATTTTGCTGTAGAAATCAGAGACAACATCTTTGACCTGAAAGATGGTATCTTCAATTCTTGTGGTTTGTTCTCCAATTGTACTAAGAATAATATTAGTGTAATTGGATTGTTCGGCTAAAGATTGAATCTCACAAGCAGTAACAGAATTGAGGTGGTTGGAAGTACTGGTATCAACTATATGTTTTAAAGGAGCAGCGAGGAAATTGGAATTCATGTCTCCTTTCATGGCAAATTATTTGAAAGGGGGATGGATGCTTTCCATCCCCCTTTCAATAGAATTTAGAATATTATTCTGAATTCTATAAAGATGAGAGTAAAGCCTGCCATCTAGCAAAATCTGTTTTGAAGCAATATTTTTGACGTCCTTTTCAAGAACATCTTTAGCAGCTTTACAATCAATACGTAATAAAAATTCTTGATTTAAAAGATCTCCTTCAAATTTGAGAATACAATTAACTATAGAAAGAATTTCTTTCTTTATAGTAGAGTAATTTTGTTGAGCATTATTCCAATGTCCGGAAGTAAAACGAACTAATTGTTCCTTACCGTCAACTTTCTGTTTTAAGATACCACCAGAACCGATATCTGAAGCATCAGTTTCAACTATTTTGAAAGCTTCAGGAAGAGGGAGGCAAAGACAATGTAAAGTTTTGGCTCTAAGCTTAATTCTGCGAATTGCTTGAGTGTGGACAATAGTCCAAGGTTGAGGATTCTTTTGGAGTCTTTGATACAGGACTTTAGTATCTTTGTACAGATCCTGATAGAAGTCAGCGATATAGTTGAGACTACCAAGAAACCTCTGAAGTTGGGTTTTTTCTCTAATTTCATCGGGAAATTTGGAAGCAAATTCAAAAGATCTATCAATAGGGATAATAGATCCCTTTTCAATATTGTGGCCAAGAAATTTAATTTTTGTTTGGAAGAGACAAATTTTCTTGGCAGAAACAGCAAGACCATTATGCTTAATAATTTTAAGAAAAGTATTTAAATGCTTCCAATGCTGATCAATGGTCTGAGAATTGATGAGGACATCATCAATGTAGACAATTGAGAAATCCATATAAGGATTGAAAATATCATTCATGATGTTTTGGAATTCGGAAGGGGCATTTTTTAGTCCAAAGGGCATGACATTCCATTCAAAATGCCCAAAAGGAACTGTAAAAGCAGTTTTATAGCGGTCCTTTTCATTAACTTGAATTTGCCAAAATCCAGACTTCATGTCAAATTTGGAAAAAATAGCGGCTTCACTAAGTCTATTTAGTAAATCTTTCTTATTAGGGATGGGATACCTAATCCATCTTAAAGCTTTATTAAGCGGTTTGTAGTTGATAACTAACCGGGGAACACCACGTTGCTTTTCAGCTTGTTTGTTGACATAAAAGGCCGGGCAGCTCCAAGGAGAGTAACTTTTTCGAATGAGCCTTTTATCTAATAAATCTTGTATTTCCTTCTTGCAATGATTAAGGAGTTCTTGACTCATTTGAATAGGGCGAGCCTTGGTGGGAAGATCCCTTTCATTGAAATCGGGTTCATAGGGAAGATTAATAATATGTTGCTTGCGATGCCAGAATTCATTAGGAACTTCAGCACAAATTTCGGACTCAATAGTCCTTTGAAAGTTACGGATTCTTTCTTTTTCTTGATCTAAATACCTATTAATCTTTTGGAACTTTAGATCCTCCTTAAGAAAGCAAATTTGATTTTGCCTAAAGATAAGTTCTTTCTTAAGAGAATGGATGATCTGTTCTTGAGGCGGATTGATAAATTTAAAGCATATGTCATGATCTAAAGCTTTCGAGTGAATGCCTTTATCATCAACAGTCATGGGATTAAGAAGGGAGAGAAAAGGAGTGCCTAGAATAATGGATTGGCTTAAGCCACGAACAACAATAAAGTGGGTTTTTAGGCAGATACCATCATTGCAAACCCAAGATTCAAAAATTTTATAATTAATTTTCATCCTGCCGTTGTTGGCAGTGGTAAGGGCTTGTCTGGTGGTTTCACAATACTTAGGAGGGACAAGGCCTTCCTTGATGCAATTCAGGTCAGCACCAGAATCAATAAGGGCTATTCCCTCAAAAGTGAAGTCTTTACTGATAACAATTTTGATACTGACATACCATTTTTGGAAGACAGCTCTGTCAATGCTGAGAATTTCCTGTTCCTTAGAAGGACTAGGGATCTTGGTGTCATTAATAATATCAGGATTGATTTTAAGCCTATTATTATTGTCATTAAGATAAATTTCGTCTTCTTCTTCTTCTTCACTTTTGACTTCTTCAATATTATGAAGTTCTAAGAGGGAAATTCTGGTGGAGAGGGTCTTAACATCTCTTTTGAGGGAAAGAATTTCTCCTTGAAGGTCTTGGATGGTAGGACCTTTGGGTTCTATAGTTTCGAGTCTGTCCATAACAGTAGAAAAATTAAAAGTATTTCCTATAGTAGGGATTTGCTTAGAATCATTAGGAGTAGGAGGGCTTTGTTTTCCATGAAGATATTTAAAAATAACTTGTTTCTTCTTTTCAGGATCATCAATTTTGTCAAGAAGATCAAGAATAATGGATTCTTCAGAGGTAATGACATTAATACTTAAACCATTAATATCAAGGATTGCTTTATAGTAATCAGTTTTACAATTGCAATCATGACAGGTGTCTTCATGGTCAGAACTATGGTTAGAAGAGCTGCAGGAGCTGTTGATGTCTCCATCAATGTTGTTAAGTTCCAAGGAATGATTATCTTCGGAATCTGAAGGATTTAAGAGGATTTCATTTAATTGTTTCCTCAGGTCTTCATCAATGATGAGCTCATTGATCTTTTGTTTGGTGTAACATTTGTTGGCATAATGGCCAGGCTTGCCGCATTTATGGCAAATAACTTTGGATTTAGGAAAAGATTTTCTTTTTGAAAATCTTTTAAAGGGTTTGGACGATTCTTCTTTTCTGTATTTTTTAGAAAATTTAGGTTTTCTAAAAGGTTTTCTAGTTTTGGAGACCTTTTCTTTTGTTCCGTAATTAGGAACAGAACGGGTGTCATAACCAAATTGATAACAAAACTGTCCAAGCTCAGTTCGTCCAGATTTATGTTCTTTTTTGAGCTGATTTTTTAATTTGATATCATTACATAAAATTAGGCCTTCAGCGCATATTTCGCTAATTAACTCTCCAAAAGTATAGAGGGAGAAAGGTAAAGCACCATTATGCTTATTCCTAATCCTAGTCCTAACTCTTTCTCTAAAAAGGTTTGGAAGACCGGCAATAAATCTTTCTTTCCAGAAATCTTACTGGGCATCACTTCTCTGATATAGTTTGGACAGGAAGACATCCTTGTACCATCTGAAATGAGTGAGGGTAGGACACCTAAGATTAATAAGGAGTTCTCTGCCTCTTTCAAGAACAGTACTAGCGTTGCCTATAAAATGCTTAGTGATGGATGTGAGCAAAGTAGTAACAGCATCAGAAAGAGGTTGTTCATTGATTAAAATGGGGTTACCATTAGGTTCAATTTTAAAAGAATTCAGAATATTATTCTGATCAGTGGGGGTAAGATAAAAATCCCACCAACCACGAAGTTGGCCAGTAAAACCAACAATTAGATAACGGGCTATAACGGCTTCACTTTCTCCGAGATTACGGTTACGGGCACTATTGGCCGCCATAAGCATATGTTGTAGAAGAGTGATGACCTAGTAGTCAGTCATTCCATCTAAATTCCATTCATAGATAGAAGATCCATTAAAGGATGATGGATTAGAAAAATTCTTTTCTTCTAATTGCATATCTACAGGGGTAGGTCTAGTGTAGTAATTTCTAAGAGGAGGTCTTGAATTAGTAGCTCCAATAGCAGTAATAAATTGCTTTTCTAGTTTGTCAGGTTCAATCTCAGACTCACTCCCTATATCTCCTATCATATTGATATGTTTAGGGGATGATTGAGAAGTCTCAACTTTAGGATATTTCTCTTTAGGAGTTTTGATTTGTCCTAGTTTAGACATTAATTCTTTGAGGAATTCACCACTCGGTTCTTCAGAATTTAATTTGAATCTGCTATCTAAGTCAATAGAAGGTTTGATTAAGGGTTGCTCAATATTTCTAACAACAGAGGAGCTGGAAGAAGCTAGATTAAAGCTAGGGGAAGTGCCGAAGATATATTATCACTAATGCCTTTTGGAGGTTGCATTTTGCTGTAGAAATCAGAGACAACATCTTTGACCTGAAAGATGGTATCTTCAATTCTTGTGGTTTGTTCTCCAATTGTACTAAGAATAATATTAGTGTAATTGGATTGTTCGGCTAAAGATTGAATCTCACAAGCAGTAACAGAATTGAGGTGGTTGGAAGTACTGGTATCAACTATATGTTTTAAAGGAGCAGCGAGGAAATTGGAATTCATGTCTCCTTTCATGGCAAATTATTTGAAAGGGGGATGGATGCTTTCCATCCCCCTAGAATTTAGAATATTATTCCGAATTCTATAAAGATGAGAGTAAAGCCTGCCATCTAGCAAAATCTGTTTTGAAGCAATATTTTTGACGTCCTTTTCAAGAACATCTTTAGCAGCTTTACAATCAATACGTAATAAAAATTCTTGATTTAAAAGATCTCCTTCAAATTTGAGAATACAATTAACTATAGAAAGAATTTCTTTCTTTATAGTAGAGTAATTTTGTTGAGCATTATTCCAATGTCCGGAAGTAAAACGAACTAATTGTTCCTTACCGTCAACTTTCTGTTTTAAGATACCACCAGAACCGATATCTGAAGCATCAGTTTCAACTATTTTGAAAGCTTCAGGAAGAGGGAGGCAAAGACAATGTAAAGTTTTGGCTCTAAGCTTAATTCTGCGAATTGCTTGAGTGTGGACAATAGTCCAAGGTTGAGGATTCTTTTGGAGTCTTTGATACAGGACTTTAGTATCTTTGTACAGATCCTGATAGAAGTCAGCGATATAGTTGAGACTACCAAGAAACCTCTGAAGTTGGGTTTTTTCTCTAATTTCATCGGGAAATTTGGAAGCAAATTCAAAAGATCTATCAATAGGGATAATAGATCCCTTTTCAATATTGTGGCCAAGAAATTTAATTTTTGTTTGGAAGAGACAAATTTTCTTGGCAGAAACAGCAAGACCATTATGCTTAATAATTTTAAGAAAAGTATTTAAATGCTTCCAATGCTGATCAATGGTCTGAGAATTGATGAGGACATCATCAATGTAGACAATTGAGAAATCCATATAAGGATTGAAAATATCATTCATGATGTTTTGGAATTCGGAAGGGGCATTTTTTAGTCCAAAGGGCATGACATTCCATTCAAAATGCCCAAAAGGAACTGTAAAAGCAGTTTTATAGCGGTCCTTTTCATTAACTTGAATTTGCCAAAATCCAGACTTCATGTCAAATTTGGAAAAAATAGCGGCTTCACTAAGTCTATTTAGTAAATCTTTCTTATTAGGGATGGGATACCTAATCCATCTTAAAGCTTTATTAAGCGGTTTGTAGTTGATAACTAACCGGGGAACACCACGTTGCTTTTCAGCTTGTTTGTTGACATAAAAGGCCGGGCAGCTCCAAGGAGAGTAACTTTTTCGAATGAGCCTTTTATCTAATAAATCTTGTATTTCCTTCTTGCAATGATTAAGGAGTTCTTGACTCATTTGAATAGGGCGAGCCTTGGTGGGAAGATCCCTTTCATTGAAATCGGGTTCATAGGGAAGATTAATAATATGTTGCTTGCGATGCCAGAATTCATTAGGAACTTCAGCACAAATTTCGGACTCAATAGTCCTTTGAAAGTTACGGATTCTTTCTTTTTCTTGATCTAAATACCTATTAATCTTTTGGAACTTTAGATCCTCCTTAAGAAAGCAAATTTGATTTTGCCTAAAGATAAGTTCTTTCTTAAGAGAATGGATGATCTGTTCTTGAGGCGGATTGATAAATTTAAAGCATATGTCATGATCTAAAGCTTTCGAGTGAATGCCTTTATCATCAACAGTCATGGGATTAAGAAGGGAGAGAAAAGGAGTGCCTAGAATAATGGATTGGCTTAAGCCACGAACAACAATAAAGTGGGTTTTTAGGCAGATACCATCATTGCAAACCCAAGATTCAAAAATTTTATAATTAATTTTCATCCTGCCGTTGTTGGCAGTGGTAAGGGCTTGTCTGGTGGTTTCACAATACTTAGGAGGGACAAGGCCTTCCTTGATGCAATTCAGGTCAGCACCAGAATCAATAAGGGCTATTCCCTCAAAAGTGAAGTCTTTACTGATAACAATTTTGATACTGACATACCATTTTTGGAAGACAGCTCTGTCAATGCTGAGAATTTCCTGTTCCTTAGAAGGACTAGGGATCTTGGTGTCATTAATAATATCAGGATTGATTTTAAGCCTATTATTATTGTCATTAAGATAAATTTCGTCTTCTTCTTCTTCTTCACTTTTGACTTCTTCAATATTATGAAGTTCTAAGAGGGAAATTCTGGTGGAGAGGGTCTTAACATCTCTTTTGAGGGAAAGAATTTCTCCTTGAAGGTCTTGGATGGTAGGACCTTTGGGTTCTATAGTTTCGAGTCTGTCCATAACAGTAGAAAAATTAAAAGTATTTCCTATAGTAGGGATTTGCTTAGAATCATTAGGAGTAGGAGGGCTTTGTTTTCCATGAAGATATTTAAAAATAACTTGTTTCTTCTTTTCAGGATCATCAATTTTGTCAAGAAGATCAAGAATAATGGATTCTTCAGAGGTAATGACATTAAGACTTAAACCATTAATATCAAGGATTGCTTTATAGTAATCAGTTTTACAATTGCAATCATGACAGGTGTCTTCATGGTCAGAACTATGGTTAGAAGAGCTGCAGGAGCTGTTGATGTCTCCATCAATGTTGTTAAGTTCCAAGGAATGATTATCTTCGGAATCTGAAGGATTTAAGAGGATTTCATTTAATTGTTTCCTCAGGTCTTCATCAATGATGAGCTCATTGATCTTTTGTTTGGTGTAACATTTGTTGGCATAATGGCCAGGCTTGCCGCATTTATGGCAAATAACTTTGGATTTAGGAAAAGATTTTCTTTTTGAAAATCTTTTAAAGGGTTTGGACGATTCTTCTTTTCTGTATTTTTTAGAAAATTTAGGTTTTCTAAAAGGTTTTCTAGTTTTGGAGACCTTTTCTTTTGTTCCGTAATTAGGAACAGAACGGGTGTCATAACCAAATTGATAACAAAACTGTCCAAGCTCAGTTCGTCCAGATTTATGTTCTTTTTTGAGCTGATTTTTTAATTTGATATCATTACATAAAATTAGGCCTTCATCGCATATTTCGCTAATTAACTCTCCAAAAGTATAGAGGGAGAAAGGTAAAGCACCATTATGCTTATTCCTAATCCTAGTCCTAACTCTTTCTCTAAAAAGGTTTGGAAGACCGGCAATAAATCTTTCTTTCCAGAAATCTTACTGGGCATCACTTCTCTGATATAGTTTGGACAGGAAGACATCCTTGTACCATCTGAAATGAGTGAGGGTAGGACACCTAAGATTAATAAGGAGTTCTCTGCCTCTTTCAAGAACAGTACTAGCGTTGCCTATAAAATGCTTAGTGATGGATGTGAGCAAAGTAGTAACAGCATCAGAAAGAGGTTGTTCATTGATTAAAATGGGGTTACCATTAGGTTCAATTTTAAAAGAATTCAGAATATTATTCTGATCAGTGGGGGTAAGATAAAAATCCCACCAACCACGAAGTTGGCCAGTAAAACCAACAATTAGATAACGGGCTATAACAGCTTCACTTTCTCCGAGATTACGGTTACGGGCACTATTGGCCGCCATAAGCATATGTTGTAGAAGAGTGATGACCTAGTAGTCAGTCATTCCATCTAAATTCCATTCATAGATAGAAGATCCATTAAAGGATGATGGATTAGAAAAATTCTTTTCTTCTAATTGCATATCTACAGGGGTAGGTCTAGTGTAGTAATTTCTAAGAGGAGGTCTTGAATTAGTAGCTCCAATAGCAGTAATAAATTGCTTTTCTAGTTTGTCAGGTTCAATCTCAGACTCACTCCCTATATCTCCTATCATATTGATATGTTTAGGGGATGATTGAGAAGTCTCAACTTTAGGATATTTCTCTTTAGGAGTTTTGATTTGTCCTAGTTTAGACATTAATTCTTTGAGGAATTCACCACTCGGTTCTTCAGAATTTAATTTGAATCTGCTATCTAAGTCAATAGAAGGTTTGATTAAGGGTTGCTCAATATTTCTAACAACAGAGGAGCTGGAAGAAGCTAGATTAAAGCTAGGGGAAGTGCCGAAGATATATTATCACTAATGCCTTTTGGAGGTTGCATTTTGCTGTAGAAATCAGAGACAACATCTTTGACCTGAAAGATGGTATCTTCAATTCTTGTGGTTTGTTCTCCAATTGTACTAAGAATAATATTAGTGTAATTGGATTGTTCGGCTAAAGATTGAATCTCACAAGCAGTAACAGAATTGAGGTGGTTGGAAGTACTGGTATCAACTATATGTTTTAAAGGAGCAGCGAGGAAATTGGAATTCATGTCTCATTTCATGGCAAGTTATTTGAAAGGGGGATGGATGCTTTCCATCCCCCTTTCAATAGAATTTAGAATATTATTCTGAATTCTATAAAGATGAGAGTAAAGCCTGCCATCTAGCAAAATCTGTTTTGAAGCAATATTTTTGACGTCCTTTTCAAGAACATCTTTAGCAGCTTTACAATCAATACGTAATAAAAATTCTTGATTTAAAAGATCTCCTTCAAATTTGAGAATACAATTAACTATAGAAAGAATTTCTTTCTTTATAGTAGAGTAATTTTGTTGAGCATTATTCCAATGTCCGGAAGTAAAACGAACTAATTGTTCCTTACCGTCAACTTTCTGTTTTAAGATACCACCAGAACCGATATCTGAAGCATCAGTTTCAACTATTTTGAAAGCTTCAGGAAGAGGGA
This sequence comes from Escallonia rubra, assembly GCA_033065855.1. Classification (NCBI taxonomy): domain Eukaryota; kingdom Viridiplantae; phylum Streptophyta; class Magnoliopsida; order Escalloniales; family Escalloniaceae; genus Escallonia; species Escallonia rubra. The sequence continues at coordinate 664,548 of JAVXUO010002358.1, forward strand.
GGCAAAGACAATGTAAAGTTTTGGCTCTAAGCTTAATTCTGCGAATTGCTTGAGTGTGGACAATAGTCCAAGGTTGAGGATTCTTTTGGAGTCTTTGGTACAGGACTTTAGTATCTTTGTACAGATCCTGATAGAAGTCAGCGATATAGTTGAGACTACCAAGAAACCTCTGAAGTTGGGTTTTTTCTCTAATTTCATCGGGAAATTTGGAAGCAAATTCAAAAGATCTATCAATAGGGATAATAGATCCCTTTTCAATATTGTGGCCAAGAAATTTAATTTTTGTTTGGAAGAGACAAATTTTCTTGGCAGAAACAGCAAGACCATTATGCTTAATAATTTTAAGAAAAGTATTTAAATGCTTCCAATGCTGATCAATGGTCTGAGAATTGATGAGGACATCATCAATGTAGACAATTGAGAAATCCATATAAGGATTGAAAATATCATTCATGATGTTTTGGAATTCGGAAGGGGCATTTTTTAGTCCAAAGGGCATGACATTCCATTCAAAATGCCCAAAAGGAACTGTAAAAGCAGTTTTATAGCGGTCCTTTTCATTAACTTGAATTTGCCAAAATCCAGACTTCATGTCAAATTTGGAAAAAATAGCGGCTTCACTAAGTCTATTTAGTAAATCTTTCTTATTAGGGATGGGATACCTAATCCATCTTAAAGCTTTATTAAGCGGTTTGTAGTTGATAACTAACCGGGGAACACCACGTTGCTTTTCAGCTTGTTTGTTGACATAAAAGGCCGGGCAGCTCCAAGGAGAGTAACTTTTTCGAATGAGCCTTTTATCTAATAAATCTTGTATTTCCTTCTTGCAATGATTAAGGAATTCTTGACTCATTTGAATAGGGCGAGCCTTGGTGGGAAGATCCCTTTCATTGAAATCGGGTTCATAGGGAAGATTAATAATATGTTGCTTGCGATGCCAGAATTCATTAGGAACTTCAGCACAAATTTCGGACTCAATAGTCCTTTGAAAGTTACGGATTCTTTCTTTTTCTTGATCTAAATACCTATTAATCTTTTGGAACTTTAGATCCTCCTTAAGAAAGCAAATTTGATTTTGCCTAAAGATAAGTTCTTTCTTAAGAGAATGGATGATCTGTTCTTGAGGCGGATTGATAAATTTAAAGCATATGTCATGATCTAAAGCTTTCGAGTGAATGCCTTTATCATCAACAGTCATGGGATTAAGAAGGGAGAGAAAAGGAGTGCCTAGAATAATGGATTGGCTTAAGCCACGAACAACAATAAAGTGGGTTTTTAGGCAGATACCATCATTGCAAACCCAAGATTCAAAAATTTTATAATTAATTTTCATCCTGCCGTTGTTGGCAGTGGTAAGGGCTTGTCTAGTGGTTTCACAATACTTAGGAGGGACAAGGCCTTCCTTGATGCAATTCAGGTCAGCACCAGAATCAATAAGGGCTATTCCCTCAAAAGTGAAGTCTTTACTGATAACAATTTTGATACTGACATACCATTTTTGGAAGACAGCTCTGTCAATGCTGAGAATTTCCTGTTCCTTAGAAGGACTAGGGATCTTGGTGTCATTAATAATATCAGGATTGATTTTAAGCCTATTATTATTGTCATTAAGATAAATTTCTTCTTCTTCTTCTTCTTCACTTTTGACTTCTTCAATATTATGAAGTTCTAAGAGGGAAATTCTGGTGGAGAGGGTCTTATGTAACAGCCCCAAAATTTGAGGATGGAGTTTTGGTAAAAATCCCAACTCATCATTTATTAGACTTAAGTGACCATTTGGTGAGCATTATACACTATGATCCTTAGTGACAAATTTTTTGGGAAGCATATGTTATAATTTAGCGGTAGCTAGATTTAATTAAAATCTTTAGTGATGGTTATAATAAACGACATTTTTAGAAAATAATTTTAGCAACAATATGTTTTATTATTCAACGTCGACATGTAGTTTAGCAATGAATTTGTTTTAAGCATTGATATTTTTCTTAGCGACAATTAAACTTTTTGGTGACGGTGTACTGATTAGCGACAAATTGTCAAACGGAGTGGTGTAGCAACCATTTATAATTTTTCCTAACACATCACGTATTGAAAATATTTTTTTATGGACCATATTTCTTTTATAAGTATTAGGTTGGAGGTTTTAGCGACAAATGGATGTGTAGGGTTTTCTTTGTCTAACTAGGGATTGCATTGTTACACATTTAAATACCCTTTTCTCTAGGCAGCCGACTAAGGGCTCCTTTCAAGCCGTCATACCCACTGACGTAGAGAGAGAGAGAGAGAGAGAGAGAGAGAAGAGGAAGAGGGCTTGATTGAAGAGATCGTTCCGGTGATTTTTACGGTAAGTTTTCTTTCCCAGCTTTTTCTCTCTTATTCAATAATAGATTTCAGTGAAAGGGGAGCATGAGAGATCCGAGAGGACTTTTGGGTTTATAGCTATGAAAAGGAGAGATTTCAGTGAGATTTTCTCTGTGAATTGGGCAGCCTTACACACTTTACTTAGGGAGATGAAAACTGTACGTGAGGGTTATGGGTGAAGGTCACAGCCATGGCTGCGACCGTGTACCGCCGTGGTTTGAAAGAAAAAGGAGCACCGCTATCACAAGTCAATTCATTGCCACCATCGTAACACCACCAATACACAATCACAACAGCACGAGTGTAACATACAGACCACCGCCACCTGCCCAAAACCCGCCAACATCACCACCAAACAAAACCCCATACATAGAAATAATCTGGTTCAGTTTTGGATACACTGAAGGAGGAGAGTAGTTCAGAGAAATAGGCTATAACGCAATGAATTGTACTCCGGCAGTCCGCAGTGGTGCCCTTGCGGGATTGGGAACCTGATGGTGCAATTACAAATAATAAAAGAGGGGCTGTTGTGGCTTGTGCAGGTGGGTGTGCTAGGCAAGGAAGCAGTTACTGCCTCACGGCAGTAGCTGTAATGGAGAAATCTTGTTTGTGCTTGAGGGTGCCATGGAGACAGCTTGTGTTTGTGCGTGCATCTGGATGGGTAGTGTACACAGGTGGGTGCGGGGTAGTGTGTTAGTAGTTATGTTTGCGAGATGTGTGTATTTGAGAGATGGAAGAGGTGCAGCTTAGAGCCATGGTGAGGAGTTGTGTGGATTGTGAGTGAAAAAGCCTGTGAGAAATACGTGTATGTGTGTTTAAACCAGCAGTGTGGAGGCCTGTGTGCTCATGTGAGTGTTTGAGTGAACTGCCATGATTTATGTCTAGGCGAAATGGAAGGAGTTGTTGGAGGAAGAAGCTGTGTTGATGTGGGTTATTGTGTGATGTGGGTGAAAGGGTATGTGCTGTGTACATATATGTGGGTGAGAGTGTGCAGTGGTTATGAAGAGGTGAAGAAGAGAATGGAGTTGATGGGTTTGTTGCTGTGTCTTGGATGTGTGAATGGAGGGTGTACTGAGTGCATGTGTGTGCTGGGTGCGTGTGTTAGTGAGTTGTGTACTCATGTGTGTGTGTATACGGATATTGTAAGGCTCGTTACGCACTTTGGATAGCGTATAGTAAATATTAAAACGTGAAAATTTATGGTACAGTACCTGAGATTATGCTAGAATTACTGGTAAAATTCATAATTTTCTGGGATCATATGTATTTGTAATATTTTCTGTAAGCTTAAAATGGTAAAATTCTTTTGAAGCCTTTAAACCCTGAAAATGTTCTGGGGAAAATTATAGTAATACCGTTATAATATAATAAAGGCTCAGTGTAAATTTGGTGATTTTTAGAGTTCATTTGCTATCATTTTCTCTATCGCATTGAATTTAACAAAAATGAAGCTTTTTAAAATATTTTAACACCTTTTAATTTCTAATTTCAGTTTCAGAAATTTTTATAAGTCTTCTAAAGCTATTACAAAAATTATGAGCCTTTATTTCCAGCTAGAAGAAATTTTGGCAATTTATTGGTTTTAGTGTATTTAAGGAATTTATTTTTTATTCAAAAATAATAAAAAATATTCAGAAATTATATTGTTATTCCATATGCTATATTAAGCCATAAATAATGTTTAATGAACGATTATGATATTTTTGGGATATTTCTAAGTCTCCGGGAGTGTAACGAATCTTGGGGTAGGTTGGCCGTGTATGAAACCCGTTTCGAATTTTATCGTTCTGGGTAGAGAAATAAGTACGTTATGGATAGTTATATTATTAGGTTTATAATTAAGTGGTACAGATGATGTTCTGATAAATGACTCTGTTGACCTAGGTTAACTCCGAGGATTTGATCGAGAGCATTTTTTAGCTTCAACAACTTGGATCGAGGTAAGGGATTTCTATTCGAAACCTAGTCTCATCTAATTGTCCTCTTGGATATTGTTCTATATTGTTATCAAATTTTCTTTGGACTCCGTTATAGTTGAAATGTGAATTGTTTGCCCTAAAACCCTGTTTTGAGCTTATCACGTTATTGAAATCTCATTCGATGCTCAGTATTTATTTCTCTTTGAGTGTCGATTTATTCATTGTAATATCGCTTATTGCATTCTGCATATTGGCATGAGATAGTGTATTGAGGAGTTATAAGGATGGTCTGTATCGGGGGTGATATAAGGATGGTCTGTTATTGTCGGGAGATGCTAGTACCTTGAGGGTCTAGCTAGTGTTCATATGCATATGTAACAATATCGTTATTAAGCACTGCCTGTTTGGCTTTGCTAAGTGTTACCCTGCACTGCCTGTGTGGCTTTGCAATTTACTCATGTCCAATATCATCTGCATTGTTTCAGTGAAATCGAAAGTGCATTTATTTGAATCTTGAATCTTGAATTGTGAAATTGAAAATATTGTTTCTATATTGTCATTGACATAACCTTCTGACCAAATCGTTTGTAATCTTACTGAATTTTGAGCGACCTTACTGAGCTCTCAAAAGCTCACTCCCTTTTCTGTTCCTTTCTGCAGGAAATAACCGTCAGTAAGATTTCAGGACGATCGAGCCTGAATTTTTAGAATAGTTGATGGTTCCCATTATTTGTTTAATCAAGCCTTACTAGGGAACTGTTATGTAATCTAATAAATTAAGGACTTTACAATTGTTTTGTGATAGGAATGGTCTGTTGAGCTAGACAATTGATGGATTATAGTGCTCTGATATGAATGTTATTAGGTACCTTTAGTGTTAATGAATAAATTGAGTATTTAAGATTTGATGGATTGATCGGTTAACACTCCGAAAATTTTGGGGCGTTACATCTTAACATCTCTTTTGAGGGAAAGAATTTCTCCTTGAAGGTCTTGGATGGTAGGACCTTTGGGTTCTATAGTTTGGAGTCTGTCCATAACAGTAGAAAAATTAAAAGTATTTCCTATAGTAGGGATTTGCTTAGAATCATTAGGAGTAGGAGGGCTTTGTTTTCCATGAAGATATTTAAAAATAACTTGTTTCTTCTTTTCAGGATCATCAATTTTGTCAAGAAGATCAAGAATAATGGATTCTTCAGAGGTAATGACATTAATACTTAAACCATTAATATCAAGGATTGCTTTATAGTAATCAGTTTTACTATTGCAATCATGACAGGTGTCTTCATGGTCAGAACTATGGTTAGAAGAGCTGCAGGAGCTGTTGATGTCTCCATCAATGTTGTTAAGTTCCAAGGAATGATTATCTTCGGAATCTGAAGGATTTAAGAGGATTTCATTTAATTGTTTCCTCAGGTCTTCATCAATGATGAGCTCATTGATCTTTTGTTTGGTGTAACATTTGTTGGCATAATGGCCAGGCTTGCCGCATTTATGGCAAATAACTTTGGATTTAAGAAAAGATTTTCTTTTTGAAAATCTTTTAAAGGGTTTGGACGATTCTTCTTTTCTGTATTTTTTAGAAAATTTAGGTTTTCTAAAAGGTTTTCTAGTTTTGGAGACCTTTTCTTTTGTTCCGTAATTAGGAACAGAACGGGTGTCATAACCAAATTGATAACAAAACTGTCCAAGCTCAGTTCGTCCAGATTTATGTTCTTTTTTGAGCTGATTTTTTTAATTTGATATCATTACATAAAACTAGGCCTTCAGCGCATATTTCGCTAATTAACTCTCCAAAAGTATAGAGGGAGAAAGGTAAAGCACCATTATGCTTATTCGTAATCCTAGTCCTAACTCTTTCTCTAAAAAGGTTTGGAAGACCGGCAATAAATCTTTCTTTCCAGAAATCTTGCTGGGCATCACTTCTCTGATATAGTTTGGACAGGAAGACATCCTTGTACCATCTGAAATGAGTGAGGGTAGGACACTTAAGATTAATAAGGAGTTCTCTGGCTCTTTCAAGAACAGTACTAGCGTTGCCTATAAAATGCTTAGTGATGGCTGTGACCAAAGTAGTAACAGCATCAGAAAGAGGTTGTTCATTGATTAAAATGGGGTTACCATTAGGTTCAATTTTAAAAGAATTCAGAATATTATTCTGATCAGTGGGGGTAAGATAAAAATCCCACCAACCACGAAGTTGGCCAGTAAAACCAGCAATTAGATAACGGGCTATAACGGCTTCACTTTCTCCTAGATTACGGTTACGGGCACTATTGGCCGGCATAAGCATATGTTGTAGAAGAGTGATGACCTGGTAGTCAGTCATTCCATCTAAATTCCATTCATAGATAGAAGATCCATTAAAGGATGATGGATTAGAAAAATTCTTTTCTTCTAATTGCATATCTACAGGGGTAGGTCTAGTGTAGTAATTTCTAAGAGGAGGTCTTGAATTAGTAGCTCCAATAGCAGTAATAAATTGCTTTTCTAGTTTGTCAGGTTCAATCTCAGACTCACTCCATGTATCTCCTATCATATTGATATGTTTAGGGGATGATTGAGAAGTCTCAACTTTAGGATATTTCTCTTTAGGAGTTTTGATTTGTCCTAGTTTAGACATTAATTCCTTGAGGAATTCACCACTCGGTTCTTCAGAATTTAATTTGAATCTGCTATCTAAGTCAATAGAAGGTTTTATTAAGGGTTGCTCAATATTTCTAACAACAGAGGAGCTGGAAGAAGCTAGATTAAAGCTAGGGGAAGTGCCGAAGATATTATCACTAATGCCTTTTGGAGGTTGCATTTTGCTGTAGAAATCAGAGACAACATCTTTGACCTGAAAGATGGTATCTTCAATTCTTGTGGTTTGTTCTCCAATTGTACTAAGAATAATATTAGTGTAATTGGATTGTTCGGCTAAAGATTGAATCTCACAAGCAGTAACAGAATTGAGGTGGTTGGAAGTACTGGTATCAACTATATGTTTTAAAGGAGCAGCGAGGAAATTGGAATTCATGTTTCCTTTCATGGCAAATTTTTTGAAAGGGGGATGGATGCTTTCCATCCCCCTTTGAATAGAATTCAGAATATTATTCTGAATTCTATAAAGATGAGAGTAAAGCTTGCTATCTAGCAAAAATCTGTTTTGATGCAATATTTTTTACGTCCTTTTCAAGAACATCTTTAGCAGCTTTACAATCAATACGTAATAAAAATTCTTGATTTAAAAGATCTCCTTCAAATTTGAGAATACAATTAACTATAGAAAGAATTTCTTTCTTTATAGTAGAGTAATTTTGTTGAGCATTATTCCAATGTCCGGAAGTAAAACGAACTAATTGTTCCTTACCGTCAACTTTCTGTTTTAAGATACCACCAGAACCGATATCTGAAGCATCAGTTTCAACTATTTTGAAAGCTTCAGGAAGAGGGAGGCAAAGACAAGGTAAAGTTTTGGCTCTAAGCTTAATTCTGCGAATTGCTTGAGTGTGGACAATAGTCCAAGGTTGAGGATTCTTTTGGAGTCTTTGATACAGGACTTTAGTATCTTTGTACAGATCCTGATAGAAGTCAGCGATATAGTTGAGACTACCAAGAAACCTCTGAAGTTGGGTTTTTTCTCTAATTTCATCAGGAAATTTGGAAGCAAATTCAACAGATCTATCAATAGGGATAATAGATCCCTTTTCAATATTGTGGCCAAGAAATCTAATTTTTGTTTGGAAGAGACAAATTTTCTTGGCAGAAACAGCAAGACCATTATGCTTAATAATTTTAAGAAAAGTATTTAAATGCTTCCAATGCTGATCAATGGTCTGAGAATTGATGAGGACATCATCAATGTAGACAATTGAGAAATCCATATAAGGATTGAAAATATCATTCATGATGTTTTGGAATTCAGAAGGGGCATTTTTTAGTCCAAAGGGCATGACATTCCATTCAAAATGCCCAAAAGGAACTGTAAAAGCAGTTTTATAGCGGTCATTTTCATTAACTTGAATTTGCCAAAATCCAGACTTCATGTCAAATTTGGAAAAAATAGCGGCTTGACTAAGTCTATTTAGTAAATCTTTCTTATTAGGGATGGGATACCTAATCCATCTTAAAGCTTTATTAAGCGGTTTGTAGTTGATAACTAACCGGGGAACACCACGTTGCTTTTCAGCTTGTTTGTTGACATAAAAGGCCGGGCAGCTCCAAGGAGAGTAACTTTTTCGAATGAGCCTTTTATCTAATAAATCTTGTATTTCCTTCTTGCAATGATTAAGGAGTTCTTGACTCATTTGAATAGGGCGAGCCTTGGTGGGAAGATCCCTTTCATTGAAATCGGGTTCATGGGGAAGATTAATAATATGTTGCTTGCGATGCCAGAATTCATTAGGAACTTCAGCCCAAATTTCGGACTCAATAGTCCTTTGAAAGTTACGGATTCTTTCTTTTTCTTGATCTAAATACCTATTAATCTTTTGGAACTTTAGATCCTCCTTAAGAAAGCAAATTTGATTTTGCCTAAAGATAAGTTCTTTCTTAAGAGAATGGATGATCTGTTCTTGAGGCGGATTGATAAATTTAAAGCATATGTCATGATCTAAAGCTTTCGAGTGAATGCCTTTATCATCAACAGTCATGGGATTAAGAAGGGAGAGAAAAGGAGTGCCTAGAATAATGGATTGGCTTAAGCCACGAACAACAATAAAGTGGGTTTTTAGGCAGATACCATCATTGCAAACCCAAGATTCAAAAATTTTATAATTAATTTTCATCCTGCCGTTGTTGGCAGTGGTAAGGGCTTGTCTGGTGGTTTCACAATACTTAGTAGGGACAAGGCCTTCCTTGATGCAATTCAGGTCAGCACCAGAATCAATAAGGGCTATTCCCTCAAAAGTGAAGTCTTTACTGATAACAATTTTGATACTGACATACCATTTTTGGAAGACAGCTCTGTCAATGCTGAGAATTTCCTGTTCCTTAGAAGGACTAAGGATCTTGGTGTCATTAATAATATCAGGATTGATTTTAAGCCTATTATTATTGTCATTAAGATAAATTTCTTCTTCTTCTTCTTCTTCACTTTTGACTTCTTCAATATTATGAAGTTCTAAGAGGGAAATTCTGGTGGAGAGGGTCTTAACATCTCTTTTGAGGGAAAGAATTTCTCCTTGAAGGTCTTGGATGGTAGGACCTTTGGGTTCTATAGTTTGGAGTCTGTCCATAACAGTAGAAAAATTAAAAGTATTTCCTATAGTAGGGATTTGCTTAGAATCATTAGGAGTAGGAGGGCTTTGTTTTCCATGAAGATATTTAAAAATAACTTGTTTCTTCTTTTCAGGATCATCAATTTTGTCAAGAAGATCAAGAATAATGGATTCTTCAGAGGTAATGACATTAATACTTAAACCATTAATATCAAGGATTGCTTTATAGTAATCAGTTCTACTATTGCAATCATGACAGGTGTCTTCATGGTCAGAACTATGGTTAGAAGAGCTGTAGGAGCTGTTGATGTCTCCATCAATGTTGTTAAGTTCCAAGGAATGATTATCTTCGGAATCTGAAGGATTTAAGAGGATTTCATTTAATTGTTTCCTCAGGTCTTCATCAATGATGAGCTCATTGATCTTTTGTTTGGTGTAACATTTGTTGGCATAATGGCCAGGCTTGCCGCATTTATGGCAAATAACTTTGGATTTAGGAAAAGATTTTCTTTTTGAAAATCTTTTAAAGGGTTTGGACGATTCTTCTTTTCTGTATTTTTTAGAAAATTTAGGTTTTCTAAAAGGTTTTCTAGTTTTGGAGACCTTTTCTTTTGTTCCGTAATTAGGAACAGAAAGGGTGTCATAACCAAATTGATAACAAAACTGTCCAAGCTCATTTCGTCCAGATTTATGTTCTTTTTTGAGCTGATTTTTTAATTTGATATCATTACATAAAACTAGGCCTTCAGCGCATATTTCGCTAATTAACTCTCCAAAAGTATAGAGGGAGAAAGGTAAAGCACCATTATGCTTATTCCTAATCCTAGTCCTAACTCTTTCTCTAAAAAGGTTTGGAAGACCGGCAATAAATCTTTCTTTCCAGAAATCTTGCTGGGCATCACTTCTCTGATATAGTTTGGACAGGAAGACATCCTTGTACCATCTGAAATGAGTGAGGGTAGGACACCTAAGATTAATAAGGAGTTCCCTGCCTCTTTCAAGAACAGTACTAGCGTTGCCTATAAAATGCTTAGTGATGGCTGTGACCAAAGTAGTAACAGCATCAGAAAGAGGTTGTTCATTGATTAAAATGGGGTTACCATTAGGTTCAATTTTAAAAGAATTCAGAATACTATTCTTATCAGTGGGGGTAAGATAAAAATCCCACCAACCACGAAGTTGGCCAGTAAAACCAGCAATTAGATAACGGGCTATAACGGCTTCACTTTCTCCGAGATTACGGTTACGGGCACTATTGGCCGCCATAAGCATATGTTGTAGAAGAGTGATGACCTAGTAGTCAGTCATTCCATCTAAATTCCATTCATAGATAGAAGATCCATTAAAGGATGATGGATTAGAAAAATTCTTTTCTTCTAATTGCATATCTACAGGGGTAGGTCTAGTGTAGTAATTTCTAAGAGGAGGTCTTGAATTAGTAGCTCCAATAGCAGTAATAAATTGCTTTTCTAGTTTGTCAGTTTCAATCTCAGACTCACTCCCTATATCTCCTATCATATTGATATGTTTAGGGGATGATTGAGAAGTCTCAACTTTAGGATATTTCTCTTTAGGAGTTTTGATTTGTCCTAGTTTAGACATTAATTCTTTGAGGAATTCACCACTCGGTTCTTCAGAATTTAATTTGAATCTGCTATCTAAGTCAATAGAAGGTTTGATTAAGGGTTGCTCAATATTTCTAACAAACAGAGGAGCTGGAAGAAGCTAGATTAAAGCTAGGGGAAGTGCCGAAGATATTATCACTAATGCCTTTTGGAGGTTGCATTTTGCTGTAGAAATCAGAGACAACATCTTTGACCTGAAAGATGGTATCTTCAATTCTTGTGGTTTGTTCTCCAATTGTACTAAGAATAATATTAGTGTAATTGGATTGTTCGGCTAAAGATTGAATCTCACCAGCAGTAACAGAATTGAGGTGGTTGGAAGTACTGGTATCAACTATATGTTTTAAAGGAGCAGCGAGGAAATTGGAATTCATGTCTCCTTTCATGGCAAATTTATTGAAAGGGGGATGGATGCTTTCCTGTTTCTCATGAGTTGGCCATATATACCATTCACGAGTGATACGTTTGAAAACATTGATTTGCTTTTGAGGATTCATATATTCTGGAATTTCAATATTATTATCAAGACAATAAGAATAAAACCATCCAAAGAAAGGAAAATAAGTCTTATACGCCTTGAGAGTTTGGAAGAATAATTCTTTATATTGGGCTCTTTGCTCAGTGGAAAAACTGATGCGATACCAAGCACGATTGGTTCGATTATGTTTAGCATAGAATTCATCATTGAGTTTCTTATGATCGATTTGAAAATCTTCAATAACAAGGACGTTATAATCAAAATCATGAACATAGGGATTATAATTATTTTGATTTTGACCAGAAGAGGAAGGCATCTCACTAGGAGTTTCAACTGTATACATGGTTTCTGGGACAGAAGAATTATTATTCCTGATACCCTGAAAGATAATTTTGGGATCTCTACTTGATCTAGAAAGGGGAATAGAGTGATATTCACTGTTTTGACAAGATTGAAAATTTTGACTAGGAATAGAAGAAGAAGAATATCTAGCACTTTGACTAGAGCTGCCAGAATAAAGGATTTTGTAATTTTGGGAAGACGTTTCTGGTTGACTGAAACGAATCTTGACATCTCCTTTAGGAGTCTCAATGATATGGTCAATCTACGTATTTTGGGGATTGACTTGGCGATGAGTAACCTTGTTTTCTATAATCCAATCTTCAGGAGGGGTAAGTTCATTGAACTTAATTCGACGAGGTAGCATGACATTGGTTTTATCAGGATTAGACTGGAAAAGAATAACAGATTTGCCAGGGTCAGCAATTTGTTTGAAAGCTGGGCAAATAGTAGACATGGCCTTATAATAAATTCGATATATAAGGACTAAATTCTGGGCTTGCGGTCTCATATTATATCTCTGAGTTTTAATATCCAAAGTAAGAACATCCATAATATGAGGATCAGAAAGAGAAACAGAGAAATTAGGATAACAATTAAAATACATGGGACCATTGCAGAGACTAGTTTCAACCATTCCAAGGAGGGAATCATCAAAACTTAGATGTCGATCATCGCGAAGAGCAGCCCAAACATGAGTATCTAGACCTTCCTTAGTTAAGGAAGTAATACCTATCTGGACAAGACCAATATGAACATAACGAAATTTTCGCTCATGTTTTTCCAAAGCAGATTTAGAAAATAATTGAAAAGACTGATTGTCTTTTGAAATATCCATAGTCTGTTCGACAGACTTAATGGAATAAGTTTGCTTGAATTCAAATTGTTTAACATAAAGAGAAGAAGGATTAACCTTGGGAATAGACCAATTGTTCAAATCTTTTTCTATACTCTCAATATTTAATTCATGAATATTTTTACTAGGACTAGTATGGCTCTTAGTCACGTTGGTAGAGAGAGATCTGATTAATCTTGCCATAATAACAATAGCAGTGCTCTACTGTCAACCAAATAGTTAAAAGTGGTCACAAATGCACACAGGCAGAAGACCGAGAACTATCTTAAAGGCGACTTGGGTGTAGAACCACACTGATAAATATACCTGCAAGATTAAGAGATCCTACTACTACTTAGAATGGCTCTGATACCACTTGAGACCTAGGTTATAAGACAGGTTATAAGACATAAGACAAGCTACTATTAGACAGGAAAATGAAGGAGAATATTATTAAACATTAAACAAGATACTTACAGAGGGAAAGCGGAAGCACACTAATAGTACAAACTTGAGCACACTCAGAAGTCACACTTAGAGCTATATGAGATCACACTTGGAGCTATATGAGATATACTCTCTAAAATTTTTCGTGCCTTCTCCTTACGCAAAAGGAGGATATAAATAGGCAAAAGAAAAGAGAGGGTTCAACATAAACCCTGGTTACTTTCAAAAGTAACACTGGTTACCGACAAAAGGTTGTGTGTCCTGGATAAGGATGCAGTCGTTCAAACCTCTTGTCACCTTTAGGAAAAGCATATATTCTGCTTTATTATTACCAGCTTTTGCTTTTCATAAAGCAATATGTCGGGGGCAAATGCATGTATTATGCGCCATAGCTGTTACTTTTTATAAAATGATAATTGTTACCAGCTTTTGCTTTTCATAAAGTAATATGTCGGGGGCAAATGCATGTATTATGCGTCATAACTGTTGCTTTTTATAAAGTGATATTTATTTATTCTTTTGATAAAGTAGCATGTATTATGTTCTGCTTCACAAAGAAGGGAAATGCTCCACTTGCTTTAATTTTAAATTTTTTGTGGATTTCTGAGTATTACTCTTAGTAGACATATTGTCTATTGTTGGTCCAGTAGACATATTGTCTGTTATTGGTTCGTCAGATCCTTCTTTGCCAGAGCTGGATTCTTTGGTACTGTTGGCAGAATTGTCAGAATCAGCATTATAGTCTTCTTCACTCATTTTCAGCATTTCAAAAGTAACAACCTGTAGTAATTCCCTTTTATTTAGGAAAGGTTTCTCTTTGCTGAGGCGGCAAAGAATTTCATTTTTCCTTTTGGAAAATTCTGCTTCACAGTGGAGGGCATGAGACTTTGTTTTGGGATAAGATTTCCATTTTGTACTAGCAGCCTTTAAGGTAGGAAATAATTTTGTGACTGCTTCGATGTTGCAATGACTATCATCGAACTTAGGCCACCATTTTGACCCAAATTGTCTTACCAGAGTTGGTGGATATTCAAGTGAGGAATTGGTACTTTTCTGGATGGCGTATTGCCAGCATAAAATCCAGGAAATACTGAAGTCTGCCATGAATTGTAATTTAGGTAATCCTTTAACCATAGGGGCATATAATTGATATGCTTCAGTTACCTGGGTGGAGGGCCATTCCTCAAAATCCGGTCCGTAATTCAGCCACCAATTCGCAATCCAATTTGGGAAATTTCCATCAAAATTACGGGAAAAGAAAATAAACCAAGAATGCTTATGACTTGGGTTCTGGTAAAGGAGGACGTGGTTCCAAGCATCAATATAGTCAAAGTAATTGAAATGGCAAGGGGAGAAGTGAGGTGGAAGTTCCCTAATTCTGGTGGGGTCAATTCCCCATTGTTTTTTGGTGATGAACTTCAGGATTTCTACTTTTGAAAATTGAAATGGAAGTTCAATATTTCTGGAAGAATAACGAGGAGGTTTCTCAAAATTATGAGTAAGGACAACTGATTTTGTTAAACGCAGAATTTCTTCATAGTAGTCTCTGGATTTACCAGAGGCCTTCTGGGGGTAGGCCCAACCATTAGTAAGATAATTATTTGCCACCTCAATAGGTGAGAGATCTTGTTCCTCATCCTCAATTTGGATGATATCAGGACAATGGGCATGAGCATTGTAGCCAGAATTCTCAAATTTTCCAAGCATTGCTTCTTGATTGGTTTGTGAGGAAGAAGAACCAATTGATTTCCTCAAATTGTATCGGTTAGGACGAGGTAGGAGTCCTTTGCCTGACTTTTGGGAAGAAACCCTAGGAGGAGTCATGTTCCCTGCAAAAATTCTCGAGTCAAAAAATCAGGAAGAGAATTATCTTCTCCTTTAATAAATTCAATTTTGAAATCAAAAGATGAGAGTAAAGCCTGCCATCTAGCAAAAATCTGTTTTGAAGCAATATTTTTGACGTCCTTTTCAAGAACATCTTTAGCAGCTTTACAATCAATACGTAATAAAAATTCTTGATTTAAAAGATCTCCTTCAAATTTGAGAATACAATTAACTATAGAAAGAATTTCTTTCTTTATAGTAGAGTAATTTTGTTGAGCATTATTCCAATGTCCGGAAGTAAAACGAACTAATTGTTCCTTACCGTCAACTTTCTGTTTTAAGATACCACCATAACCGATATCTGAAGCATCAGTTTCAACTATTTTGAAAGCTTCAGGAAGAGGGAGGCAAAGACAAGGTAAAGTTTTGGCTCTAAGCTTAATTCTGCGAATTGCTTGAGTGTGGACAATAGTCCAAGGTTGAGGATTCTTTTGGAGTCTTTGATACAGGACTTTAGTATCTTTGTACAGATCCTGATAGAAGTCAGCGATATAGTTGAGACTACCAAGAAACCTCTGAAGTTGGGTTTTTTCTCTAATTTCATCAGGAAATTTGGAAGCAAATTCAACAGATCTATCAATAGGGATAATAGATCCCTTTTCAATATTGTGGCCAAGAAATCTAATTTTTGTTTGGAAGAGACAAATTTTCTTGGCAGAAACAGCAAGACCATTATGCTTAATAATTTTAAGAAAAGTATTTAAATGCTTCCAATGCTGATCAATGGTCTGAGAATAGATGAGGACATCATCAATGTAGACAATTGAGGTAATACCTATCTGGACAAGACCAATATGAACATAACGAAATTTTCGCTTATGTTTTTCCAAAGCAGATTTAGAAAATAATTGAAAAGACTGATTTAGGTCAGCACCAGAATCAATAAGGGCTATTCCCTCAAAAGTGAAGTCTTTACTGATAACAGTTTTGATACTGACATACCATTTTTGGAAGACAACTCTGTCAATGCTGAGAATTTCCTGTTCCTTAGAAGGACTAGGGATCTTGGTGTCATTAATAATATCAGGATTGATTTTAAGCCTATTATTATTGTCATTAAGATAAATTTCTTCTTCTTCTTCTTCACTTTTGACTTCTTCAATATTATGAAGTTCTAAGAGGGAAATTTTGGTGGAGAGGGTCTTAACATCTCTTTTGAGTGAAAGAATTTCTCCTTGAAGGTCTTGGATGGTAGGACCTTTGGGTTCTATAGTTTGGAGTCTGTTCATAACAGTAGAAAAATTAAAAGTATTTCCTATAGTAGGGATTTGCTTAGAATCATTAGGAGTAGGAGGGCTTTGTTTTCCATGAAGATATTTAAAAATAACTTGTTTCTTCTTTTCAGGATCATCAATTTTGTCAAGAAGATCAAGAATAATGGATTCTTCAGAGGTAATGACATTAATACTTAAACCATTAATATCAAGGATTGCTTTATAGTAATCAGTTTTACTATTGCAATCATGACAGGTGTCTTCATGGTCAGAACTATATATATATAGATATATATATATATATATATATATATATGTACATATATATATATATGTATATGTACATATATATATATATGTATACATATACATATATATGTATATGTACATATATATATATATATGTATACATATATATATATATATATCTATATATATATATATATATATATATATATATATATATGTAACACCCCGATACTTTTTCAGATTTAATTAGAAAGTTTAGTGACGAATTTTCTTCCGATTAACGTTGAATTTTATTTAGTGACTTCTAGCGAAAATTCATTTTTAGGATTAGCGTATTTACATTTCAACTATTAGCGACGATTTGGGAAACGGGATAACGTAACGACCCCTTAAATAATCTTCTTAGCACCTAAATTATTGTAGAAACTTTTTGGACCATTTCACGGTAATAAAAATTTCGGGTAAATATTTGAGCGACTAAAGAAAACGTAGGGGTGTTTTATGTGATTTTTCTTTTAGGGTTTTAATATATACGTATAGAGCTTAGAGAGATAGCAGCCGTTTTCCGCCATTTGCCATCCTCAGAATTTCGGTAGACAGAGAGAGGGATCGAGGGACTCTTTCTGGCGAAGCTTTCCGGTAAGACATCGTGAACTTATGTTTATTTTTCAGTATATGTATACATATAAATATAATGAGTTCAGGGATTTGCATGTATACGGGTTTGTGGGCTCGGTAGCCGTGAGATGGAGTTGCTGCCAAAGGAGTTGGCTTCTCCGGTGAATTTCTAAGTTTTCTTCTATGTTATGTAATGGTTTTGAAAGGGATTATGACTGCTGGGTATTTTAAATGGATCAGCCGTGTGTATTGTAAATGGGTATTGCGCGAACTGTAGGGATGGTTGTGGAACAATGCCGAAGATGATGCAAATCTAATGGTAGGTGTTGTGTGGTGATGTCAATCGCTGGCCTTGGTGCGATGGCACTCGCCGATAGCCGAATTTGGATGGGGTAGTGTCTGGGGGTAATGTTTAGATGGTGTAAGTGTGTTTGGCAGGTGAGATAGTGAGTGTTTTGCGTGTGTTAGTATGCGTTACAGCAGTGTGGGTATATGAGAGGAAACATGAGGATTTGCACAACCTGATGGTGCAATTACAAGCTGGCGCGGGGCTGTGCGTATGGGGTGCAGGTGGTCGTCCATATGTGTGCTACGGTATATAAATATATATGTGTAAACCTGTGGATAAGTTACATATGCAGGCATGAACGAATTAACAAGAAGAGAAAGGGAGAGAGACCCAGCAGTGGGTTTGAATGGAAGGTGAAATGAAGGCTGGTGTGTGCGTTGTGTGTGAAGAGGGAATGGAGCACGGGGGCAGTCATGGGCTTTAAAGGTGAAAAGGGAAAGGGGATGAACTGGGTATGAGGAAAGAAAAGAGCGAGTGGGAGAGAAACCCCACTGCCGTAGGGCAGTGGGTGTATGGTGCAAGGTGTGTGTGTTTTGTTGGGTGAAAATGGTATATACGTGTGTATGTAAAAAGGCTGTGTGTGTGCTGTGAGCGAGGGCCTGTGAGGGAGTGTAAGGAAATGGAAAATGTGTTCATGAGTGCATGAGTGGTGGGCTGTAGTGCTGGGTGTGTATGTGGGTATTAGATGAAGAAGGCAGTGTAAAATGAAGAAAGCAAAGAGAGATGCAGTAGGCATGTGAGGTAATGTTTTGAACTGTGTGAGTGATGTTGGGTATGGGGGAATTATGGCAGGCCCGTGTGACGAAAATGAGCATGGTGGAGTGTTGGATATGGTAGAGAGCAAGGGTTGTGTGGTCATGTGTATCTGAGTGTGTGTAAGTGATGAGTTGATGTATGTGTTTTGCATGTGATGATAGGTGTGTGTATAAGTGGTTTAGGGGAGGGTGTTTGTGTGTTTGTCTTGTGCATTGTAAAGAGAGAGGGGGCTCAGCTAGTGGAATGTGTTTGTAGTTACGGGTGAAGAAGAAGATAAGTAGATTTTGCGTGTGTGTATACGGATTAGCGTTAGGCACGTCGCGCGCATTGAATAGTATAGAATGATCGTTAGCATGTAACACTTTACAGTATAACACGTTAGACCATATTAGAATTCTTGGCAAAAGTTTATAATTTTCTGAGATCGTATGAATTTTTAGTATTTTCTGTAATTTCAGATTTGGAAAATTCTTTTGAAGCCTTTAAACCCTGAAAATGTTCATGGCAAAATTATAGTAATGTTTTTATAGTATAATAAAGACTCAGTATAAATTTGGTGATTTTTGGAATCAATTTGTTATCATTTTCAGTATCGCATTGAATTAAGCAAAACGAAAAATAAAGAAATAGTTTTTATGTCTTTTAAATTCTGATTTCAATTTTTATAATTTTTATATATATTTTAAAGTTCTTATAAAAATTATGGGACTTGTTTTGCAGCTGGAAGTAATTATGGCTATTATTGGATTTTATTGTATTTAAAGAAATTATTTTAAATCAAAAATATTCAAAACTTCAGAAAATTCATATTCTGACTTTTATTAATATTTTAAGCTATAAACTATTTTAGTGAAATTTATTATGAATTGTAGAGTGTCATTTCACGTTAAGGAGTGTATAGGATTTTCGGTTAGGTTGGCCGTGTGCAGGAACCGTTTTGAGTGCGCGATTTCGGAGAGAGTGGGGTACGCAGTGGGTAGTTGATATTAGGGTTTATAGTGTATTTTACTTAAATAATGTTCTAACAAGTAAATTGTCAATCTAGGTTTATTCAGAAAATATTGATCGAGGATTGATAGCATCGCTTAGCTCGGACCGAGGTAAGGAATTCTATCCGAACCCTATTTCGACATTCTGTTTTCAAATGCTTATAACAACAGTTTTACAAACTAGATCGAATGTTGATTTTTCTTATTGATTGATATAAAAAAAATGTTTTTAAATTGCCCATGAAACCCTAAATTGAGCCTTATAGCGATTGTTTGGAATTCTGTTTCATCTCATCTTGAAATCCATTGTTCATTTGATATGTTTATTGATTGCTCATCCTAAAGCATTTTTAAATTCTATTTATTACTTCTCAATGTTGACATGAGTTAGTAACTTGGGAGCCATAAGGATGGTCTGTATTGTTGGTGTTACAAGGATGGTCTGTTGGATGGGTTTAACTAGAACCTAGATGGACTAGTCAGCGTACATATGCATATGTAAGTGTATCGAGCACTGCCGGGGTGGCTTTGCTTCTGTACTCCTCATGTTCAACGTTTCCTATTTATGTTTATTGCATTATAAGTGTTTTGAAAATGGTTATCGATTTGAGGGAACTGAGTTGATACTCATCCCTTTGTTTATATTGAAATGCTGTGGTTTTCTTTGAAAAACCTTTTCAAATTTATCGTTTGATTGTATATAAAAAGATTGTTTGAAACGCTGTAACACCCCGACACGTTATCGGATTTAATTAGAAATTTTAGATGTGAATATTTTTTTTTAGCAACGAATTATCTTTTAGTGAGCGTGATATTTTATTTAATGACTTTTAGCGACACTTAGTATAGCGGGTTATCTAACCAAACCATTAAAATTGTTCGAGCACCTAAACTATAGTAAATAATTTATTTTGGACTATTTTGTAATAATAGAAAAGTTGTGGGTGCATCTTTTAATAAGTAACGAAACTTTAGAGGCTCTTTTTGGTAATTTGCCCGATTAGGGTTTTATATTTATATCCCTTTTATGAGGGAGCAGCCGACTCTTGCTTCCCCTCATCTGAAAATCGGCAGAGACAGAAGAGAGAGCTTGAAGAACGAATCTGTCCTGTGATTGAACCTAATATTCGGTAAGTTTTATTTTTAGCTTTCCTCTCTAGTTATTTAATGAATTACAGATTAAGTTAGGGCGTGGGCTTAATTGATGATGACTGAGACGTGTTCGTGGGTATAAGAATGAGGGAAGGCATTATATACGGGTTTTCTGTGTGCACGGGCAAAGGAAAGGCTGAACTTCAGCCGTGTACATGTGCGTGTACTTGGTAAAGATAAGGTTTTCTTTTAGTAGGTAGTAGGTTATACTTTGAGATGTTTGTGCGTTGGGAGATAATAAGCATCCGTGGTGTATGTGCGTGTGTGTGAGGTTGCAACGTAGAAAGAGAGAGTTGGGTTTGGGCTCATAGGTTTGTGAAGGTGTGTGAGTGTGTTTGTGTGAGTGCTGTGTGTGTGCATGTGGGAAATGGAAGATAGAACCTGTGCAAATGGGTAGAGTTTTTCTTTCGGTTTTGAAGTTGTGTAAATGATGTTGAAATTGGAGGACATGTGGCTGCTGTGTATGCGGTGCAATTTGGAGTTATGCAAGGTGTATAATCATGTATGTAAGTATGGGTTTGCAAGGTAGTGAGATGCATGAGTGTGTGGCTGAAGTGCTGTGTGTTTATATGGGTTTAGAGGAAGAGAAGATAGAGAGAGGGAGTGAACTGAAATGGTGCAAAGAGGGAAAGCTATGTGTGTGATTAAGTGTGTTTATGAGTGTATGTGTGTAGGTTTTCTTTATGTTTGGGTGTGTGTAATGGAGGATGAAGTAGCTGCATTGTGAGTGAGTGTATACTGGGCAGTGGGCTGAGAAGGCAGAGCAAGAGGAAGAAGAAGACGGGTGAACAGTAGTGGGTCTGTGCAGTTAAAGTGGTACACTGTGCATGAACAGTGTATCACGTGACTGTTGGGTATCTTGTGATTGTTCAAAAATGCTAAACATTTACAGGATTATTCTTAGGGAAATATTAGAATTACTGTTAAAATTTCAGATTTTTCTGATATTGTATGAATTTTTAGTATTTTCTGTAATTTCAGATTTGTAAAATTGTTTTGGAGACCTTAAACCCAGAAAATGTTTTAGGAAAAATTATAGTAATGTCTTTATGGTATAAGAAAGACTCAGTAAAAGTTTTATGATTTTTGGGGTCGATTTCCTATGGTTTCCGTATCGTATTATTTTTAACAAAACGAATATTTGAAAAATAGTTTTAATGCTTTTTAATTTCTGATTTAAATTTCTATGATCTTTATACATATTTTAAAGTTCTTATAAAAATTATGGGACTTATTTTTCTGCTGTAAGTAATTATGGCTATTATTGAGTTTTTATTGTATTTAAAGAAATTATTTTAATTCAAAAATATTCAAAAATTCAGAAAATGCATATTTTGACTTTTGACAATGTTTTAAGCTATAAAGTGTTTTAGTGTAAATTATTATAAATTTTAGAGTGTCATTACACGTAAGGAGTGTATAAGATTTTCGGTTAGGTTAGCTGTGTGCAGGATCTGTTTGAGTTGCGCGATTTCGGGATTCGAAGTGAGCGCCGTTTGGGTAGTTTAAACTAGGTTTATAGCATATTGTAGTATAGATTATGTTCTAACATATGGATTTGCCAATCTAGGTTTATTCAAAGAATTATAATCGAGGATTGATAGCATCGCTTAGCTTGGACCGAGGTAAGGGATTTCTATCCGAACCCCATTTCGTTATTCTGTTTTCAAATGCTTATAGAACAGTTTTACAAACTAAATTGATTCGATTTTATGCTGATATAAAAGTTGTTTTGAAACTGTCCATGAAAGCCTAACTTGAACCTTAAGCGATCGTTTGGAATTCTTAAATTGTTTACTCTCATCTGTTTTATCGATTCAATTATCATAAAATGTTTTGAAAGTTATTTATTGTTTCTCAATGTTGACATGAGTTAGTAACTTGGGAGCCATAAGGATGGTCTGTATTGTTGGCGTTATAAGGATGGTCTGTTGGATGGGTTTAACTAGTACCTAGATGGACTAGTCAGTGTACATATGCATATGTAAGCGATCGAGCACTGCCAGGGTGGCTTTGCTTCTGTACTGCTCATGTTCAACGTTTCCTATTTATGTTTATTGCATTATAAGTGTTTTGAAAATGGTTATCGATTTAAGGGAACTGAGTTGATACCCATCCTTTTGTTTATATTGAAATGCTGTGGTTTTCTTTGAAAAAACCGTTTCAAATTTATCGTTTGATTGTATATAAAAAGATTGTTTGAAACGCTATGTTTCTCCGCCTTCAAAATTTTGTATTGGTTTAAATGTCAAATCGTCCGTATCGTTTTCTTATTTTTAAATCTTTGTGCGACCTTACTGGGCTCTCAAAAGCTCACTCCCCTTTGACTTCCTTTCTGCAGGTAGTAACCAGCGTTAGATTTCTTGAGATTGGACTAGAGGCAAGCAGACAAGTGAATCTAAGTTTAGTATTAGTCATTAGAACCTCTGTGTGGGTCATTATTGTTATTTAGAATTGTTAGTTTGGACTTGATGTTTCAACTATGATTAAGTCGATGGGTTAGTTGCTCTGACAGATTTCTATTATTTGGTTGAATTGAGGAATTATTATCTTAGTGAACTGATCGATTGAGCGTTAACGTTCCGGAAAATTCCGGGATGTTACAAACGCTCTGTTTCTCCGCCTTCAAAATTTTGTATTGGTTTAAATGTCAAATCGTCCGTATCGTTTTCTTATTTTTAAATCTTTGTGCGACCTTACTGGGCTCTCAAAAGCTCACTCCCCTTTGACTTCTTTTCCGCAGGTGATAGCCAGCAGTAGGTTACCTGAATTTGGATTAGAGCCGAGCGAGCGAAAGCAAAGGAATTAGATTTTGGGATTGATCATTAGAACCCCTGCGTGGGTAAATATTATTGTTTTGAATTTTCTTAGACTTAGACTCGGTATTTCAATTATGACAATTGATTGAGAGTATAGTTTGATTGATGGATAGTTGCTCTGACAGATTGGTAGTGTTTATTTTGTTTGAGTTTGAGGATTTTATGATTTAGTGATTGATGGATCGAGTGTTAACGTTCCGGAAATTCCGGGATGTTACAATATATATGCATATATATATATATATATATATATATATATATATATATATATATATGTATATGTATACATATATATATATATATATATATATATGTATATGCATATGTACATATACATATACATGTATGTATATATACATATACATAGACATGTATGTATATATAGATATGTATGTACATATACATGTACATACATATCTATATATACATACATGTCTATGTATATGTATATATACATACATGTATATGTATATGTACATATACATATACATATACATATACATGTATATATGTATATATACTTATATACATACACATATACATATACATATATATATGTATATATACATATACATATATATATATATATATATATATATATATACATAGATATAGATATATATGTATCTATATATACATAGATATATATATATATATGTATATATATATATATATATATATATATATATATGTATATATATATAGGTCCTCTATATAATAAAACCCGTAAAAATGGACAAAGACATTTTAATATAGAAGATATCAGACTCATTAAGACTATAAAAGAAAGAGTTAAACAATTACCAGACCTATATCTACCCTTAGATACAAACTATCTAATAGTCCAAACAGATGGATGCAAAGATGGATGGGGAGCAGTCTTATACTGGAAACCTAATAAATATAGTAATAAAAAAGAAGAAAGAATATGCATATATTCTAGCGGTAAATATAATGAAAGTAATCAGTACTTAACTAGTTTAGATTACGAATTACTTGCAATAATATACGCTTTAGAACATTTTAAAGCACTTTTAATATCTAAACATGAATTCTGCATTAGAACAGACTGTGAAGCCATAGTTAGATACAATAAAAATAAGGACTCTAGATATACAAATAGATGGCTAAAGTTTTTAACATCTTTAAGTAATTATAGAATAGACAAAATAGAATGGCAACACATCAAAGGAATAGATAATTCTCTCTTCAAAGCCAAAGAAAGTATGGCTCTGATACCAAAATGGGGGTTTTGGCCGGAAAACAGATTGCTCCGATTAGATTTTGTGACTTCGTTAAACCAATCGTCAATCCTTGCGGATCTGCCAGAGGCATAACGACGTCTGGTATCCGTCAACTAATCAAGATCGGAAAAAGGAGTCCCCGGTTGGACCGTGATCCATAGTGGATAGAAGTATAACATAGATTAAAAGTACAGCGGAATAGAGAGATGATTCAGAGAGGACATGGCAAAAACTTTGAGTGTAGAAAGAGTCTATATTTAAAACTTTATTTTTCAAAATTTCAGGATGCAGGGTAGGTTTTAACAAGATTAAATCTCAGGATGCTAGGTTGAACTACCAAAGTTCTCTCTTTAGGCAAAAACTCAGGGCATGCGTTAGTCTGCGGGTTTTCAACGCCATCACTCGGCAAATAACCCTGAACGACTCGCTCCCACTGTTGTTTAAAACCCATAAAGAGGACTCTGGAGGTCCGTTTAAAAGCATAATCGATTTAAAATCTGGCAAAAATCTGAAGTAAGCATAATCATTTTTAGAACAAAATTTAAAAGAGAGTCTCTCTTTCCCAAGTAAATGCCATATGATCTCTAATCAAGACTATATTAAGTTGTCTTTAGTCATATTAGACTCTGAGATAACCCGTTTCAGTTCATAGAATGCTTTTCACCTTCGAGCGTTTTCACCCCAAAATAATAAACAAGTTTAAGGGAGTAATAGACTTACTTGATAAATTGCTAAATTCTTGAACTTGGAATCGTGAAGTTTATATGGAAAGGTAAGATAGCATATGAATGGCAGAGAGAAAGTTGAGAGAAGGTGTGCTTGATTGTTATTGAGAATTTTCGCGTGTTTGTACAAATGAATCTGCCTCTTTAAATAGGCAGAAGAAAGCTATCTACAGGACCTTACATAATTTCCTAAACTTTACATGTGTACTACTGGAAAAATTCTTTACGAGACTACATTACAAAATTCCTTTAACTAAAGTCGTAAAGCTAACAGTAATTCTCTAAAGTCTTAAAGCTAACAGTGATTCTAACAGATGCTTAAAGAAGATGCTCTGTCTATCTTGATAGGTCTTCTGTTCTTGTCTTCTTTCTCTTGACAGAAAGATGCTGTGTCAAGTCTTCATGACTTGTTTTTCTTTCTTCTGTCAGAAAGATGCTGATGCTGCGTCTAGTCTTCTTTATCTGCCGACATAATACGTATGTTGAGAAAGATGCTTTTAGCTGTAAAAGCTATAGCCAACTTTGTAGAGGTTTAGGGTCTAGTCTTCAGCCTTCTGTTCAGTCTCTTCAGTTGGTGCGTCTTCTGAAGATTCGCTGGAAATAATTGGGCTTGGACTGGGTCTTTGCGCATCCTGGAAAAGAGGGTCTTCATAGAGTAGGCTATTAGATGCGACAGATTTCTTGAAATCTTCCACTGCTTTGTCTGGTCCAATGGTGTGAATGTTGCTAAAGGTTTTGCTGATAATTTCAGCAAATGCTTCAGCCACCTGTTTCTGGACTGAATATGCTTGTCTTTTCGCCTTCTTTTTGTTTCTTTTAATTTGTTCCGTTTTACCCAAACGGACAGGGGTTTCAGGAATTAATTTGCCTTTACCAGATACCTGTTTTTCTGGGCTAGGAGTTCTTTCTCCTGAACTCAAAGGATTTTCAGAGATTTTGAGTAAACCTCTAACTTTCACAGGGTTTGATAAGTCTTTACCAGCTACCTGTTGAGCTGGACTAGGAGTTCTTTTTCCTGAATTCGAAGGGTTTTCAGTAATTTTGAGCAAATTACCAGCTATAATAGGACGTGATTTATCTTTACCAGAAGCCTGTGAATCTGGATTAGCTACTCCTTTAACCCCGGAAGTAGTGGGTTTTGATGACTGGGTTTTGGAAGAAAGAAGAGTAGTATATCTGTGTTTCCAGTCATTGGCTTCTAATTCTACAACTTGTAATTGGGATTTAAGTTGAGCTATTTGCATGTCAAAATGTGATTTTTCTAAAAGTAAAAAGTCTTGTCTTGTTTTTAATATATTAAAATGCTTAATTAAGGTATTACAATTTTCACAATCCGCTATAGTGTCAGTATTAGATTTATCTTGGCAGTCTGGACTAATATAGTAGTTTGGCCCGTAATGGGTTTGCATCAAAGTGGTGGCTTCTTGAAAAGTTATGGTACCTTTGTACCATGGTTGCTTTTCATTACCAACTCCTCCTACCATAGCCTCGGGATAACTTTTGAAAATCCCTGGCATGTTGCCTTTAAAAACACAATAAAAATTATAATCACTTAGTAAAGGAGAATGCGAAGTAACCCAGAGCAAGTAACCCCGTTTTATCAAATATCATGAGTGATATACCTGCAAATCGACCTGCAAATCCTACTTATTACTCTTCTTTTACTGAAGACAATGTAGAATATGAAGTAGACCTTAATGCTTTCAATAGATTCTATTTAGCTTTAAAAGTAATTGAATACACGAATGAGAGAATTCAGGCTAATTTAGATAATGGTAGATTTAGACTTGTTTTAAATCCTTTAGCTACATATCACAGATACTTTATAAGCTTAGATCATTATACTAGAAGGATGAATGAATATTTAGAACGTCTTTTAAGACATAAAATAGTTTTATTAGACCAAGAAAACAACTGGTTATACCATGATGCATACGTTAGACAACTATTAACTACAAACACTCAAGCAGCTTCTAATGTCCGACAAATCATAAGAAATAGGCACGAAAATAATATACATTATACTGAGATCTATGACTTACCTCCTCAAACGCCATAATGAGTAACTCTAGAAACAGGGCTACAACTTCTAGAAATAATAGAAATCCGAGGACTACTTTTAGTAGTAGTACAGAAGACCGTTTTGAAGTGAATTATGTAGAATTTCGTAGATTTCTTGTATAATAACATTATTTTGTTTTCTATTAGTAAATCGTTTGGAGTTCATGAAGAACCTAATAGCCTACACCTTCCAGATTAACGTCAGATAGGAATTTAAACACGGAGCCTTATCAAGAACCTTTTAGTTTTAATGACATGATAAATAATTTCAATTTAGACCAACAAACTACTTCTGATATTTTAGATACTTTTAATAAATTTTTTACAGCTTTAGAAACAATTGATAACACAAATGAAAGAATTAAACATTATATAGATACAGACTCTATTACTTTACTATACAATCCTTTATCTTTTTATATAAGATATTTTCTAAACTTAGACTTAATATTAGAAGACTTTGACATCTTCTTTCAGCATCTTATAGGCTATTATATAAATTTAAAAGATCAACAAAATAATACCTTATGTGATACTGAGTTTCATAGAAGACTTAGCCAAATAGATGAACAAACAAGACTTAGCCAATTAGATGACCATACAGCCTTAGAAAACTTAGGCGTACCTACTGAAATCTTAAATAATATGGCAAATTTACAATTAGAATCAGATTTAGATTATGATGATTATTTAAATTATAATGAAGATGATAATGATTATCCATGGGATGATGAAGCCCTGGCTAATCTAGACAACACTCTAGGAGGAATATAAGTTAAATGAGCACAAACAAACTAGAATATTTAAATCTTCAAACAGATACTAAAAGTTTAAAAACAATTAGGGAAAACTGAGATTATATGAAAGAAGTTTTTAAACAATCCACAGATAGGTCAAAACAAAGTGAAGCTAAAATAGAACTTCTCCTAGAAAAACTAAACAAACAATCTACAGAATACAAACAAGAATTAGATAAATTTAAAATAGTGATAGAAAAATTAGAAAAACAAACAAATAAGTTAGATGAAAACTTAAGACATTATTTTAATATACAAGGATTAGAATATAAATGACTACTTCCAAATATTATGAAAGTAATTCATATTATACACAAGTTATCTTAGACGAAAGTGATTACTTATATCCAGCAGAAGGCATAACTAAAAACGCCTTAGGAACTCCAAACTACTTTTTAGTGTCTCTAATTTTGTGAAAATAGTTAGCTAATGCGTTGACAGTATTAACAAACCATCCATTGTCTTTCTTAACAAAAGATTGCCATAAATTATCTAACAGAGTGCGCTGATCTACTGGAAAAGGTCCAAGTTTGTGATCTTTGACTTGGAATCTGGATCCAGCGTGTATGACTTCTAGATTATTACCGTTATAATTTATTCTATTCCTTCCTGAGTTATCTATGTAACTAGTGAATTGTGTAGGAAAGACTGGGTTAGGCTGATTTACCTGTGCTTGCTTGGTCTGAACGGAAGAGGTGGAAGTAGATGCCATCTGAAAAGAAAAACAAGGAACTGTCTTTATTCTAATTCTATTGGCCTGGGATTATCTTAAGCTAAAATCTTTCTTGATAATAAATCTGCTATAGAATTATCTATTCCTTTGATGTGTTGCCATTCTATTTTGGTTAACAACTAACCCTAAGAATGCTTGAATTTGTTTTAATCCTTCTAATTTATCAGGGAAGTCTAATATCTTTTTAGCTATATGTTCTTGTAATTTAATCTTGCCATTTCCTATTTCCATTCCTAAAAATTTTACACTTGTTTTGAATAGTTCTACTTTTTTCGTACTTAGAATTAAACCATGTTTGTTAAAAAGTTTAAAGACTAAATCTAAATGTGATAAGTGTTCAGTTTCGTTTTTACTACAAACTAGTATATCATCTATATATACTAAGACGAAGTCATTATATGGTCTAAAAATATCATCCATTTTACGTTGGAAGATACTAGGTGCAGTCTTAAGGCCAAAAGGCATGACTAACCACTCATATAGACCTTCAGGTGTAGTAAATGCTGTCCACTTAGTGTCTTCAGGCCACATTTTAATTTGATAAAAGCCTGATTTGCAATCAAATTTGCTAAAAAATTTCTTGCCTTGAATTTTACTTAAAAGGAAGGTCTTATTAGGGATATTATAACTATCGTCTTTTATATTATCATTAAGTCTTTTGTAATTTATAACCATTCTACTTTTTCCTCTAAGTATTTCTGCATGATTTCTAACTATGAATGCTGCTAATCTATGAGGGCTATTACTGGGTCTAATCACCTTTAATTCAGTTAAGTCTTTAATGTGCATCTTGAAATCATCTGTATCTAAACTACTTGCTTCTATGTTGGCAGTTTTAACTATATAATCTGGATTTATAATGTCTAATTTGCAATATATTTTGTTTAAATCCCATCGTTTGATAGGATCTTCTCCTATAAAAGGTAGTCTTTCTATTGCTTTAAGAATATCGTATTTATTTGTAAAATAACTTATTAAATTATAGCTAACTTTTTCTTGGCTATAAATATCTAAGTCTGAATTTATGTTATAGTCATCTTCTAGGTCTGAAGTTTCTAACTCTTTTATTTGTAAACATTCATTTTCTATATCTATATTAGTTAAACAACAGTTTGTTTTTCCGTTACTACAGTCTTCACATATTTTATTTTTGCCTTTTATATTAACATATTCCCCACCACGCTTCCGAGCGTACTCTGATGGAGTGTCAATGTTAATTGGTGTATGTGTGACATTTTGTGCTAATTGGATAGAATCCTTAGTAATAGTTAAAGTGTTATTGTCGTTTATTAAAAAAATTATTCCTAAAATTATCTTTCCTTCTGAGTGTGCAATAGGTGCACAAAAAACTTGTTTTAGATAATAAGGTTTACTTTGTTTATTGCAGGGTGTAAGAAAAGTAATAGAGGCATTTGTAATATATTGAGAGTAATGTATTGGGGTATTTGAAAATCCTACTCCAACTATGGGTGTTTCGAATGTTTTAAGATAAGAAGGATTGATTAGACTAGGGTCTATAACTGTGATAGTACATCTAGTATCTATAATAGCATTAGTCTCAACTAATTTATTATAATGTTTTACTTGTATTCTAGTAGTTATAAGATTATTGAATCTATATATACATATATATATATATGTATATACATATATATGTATGTATATATATATGTATATATATATATATATGTATAAATATATGTGTATATATATATATATATGTATATATATATATATATATATATATATATATATATATATCCTTGGCTTTTCAAGAGATAATCACCTAGTAAAGGAGAATGCGAAGTAACTCAGAGCAAGTAGCCCCTTGTTATCAATTATCATGAGTGATAGACCTGCAAATCCTACTTTTTATTCTGCTTTTACTGAAGACAATGAAGAATATGCAGTAGATATTAGACAATTTTATACATTTTATTCTGCTCTAGATTTTATAAATGTTGTGAATGATAGTATTAGAGATAATTTAGACTCTGGTAGACATAGAATTATCAGAAATCCTCTTGCTGCCTATCTAAATTACTCTTCTGAATTAGATCATTTTACTAGTAGAATGAATGATTATTTAGAAAAACTCTTAAGACATCATATAGTTCTAACAGATCAAACAAACAATAGCAGATATTTTACAAGGTATGTAGAACAGATCTTAGGAAGACCTTTAAACACAACACCTCCTAATAATAATAATAATAATAGTAACGAACAATAATAATTCAAGAAATAGGCCAAGCACTTCTAGAAATAGGGCAAACGTTTTGAAGATAATTATGTAGAATATCGTAGATTTTATGTAGCATTAGAAATTATTAATGATACAAATGACACTATTAAATTCCATATTTCTGAAGACACCTTATCTTTAAAATATAATCCTTTAAGAAGTTATATTAGTACTTTCATAAATATTGAAGCTATAACAACAGATATAAATACTTATTTAAAACATTTAGTAGATTTTTATATATATTCTAAAGACTTAGGTAACAATAATTATTATCGTAGTGAATATACAAGACTTAGAATTATAAGACCGAATGTAGATAGATTCAGATTAATAACCGAAAGACATGAAGTCAATGCTTTAGAAAATATAACAGACCACATAAATTTTCTACAAATAACCAGTAACATAGAAAGTACTGATTCAGATAGTTCTAGTAGTAATGAAGAACCTAATAGCTTACATCTTCCAGATTAATGTCAGATAGAAATTTAAATACTGAGCCTTATCAAGAACCTTTTAGTTTAGAAGACATGATAAATAATTTTAACATAGACCAACAAACTACTTCAGATATATTAGATACTTTTAATAGATTTTTTACAGCTCTAGAAACAATAGATAATACAAATGAAAGAATTAAACATTTTATAGATACAGACTCTATTACATTATTATACAATCCTTTATCTTTCTATATAAGATATTTTCTAAACTTAGACTTATTATTAGAAGACTTTGACATTTTCTTTAAGCACCTTATAGGTTTTTATATACAATTAAAAGATCAACAGAATAACTCTTTATATTATACTGAGTTTCATAGAAGACTTAGCCAAATAGATGAACATACAGCCTTAGAAAACTTAGGAGTACCTACAGAAATCTTAAACAATATGGCCAATTTACAATTAGAATCAGATTTAGACTATGAAGATTATTTAAATTATAATGAAGACGATAATGATTATCCATGGGATGATGAAGCCCTGGCTAATCTAGACAAATTAGAATATTTAAATCTTCAAACAGATACTAAGAGTTTAAAAACAATTAGGGAAAACTTAGATTATATGAAAGAAGTTTTTAAACAATCTACAGATAAATCAAAACAAAGTGAAGCTAAGATAGAAGTTCTCTTAGAAAAACTAAACAAACAATCTACAGAATACAAACAAGAATTAGATAAATTTAAACTAATGATAGAAAAATTAGAAAAATAAACTAATAAGTTAGAAGAAAACTTAAGACATTATTTTAATATACAAGGATTAGAATATAAATGAATACTTCCAAAAATTATGAAGGTAATTCATATTACAAACAAGTTATCTTAGACGAAAACGATTACATATTACCTCCAGAAGGCTTAACTAAAAACACCTTAGGAACTCCAAACGATCTAACTAATAGAAAACAAAATAATGTTATTATCATGTTGCTAATAAAATGTTTAGAGAAAATAGACGATTTAACACTTAAAATGGATTTATATCTTGATCATCCTAAAACAGAAACACACATAGATATAGAAAATTTGTGCAAAAAATTAGATAATATAACTGTAGATAAACCTAAAAAGAAGTTTAAAATACAAAACAATTTGAAATTTTTAGTCTATGATAAGAAACAATAGTCATATCTTAGGAAGAGGAAATATAGAAGATAGAAATAGAACAGAAGTTTTAGCCACAGAAACCAGAAAACGTAATGAAAATACAATAGGAAATAGAGTTCTTAGACTTTTTAGAACACCTTCAGCACCTATAGTTTCTTTAGAACAAATAATAGACATCGACAGACAAATTGAACAGTTTAGACAAAACATACTAGAATTAATATCTCCACAAATATTATATCAACATCATTCCAAGGTAAGTCAAACAAGACTACTTATGCACGATAGAGAAACACAAAATAGATGTATAGGAGAAGATGTAGCTAGTGTAAACTTAATACATCCTGACTCTGAAAATGAATTAATCAGAGGAAACTTTAATTTAACACATATAGGCTTAATTGTCATAGGAATAAAAGGTTTAACTAGAAGAGATACAGGAGCTAAAGTATTTTTAGCTATAATAGACGATAGATTCTCTAGTGAACAAGCCATAATAGGAGCCATAGACGTAGATATGAACAACAATGGTGGCATATTTTACCGTGCACCAGATTTTTGTATAAATACTAAAGATTTTGCAAAAAATATTAAAGTTAAAATAATGACAAAAGGATATGAAGATTTTCAACAAGGCAAAAATCTTTTGATATGTACCACATTCATAGGAAAGTTAACGCAAAATAGTCAAGTAGGATATAAGTTAACCATAGATGACACATGATCTCTAATCAAGACTATATTAAGCTGTTTTTAGCCATATTAGATTTTGAGATAACCCGTTTCAGTTCATAGAATGCTTTTCACCTTAGAACGTTTTCACCCCATAATAATAAACAAGTTAAAGGAGTAAGAGACTTACTTGGAAAGCTGCTAAGTACTTGAACTGGGAATGGCGAGGTTTTATAGTGAAAGGTAAGATCGCATATGAAAGGTAGATCGCATATGTATATATATATATACATATATATATATATATATATGTATATATATATATATATGTGTGTGTGTGTGTCTGTGTGTATACATATACATAGATATGTATACGTATACATATATATGTATACGTATACACATAAATGTATATGTATATGTATATGTATACATATATATATATATATATAGATATATATATGTATATATACATATATATATACATCTATATATACATAGATATACATATATCTATATATACATATATATATGTATATATACATAGATATATATACATATATACATAGATATATATATATATATATACACACATATATATATACATATATATATATGTATATATGTATATATATCTATGTATATATACATATATATATATATACATAGATATATATATATATACATATATATATGTATATATATATATATCTATGTAATATATATATATATATATCTATGTATATATATATATATATCTATGTATATATATGTATATATATATATATGTATATATGTATATATACATATATATACATATATACATATATATATATATATGTATATATATATACATATACATACATATATATATATACATATACATACATATATATATATATATACATATACATATACATACATATATATCTATACATATACATACATATATATGTATGTATATATATAGATATATTTATACATATATATACATATATGTATATATATGTATATGTACATGTACATATATGTATATGTACATGTACATATACACATATATGTACATGTACATCTATATATATATATATAAGAACATCCATAATATGAGGATCAGAAAGAGAAACAGAGAAATTAGGATAACAATTAAAATACATGGGACCATTGCAGAGACTAGTTTCAATCCTTATATGGATTTCTCAATTATCTACATTGATGATGTCCTCATCTATTCTCAGACCATTGATCAGCATTGGAAGCATTTAAATACTTTTCTTAAAATTATTAAGCATAATGGTCTTGCTGTTTCTGCCAAGAAAATTTGTCTCTTCCAAACAAAAATTAGATTTCTTGGCCACAATATTGAAAAGGGATCTATTATCCCTATTGATAGATCTGTTGAATTTGCTTCCAAATTTCCAGATGAAATTAGAGAAAAAACCCAACTTCAGAGGTTTCTTGGTAGTCTCAACTATATCGCTGACTTCTATCAGGATCTGTACAAAGATACTAAAGTCCTGTGTCAAAGACTCCAAAAGAATCCTCAACCTTGGACTATTGTCCACACTCAAGCAATTCGCAGAATTAAGCTTAGAGCCAAAACTTTACCTTGTCTTTGCCTCCCTCTTCCTGAAGCTTTCAAAATAGTTGAAACTGATGCTTCAGATATCGGTTATGGTGGTATCTTAAAACAGAAAGTTGACGGTAAGGAACAATTAGTTCGTTTTACTTCCGGACATTGGAATAATGTTCAACAAAATTACTCTACTATAAAGAAAGAAATTCTTTCTATAGTTAATTGTATTCTCAAATTTGAAGGAGATCTTTTAAATCAAGAATTTTTATTACGTATTGATTGTAAAGCTGCTAAAGATGTTCTTGAAAAGGGCGTAAAAAATATTGCTTCAAAACAGATTTTTGCTAGATGGCAGGCTTTACTCTCATCTTTTGATTTCAAAATTGAATTTATTAAAGGAGAAGATAATTCTCTTCCTGATTTTTTGACTTGAGAATTTTTGCAGGGAAAATGACTCCTCCTAGGGTTTCTTCCCAAAAGTCAGGCAAAGGACTCCTACCTCGTCCTAACCGATACAATTTGAGGAAATCAATTGGTTCTTCTTCCTCACAAACCAATCAAGAAGCAATGCTTGGAAAATTTGAGAATTCTGGCTACAATGCTCATGCTCGTTGTCCTGATATCATCCAAATTGAGGA
Organism: Escallonia rubra; assembly: GCA_033065855.1. Taxonomy (NCBI): domain Eukaryota; kingdom Viridiplantae; phylum Streptophyta; class Magnoliopsida; order Escalloniales; family Escalloniaceae; genus Escallonia; species Escallonia rubra. The sequence goes on from JAVXUO010002358.1 coordinate 700,089, forward strand.
TGAGGAACAAGATCTCTCACCTATTGAGGTGGCAAATAATTATCTTACTAATGGTTGGGCCTACCCCCAGAAGGCCTCCGGTAAATCCAGAGACTACTATCAAGAAATTCTTCGTTTAACAAAATCAGCTGTCCTTATTCATAATTTTGAGAAACCTCCTCGTCATTCTTCCAGAAATATTGAACTTCCATTTCAATTTTCAAAAGTAGAAATCCTGAAGTTCATCACCAAAAAACAATGGGGAATTGACCCCACCAGAATTAGGGAACTTCCACCTCACTTCTCCCCTCGCCATTTCAATTACTTTGACTATATTGATGCTTGGAACCACGTCCTCCTTTACCAGAACCCAAGTCATAAGCATTCTTGGTTTATTTTCTTTTCCCGTAATTTTGATGGAAATTTCCCAAATTGGATTGCGAATTGGTGGCTAAATTACGGACCGGATTTTGAGGAATGGCCCTCCACCCAGGTAACTGAAGCATATCAATTATATGCCCCTATGGTTAAAGGATTACCTAAATTACAATTCATGGCAGACTTCAGTATTCCCTGGATTTTATGCTGGCAATACGCCATCCAGAAAAGTACCAATTCCTCACTTGAATATCCACCAACTCTGGTAAGACAATTTGGGTCAAAATGGTGGCCTAAGTTCGATGATAGTCATTGCAACATCGAAGCAGTCACATAATTATTTCCTACCTTAAAGGCTGTTAGTACAAAATGGAAATCTTATCCCAAAACAAAGTCTCATGCCCTCCACTGTGAAGCAGAATTTTCCAAAAAGAAAAATGAAATTCTTTGCCGCCTCAGCAAAGAGAAACCTTTCCTAAATAAAAGGGAATTACTACAGGTTGTTACTTTTGAAATGCTGAAAATGAGTGAAGAAGACTATAATGCTGATTCTGACAATTCTGCCAACAGTGTAACATCCCGGAATTTCGGAGCTTTAACACCCGGACTTTTCCGGAGCGTTATCACCCCGAACTCCCGGAGTGTTTAAGACAATCAATACTTAATAACATAAAAACCTTCATTTCAAATAACTAACTATGAAAACCTATGTCAGAGCCTCTAATCATTACAATTTCCTCAAATCAATTTAAATATAACCAAGAAGTTTACCCGCGCAGGGGTCTTAACAATCAATACTAAAATTTAATTCACTTCCTTACGCTCGCTCGGCTCTAATCCATATTCAGGTAACCTACTGCTGGCTGTCACCTGCGGAAAGGAAGTCAAAGGGGAGTGAGCTTTTGAGAGCCCAGTAAGGTCGCACAAAGATTTAAAAATAAGAAAACGATACGGACGATTTTTCATATAAAACTTTTGAAGAGTATTTTCAATGAAATACAACACTTAGACAAAGATGAACAAAACGAACGATTTTACATTCAAGTCCAATAATAAGTTTTTGAGGAATTTTGCTTTCGTTGAAATCACTACGATACGATATAAACATAGGGATGAGTATTCAACTCAATCCCTTAAATAATAGTCATTTAAAACACTTCGGATACAATAAAGCATGAATGGATAATATTCAAAACAGTTCAAGTGTAATAAAACACAGACAGGAAACATTGAACATGAGCAGTACAGAAGCAAAGCCACCCCGGCAGTGCTCGATCGCTTTACATATGCATATGTACACTGACTAGTCCATCTAGGTACTAGTTAAACCCATCCAACAGACCATCCTTATAACGCCAACAATACAGACCATCCTTATGGCTCCCAAGTTACTAACTCATGTCAACATTGAGAAGTAATAAATATAATTCAAAATATTTTATGATAGTTGAATCGATAAAACATATGAGAATAAATAAAGAATTCCAATCGATCGCTAGAAAGTTCAAGCTAGGGTTTCATGGGCGGTTCGAAGGTATTTTTTCATATCAATCATAAAAACAGAGCTCAATGAACTTTGTAAAGATTCCATAATAAAACATTTAAAAACAGAATAACGAATTGGGGTTCGGATAGAAATCCCTTACCTCGGTCCAAGCTATGCGATGCTACCAACCTCGATTATAATTCTTTGAATAAACCTAGATTGGCAAATCCATATGTTAGAACATAATCTATACTACAATACTATAAACCTAATATAAACTACCCAAACGGCGCTCACCTCTAACCCCGGAATCACACAACTCAAAGCGCGCCTCGCACACGGCCAACTTAACCGAGAACCCGGTACGCTCTTTAATGCATAACCGTATTCTAAATTTGTTATAAATTAAAATAAAATACTTGTATAGCTTAAAACATTATAATAAGTCAAAATATGAATTTTCTGAATTTTTGAATATTTTCGAATTAAAATAATTTCTTTAAATACAATAAAATACCCATAAATTGTCAAAAATGCTTCCAGCTGCAAACTAAGTCCCATAATTTTTGTAACAGCTTTAACATATGTATAAAGATCATAGAAATTTAAATCAGAAATTAAAAAGCATTAAAACTATTTTTCAAATATTCGTTTTGCTAAAAATAATGCGATACGGAAACCATAGCAAATCGACCCCAAAAATCATAAAACTTTTAATGAGTCTTATTTATACTATATAGACACTACTATAATTTTCCCCATAACATTTTCTGGGTTTAAGGTCTCCAAAACAATTTTACAAATCTGAAATTACAGAAATTATAATAAATACATACGATATCAGAAAAATCTGAAATTTTAACAGTAATTCTAATATTGCGCCACAATTCTTCCTGTAAAGTTTCAAAATTATCTGACTAGTATACAATACACAACAGCCACGTGAACAGTGAACCCCCTTTACAACATAAACTCAGCACTGTTCATCACTTTCTTCTCCTGTCCAAACCCAGAACACACAGTTACTGTTCACGCAGCAAGCACCTTTCTCTCTCTGCCACAGCCCAAATCAGTCCTCACCACACTCAGCTCACGGATGCTCCTCCCCCTTCCTCACACACTCAAACACACACACTACATGTACACATATACATGCACACAGCACTTAACACACACACACACACACCTCTAGCTGCCTCAGCAGCTCCACGCACTCACACAGTACACACAACGCACACACACAGCACACAACACACACTAACGCAACCCTTCCACTGCCTCACGGCAGATTACCCTTGAACCCACTGCCGCAGTGGGTCTCCTCTCTTCCCACACAGCACCACGGCAGCCACCATGGCTGCCCCCCCTCATGCAAACTCAAACCCAATTCATGGCAGCACCTTCCCACGGCAGCCACCATGCTCTCTCTCTCTCTCTCTCTCTAAACCCACAGCCACTCTTACCTTCACCCACGGCTGTCCTTGCGGCATCCCCTTCCCTTGCACTTCATCACAGGTTCACGCAAAGGGGCAATACCCACTTCCATTTCTTCTTCATCCTTCATTACCACACATGTACCCAATAACTCTTAATCCCTCTTCCGCACAGGTGTACAGTCACAGCCACCGTTGCTATGACTTGTTTGAACCACCCCTTCGTCCCATGAACGCACCCACACAAACACATACAAACCACTCGCAAACCAACTTCACGGCTGCCCCTTATACTCCACTCTCACAGCTGAAATCCCATGGATCCCCATTTATTTATAAACCATTAACTAACAAAGAGAATAATTGAGAAAACTTACCAGAAAACCCAAATCCCGATCGCCGAAAACACTTCTTCTCAGCCGTGCTCTTTCTCTCGGGATCTCTCTATATCTCTCTCGAAGTGTATTCAGATGGAGGAGAGAATGGAGGCTTGGACGGCTGCTCTCTCATAAAAGGATATAAATATAAAACCCTAATTGGGCAAATTACCAAAAACCTCCCCTAAATTTCGTTAAGTTATTTTAAATTGCACCCGCTATTATCTCTCATTATAAATAGGTCCAAATTAACTTATTTGCTATTGTTTGAGTTAGAAAATTTTTGAGGGTTTGTTAGATAACCCCGCTACACTAATCGTCGCTAAAAGCATAGTGATGCTAAAAATTTCGCCGCTAAAAGTCGTTAGAAAAATATCAGCGTTAAGAAAAATATATTTGCTACTTAAAATTTTTTTTTTTAATAACTCTAAAAATATCGGGGTGTTACAAACAGTACCAAAGAATCCAGCTCTGGCAAAGAAGGATCTGACGAACCAATAACAGACAATATGTCTACTGGACCAACAATAGACAATATGTCTACTAAGAGTAATTTTGGGAAGACGTTTCTGGTTGACTGAAACGAATCTTGACATCTCCTTCAGTAGTCTCAATGATATGGTCAATCTGCGTATTTTGAGGATTGACTTGGCGATGAGTAGCCTTGTTTTCTATAATCCAATCTTCAGGAGGGGTAAGTTCATTGAACTTAATTCGACGAGGTAGCATGACATTGGTTTTATCAGGATCAGACTGGAAAAGAATAACAGATTTGCCAGGGTCAGCAATTTGTTTGAAAGCTGGGCAAATAGTAGACATGGCCTTATAGTAAATTCGATATATAAGGACTAAATTCTGGGCTTGCGGTCTCATATTATATCTCTGAGTTTTAATATCCAAAGTAAGAACATCCATAATATGAGGATCAGAAAGAGAAACAGAGAAATTAGGATAACAATTAAAATACATGGGACCATTGCAGAGACTAGTTTCAACCATTCCAAGGAGGGAATCATCAAAATAACTTGTTTCTTCTTTTCGCTTATGTTTTTCCATAACAGTAGAAAAGTAAAACCTATCTGGACAAGACCAATATGAACATAACGAAATTTTCGCTTATGTTTTTCCATAACAGTAGAAAAGTTAAAAGTATTTCCTATAGTAGGGATTTGCTTAGAATCATTAGGAGTAGGAGGGCTTTGTTTTCCATGAAGATATTTAAAAATAACTTGTTTCTTCTTTTCAGGATCATCAATTTTGTCAAGAAGATCAAGAATAATGGATTCTTCAGAGGTAATGACATTAATACTTAAACCATTAATATCAAGGATTGCTTTATAGTAATCAGTTTTACAATTGCAATCATGACAGGTGTCTTCATGGTCAGAACTATGGTTAGAAGAGCTGCAGGAGCTGTTGATGTCTCCATCAATGTTGTTAAGTTCCAAGGAATGATTATCTTCGAAATCTGAAGGATAAGCTTTCGAGTGAATGCCTTTATCATCAACAGTCATGGGATTAAGAAGGGAGAGAAAAGGAGTGCCTAGAATAATGGATTGGCTTAAGCCACGAACAACAATAAAGTGGATTTTTAGGCAGATACCATCATTGCAAACCCAAGATTCAGAAATTTTATAATTAATTTTCATCCTGCCGTTGTTGGCAGTGGTAAGGGCTTGTCTGGTGGTTTCACAATACTTAGTAGGGACAAGGCCTTCCTTGATGCAATTCAGGTCAGCACCATAATCAATAAGGGCTATTCCCTCAAAAGTGAATCTTTACTGATAACAATTTTGATACTGACATACCATTTTTTGAATACAACTCTGTCAATGCTGAGAATTTCCTGTTCCTTAGAAGGACTAGGGATCTTGGTGTCATTAATAATATCAGGATTGATTTTAAGCCTATTATTATTGTCATTAAGATAAATTTCTTCTTCTTCTTCTTCACTTTTGACTTCTTCAATATTATGAAGTTCTAAGAGGGAAATTCTGGTGGAGAGGGTTTTAACATCTCTTTTGAGTGAAAGAATTTCTCCTTGAAGGTCTTGGATGGTAGGACCTTTGGGTTCTATAGTTTGGAGTCATGAGACCCAGGTTATAAGACAGTTTATAAGACATAAGACAAGCTACTATTAGACAGGAAAATAAAGGAGAATATTATTAAACATTAAACAAGATACTTACAGAGGGAAAGTGGAAGCACACTAATAGTACAAACTTGAGCACACTCAGAAGTCACACTTAGAGCTAAATGAGATCACACTTGAAGCTATATGAGATATACTCTCTAAAATTTTTCGTGCCTTCTCCTTACGCAGAAGGAGGATATAAATAGGCAAAAGAAAAGAGAGGGTTCAACATAAACCCTAGTTACTTTCAAAAGTAACACTGGTTACCGACAAAAGGTTGCGTGTCCTGGATAAGGATGGAGTCGTTCAAACCTCTTGTCACCTTTAGGAAAAGCATATATTCTGCTTTATTATTACCAGCTTTTGCTTTTCATAAAGCAATATGTCGGGGGCAAATGCATGTATTATGCGCCATAGCTGTTACTTTTTATAAAGTGATAATTATTACCAGCTTTTGCTTTTCATAAAGTAATATGTCGGGGGCAAATGCATGTATTATGCGTCATAACTGTTGCTTTTTATAAAGTGATATTTATTTATTCTTTTGATAAAGTAGCATGTATTATGCTCTGCTTCACAAAGAAGGGAAATGCTCCACTTGCTTTAATTTTAAATTTTTTGTGGATTTCTGAGTATCACTCTTAGTAGACATATTGTCTATTGTTGGTCCAGTAGACATATTGTCTGTTATTGGTTCGTCAGATCCTTCTTTGCCAGAGCTGGATTCTTTGGTACTGTTGGCAGAATTGTCAGAATCAGCATTATAGTCTTCTTCACTCATTTTCAGCATTTCAAAAGTAACAACCTGTAGTAATTCCCTTTTATTTAGGAAAGGTTTCTCTTTGCTAAGGCGGCAAAGAATTTCATTTTTCCTTTTGGAAAATTCTGCATCACAGTGGAGGGCATGAGACTTTGTTTTGGGATAAGATTTCCATTTTGTACTAGCAGCCTTTAAGGTAGGAAATAATTCTGTGACTGCTTCGATGTAGCAATGACTATCATCGAACTTAGGCCACCATTTTGACCCAAATTGTCTTACCAGAGTTGGTGGATATTCAAGTGAGGAATTGGTACTTTTCTGGATGGCGTATTGCCAGCATAAAATCCAGGGAATACTGAAGTCTGCCATGAATTGTAATTTAGGTAATCCTTTAACCATAGGGGCATATAATTGATATGCTTCAGTTACCTGGGTGGAGGGCCATTCCTCAAAATCCGGTCCATAATTTAGCCACCAATTCGCAATCCAATTTGGGAAATTTCCATCAAAATTACGGGAAAAGAAAATAAACCAAAAATGCTTATGACTTGGGTTCTGGTAAAGGAGGACGTGGTTCCAAGCATCAATATAGTCAAAGTAATTGAAATGGCGAGGGGAGAAGTGAGGTGGAAGTTCCCTAATTCTGGTGGGGTCAATTCCCCATTGTTTTTTGGTGATGAACTTCAGGATTTCTACTTTTGAAAATTGAAATGGAAGTTCAATATTTCTGGAAGAATGACGAGGAGGTTTCTCAAAATTATGAGTAAGGACAGCTGATTTTGTTAAACGAAGAATTTCTTCATAGTAGTCTCTGGATTTACCGGAGGCCTTTTGGGGGTAGGCCCAACCATTAGTAAGATAATTATTTGCCACCTCAATAGGTGAGAGATCTTGTTCCTCATCCTCAATTTGGATGATATCAGGACAATGGGCATGAGCATTGTAGCCAGAATTCTCAAAATTTCAAAGCATTGCTTCTTGATTGGTTTGTGAGGAAGAAGAACCAATTGATTTCCTCAAATTGTATCGGTTAGGACGAGGTAGGAGTCCTTTGCCTGATTTTTGGGAAGAAACCCTAGGAGGAGTCATTTTCCCTGCAAAAATTCTCGAGTCAAAAAATCAGGAAGAGAATTATCTTCTCCTTTAATAAATTCAATTTTGAAATCAAAAGATGAGAGTAAAGCCTGCCATCTAGCAAAAATCTGTTTTGAAGCAATATTTTTTACGTCAGTTTCAAGAACATCTTTAGCAGCTTTACAATCAATACGTAATAAAAATTCTTGATTTAAAAGATTTCCTTCAAATTTGAGAATACAATTAACTATAGAAAGAATTTCTTTCTTTATAGTAGAGTAATTTTGTTGAGCATTATTCCAATGTCCGGAAGTAAAACGAACTAATTGTTCCTTACCGTCAACTTTCTGTTTTAAGATACCACCATAACCGATATCTGAAGCATCAGTTTCAACTATTTTGAAAGCTTCAGGAAGAGGGAGGCAAAGACAAGGTAAAGTTTTGGCTCTAAGCTTAATTCTGCGAATTGCTTGAGTGTGGACAATAGTCCAAGGTTGAGGATTCTTTTGGAGTCTTTGATACAGGACTTTAGTATCTTTGTACAGATCCTGATAGAAGTCAGCGATATAGTTGAGACTACCAAGAAACCTCTGAAGTTGGGTTTTTTCTCTAATTTCATCTGGAAATTTGGAAGCAAATTCAACAGATCTATCAATAGGGATAATAGATCCCTTTTCAATATTGTGGCCAAGAAATCTAATTTTTGTTTGGAAGAGACAAATTTTCTTGGCAGAAACAGCAAGACCATTATGCTTAATAATTTTAAGGAAAGTATTTAAATGCTTCAATTGCTGATCAATGGTCTGAGAATAGATGAGGACATCATCAATGTAGACAATTGAGAAATCCATATAAGGATTGAAAATATCATTCATGATGTTTTGGAATTCAGAAGGGGCATTTTTTAGTCCAAAGGGCATGACATTCCATTCAAAATGCCCAAAAGGAACTGTAAAAGCAGTTTTATAGCGGTCTTTTTCATTAACTTGAATTTGCCAAAATCCAGACTTCATGTCAAATTTGGAAAAAATAGCGGCTTGACTAAGTCTATTTAGTAAATCTTTGTTATTAGGGATGGGATACCTAATCCATCTTAAAGCTTTATTAAGCGGTTTGTAGTTGATAACTAACCGGGGAACACCACGTTCCTTTTCAGCTTGTTTGTTGACATAAAAGGCCGGGCAGCTCCAAGGAGAGTAACTTTTTCGAATGAGCCTTTTATCTAATAAATCTTGTATTTCCTTCTTGCAATGATTAAGGAGTTCTTGACTCATTTGAATAGGGCGAGCCTTGGTGGGAATATCCCTTTCATTGAAATCGGGTTCATAGGGAAGATTAATAATATGTTGCTTGCGATGCCAGAATTCATTAGGAACTTCAGCACAAATTTCGGACTCAATAGTCCTTTGAAAGTTACGGATTCTTTCTTTTTCTTGATCTAAAGACCTATTAATCTTTTGGAACTTTAGATCCTCCTTAAGAAAGCAAATTTGATTTTGCCTAAAGATAAGTTCTTTCTTAAGAGAATGGATGATCTGTTCTTGAGGCGGATTGATAAATTTAAAGCATATGTCATGATCTAAAGCTTTCGAGTGAATGCCTTTATCATCAACAATCATGGGATTAAGAAGGGAGAGAAAAGGAGTGCCTAGAATAATGGATTGGCTTAAGCCACGAACAACAATAAAGTGGGTTTTTAGGCAGATACCATCATTGCAAACCCAAGATTCAGAAATTTTATAATTAATTTTCATCCTGCCGTTGTTGGCAGTGGTAAGGGCTTGTCTGGTGGTTTCACAATACTTAGTAGGGACAAGGCCTTCCTTGATGCAATTCAGGTCAGCACCAGAATCAATAAGGGCTATTCCCTCAAAAGTGAAGTCTTTACTGATAACAATTTTGATACTGACATACCATTTTTGGAAGACAACTCTGTCAATGCTGAGAATTTCCTGTTCCTTAGAAGGACTAGGGATCTTGGTGTCATTAATAATATCAGGATAGATTTTAAGCCTATTATTATTGTCATTAAGATAAATTTCTTCTTCTTCTTCTTCCCTTTTGACTTCTTCAATATTATGAAGTTCTAAGAGGGAAATTCTGGTGGAGAGGGTCTTAACATCTCTTTTGAGTGAAAGAATTTCTCCTTGAAGGTCTTGGATGGTAGGACCTTTGAGTTCTATAGTTTGGAGTCTGTCCATAACAGTAGAAAAATTAAAAGTATTTCCTATAGTAGGGATTTGCTTAGAATCATTAGGAGTAGGAGGGCTTTGTTTTCCATGAAGATATTTAAAAATAACTTGTTTCTTCTTTTCAGGATCATCAATTTTGTCAAGAAGATCAAGAATAATGGATTCTTCAGAGGTAATGACATTAATACTTAAACCATTAATATCAAGGATTGCTTTATAGTAATCAGTTTTACTATTGCAATCATGACAGGTGTCTTCATGGTCAGAACTATGGTTAGAAGAGCTGCAGAAGCTGTTGATGTCTCCATCAATGTTGTTAAGTTCCAAGGAATGATTATCTTCGGAATCTGAAGGATTTAAGAGGATTTCATTTAATTGTTTCCTCAGGTCTTCATCAATGATGAGCTCATTGATCTTTTGTTTGGTGTAACATTTGTTGGCATAATGGCCAGGCTTGCCGCATTTATGGCAAATAACTTTGGTTTTAGGAAAAGATTTTCTTTTTGAAAATCTTTTAAAGGGTTTGGACGATTCTTCTTTTCTGTATTTTTTAGAAAATTTAGGTTTTCTAAAAGGTTTTCTAGTTTTGGAGACCTTTTCTTTTGTTCCGTAATTAGGAACAGAAAGGGTGTCATAACCAAATTGATAACAAAATTGTCCAAGCTCAGTTCGTCCAGATTTATGTTCTTTTTTGAGCTGATTTTTTAATTTGATATCATTACATAAAACTAGGCCTTCAGCGCATATTACGCTAATTAACTCTCCAAACGTATAGAGGGAGAAAGGTAAAGCACCATTATGCTTATTCCTAATCCTAGTCCTAACTCTTTCACTAAAAAGGTTTGGAAGACCGGCAATAAATCTTTCTTTCCAGAAATCTTGCTGGGCATCACTTCTCTGATATAGTTTGGACATGAAGACATCCTTGTACCATCTGAAATGAGTGAGGGTAGGACACCTAAGATTAATAAGGAGTTCTCTGCCTCTTTCAAGAACAGTACTAGCGTTGCCTATAAAATGCTTAGTGATGGCTGTGACTAAAGTAGTAACAGCATCAGAAAGAGGTTGTTTATTTATTAAAATGGGGTTACCATTAGGTTCAATTTTAATAGAATTCAGAATATTATTCTGATTAGTGGGGGTAAGATAAAAATCCCACCAACCACGAAGTTGGCCAGTAAAACCAGCAATGAGATAACGGGCTATAACGGCTTCACTTTCTCTGAGATTACGGTTACGGGCACTATTGGCCGCCATAAGCATATGTTGTAGAAGAGTGATGACATGGTAGTCAGTCATTCCATCTAAATTCCATTCATAGATAGAAGATCCATTAAAGGATAATGGATTAGAAAAATTCTTTTCTTCTAATTGCATATCTACAGGGGTAGGTCTAGTGTAGTAATTTCTAAGAGGAGGTCTTGAATTAGTAGCTCCAATAGCTGTAATAAATTGCTTTTCTAGTTTGTCAGGTTCAATCTCAGACTCACTCCCTATATCTCCTATCATATTGATATGTTTAGGGGATGATTGAGAAGTCTCAACTTTAGGATATTTCTCTTTAGGAGTTTTGATTTGTCCTAGTTTAGACATTAATTCTTTGAGGAATTCACCACTCGGTTCTTCAAAAATTAATTTGAATCTGCTATCTAAGTCAATAGAAGGTTTGATTAAGGGTTGCTCAATATTTCTAACAACAGAGGAGCTGGAAGAAGCTAGATTAAAGCTAGGGGAAGTGCCGAAGATATTATCACTAATGCCTTTTGGAGGTTGCATTTTGCTGTAGAAATCAGAGACAACATCTTTGACCTGAAAGATGGTATCTTCAATTCTTGTGGTTTGTTCTCCAATTGTACTAAGAATAATATTAGTGTAATTGGATTGTTCGGCTAAAGATTGAATCTCACCAGCAGTAACAGAATTGAGGTGGTTGGAAGTACTGGTATCAACTATATGTTTTAAAGGAGCAGCGAGGAAATTGGAATTCATGTCTCCTTTCATGGCAAATTTATTGAAAGGGGGATGGATGCTTTCCTGTTTCTCATGAGTTGGCCATATATACCATTCACGAGTGATACGTTTGAAAACATTGATTTGCTTTTGAGGATTCATATATTCTGGAATTTCAATATTATTATCAAGACAATAAGAATAAAACCATCCAAAGAAATGAAAATAAGTCTTATACGCCTTGAGAGTTTGGAAGAATAATTCTTTATATTGGGCTCTTTGCTCAGTGGAAAAACTGATGCGATACCAAGCACGATTGGTGCGATTATTTAAGAGGATTTCATTTAATTGTTTCCTCAGGTCTTCATCAATGATGAGCTCATTGATCTTTTGTTTGGTGTAACATTTGTTGGCATAATGGCCAGGCTTGCCGCATTTATGGCAAATAACTTTGGATTTAGGAAAAGATTTTCTTTTTGAAAATCTTTTAAAGGGTTTGGACGATTCTTCTTTTCTGTATTTTTTAGAAAATTTAGGCTTTCTAAAAGATTTTCTAGTTTTGGAGACCTTTTCTTGTGTTCCGTAATTAGGAACAGAAAGGGTGTCATAACCAAATTGATAACAAAATTGTCCAAGCTCAGTTCGTCCAGATTTATGTTCTTTTTTGATCTGATTTTTTAATTTGATATCATTACATAAAACTAGGCCTTCAGCGCATATTTCGCTAATTAACTCTCCAAAAGTATAGAGGGAGAAAGGTAAAGCACCATTATGCTTATTCCTAATCCTAGTCCTAACTCTTTCACTAAAAAGGTTTGGAAGACCGGCAATAAATCTTTCTTTCCAGAAATCTTGCTGGGCATCACTTCTCTGATATAGTTTGGACATGAAGACATCCTTGTACCATCTGAAATGAGTGAGGGTAGGACACCTAAGATTAATAAGGAGTTCTCTGCCTCTTTCAAGAACAGTACTAGCGTTGCCTATAAAATGCTTAGTGATGGCTGTGACTAAAGTAGTAACAGCATCAGAAAGAGGTTGTTCATTGATTAAAATGGGGTTACCATTAGGTTCAATTTTAATAGAATTCAGAATATTATTCTGATCAGTGGGGGTAAGATAAAAATCCCACCAACCACGAAGTTGGCCAGTAAAACCAGCAATGAGATAACGGGCTATAACAGTTTCACTTTCTCCGAGATTACGGTTACGGGCACTATTGGCCGCCATAAGCATATGTTGTAGAAGAGTGATGACCTGGTAGTTAGTCATTCCATCTAAATTCCATTCATAGATAGAAGATCCATTAAAGGATGATGGATTAGAAAAATTATTTTCTTCTAATTGCATATCTACAGGGGTAGGTCTAGTGTAGTAATTTCTAAGAGGAGGTCTTGAATTAGTAGCTCCAATAGCAGTAATAAATTGCTTTTCTAGTTTGTCAGGTTCAATCTCAGACTCACTCCCTATATCTTCTATCATATTGATATGTTTAGGGGATGATTGAGAAGTCTCAACTTTAGGATATTTCTCTTTAGGAGTTTTGATTTGTCCTAGTTTAGACATTAATTCTTTGAGGAATTCACCACTCGGTTCTTCAGAATTTAATTTGAATCTGCTATCTAAGTCAATAGAAGTTTTGACTAAGGGTTGCTCAATATTTCTAACAACAGAGGAGCTGGAAGAAGCTAGATTAAAGCTAGGGGAAGTGCCGAAGAAGCTAGATTAAAGCTAGGCACTCGAGAATTTTTGCAGGGAAAATGACTCCTCCTAGGGTTTCTTCCCAAAAATCAGGCAAAGGACTCCTACCTCGTCCTAACCGATACAGTTTGAGGAAATCAATTGGTTCTTCTTCCTCACAAACCAATCAAGAAGCAATGCTTTGAAAATTTGAGAATTCTGGCTACAATGCTCATGCCCATTGTCCTGATATCATCCAAATTGAGGATGAGGAACAAGATCTCTCACCTATTGAGGTGACAAAAAATTATCTTACTAATGGTTGGGCCTACCCCCAGAAGGCCTCCGGTAAATCCAGAGACTACTATGAAGAAATTCTTCGTTTAACAAAATCAGCTGTCCTTACTCATAATTTTGAGAAACCTCCTCGTCATTCTTCCAGAAATATTGAACTTCCATTTCAATTTTCAAAAGTAGAAATCCTGAAGTTCATCACCAAAAAACAATGGGGAATTGACCCCACCAGAATTAGGGAACTTCCACCTCACTTCTCCCCTCGCCATTTCAATTACTTTGACTATATTGATGCTTGGAACCACGTCCTCCTTTACCAGAACCCAAGTCATAAGCATTTTTGGTTTATTTTCTTTTCCCGTAATTTTGATGGAAATTTCCCAAATTGGATTGCGAATTGGTGGCTGAATTACGGACCGGATTTTGAGGAATGGCCCTCCACTCAGGTAACTGAAGCATATCAATTATATGCCCCTATGGTTAAAGGATTACCTAAATTACAATTCATGGCAGACTTCAGTATTCCCTGGATTTTATGCTGGCAATACGCCATCCAGAAAAGTACCAATTCCTCACTTGAATATCCACCAACTCTGGTAAGACAATTTGGGTCAAAATGGTGGCCTAAGTTCGATGATAGTCATTGCAACATCGAAGCAGTCACAGAATTATTTCCTACCTTAAAGGCTACTAGTACAAAATGGAAATCTTATCCCAAAACAAAGTCTCATGCCATCCACTGTGAAGCAGAATTTTCCAAAAGGAAAAATGAAATTCTTTGCCGCCTCAGCAAAGAGAAACCTTTCCTAAATAAAAGGGAATTACTACAGGTTGTTACTTTTGAAATGCTGAAAATGAGTGAAGAAGACTATAATGCTGATTCTGACAATTCTGCCAACAGTACCAAAGAATCCAGCTCTGGCAAAGAAGGATCTGACGAACCAATAACAGACAATATGTCTACTGGACCAACAATAGACAATATGTCTACTAAGAGTGATACTCAGAAATCCACAAAAAATTTAAAATTAAAGCAAGTGGAGCATTTCCCTTCTTTGTGAAGCAGAGCATAATACATGCTACTTTATCAAAAGAATAAATAAATATCACTTTATAAAAAGCAACAGTTATGACGCATAATACATGCATTTGCCCCCGACATATTACTTTATGAAAAGCAAAAGCTGGTAATAATTATCACTTTATAAAAAGTAACAGCTATGGCGCATAATACATGCATTTGCCCCCGACATATTGCTTTATGAAAAGCAAAAGCTGGTAATAATAAAGCAGAATATATGCTTTTCCTAAAGGTGACAAGAGGTTTGAACGACTCCATCCTTATCCAGGACACGCAACCTTTTGTCGGTAACCAGTGTTACTTTTGAAAGTAACCAGGGTTTATGTTGAACCCTCTCTTTTCTTTTGCCTATTTATATCCTCCTTCTGCGTAAGGAGAAAGCACAAAAAATTTTAGAGAGTATATCTCATATAGCTCCAAGTGTGATCTCATATAGCTCTAAGTGTGACGTCTGAGTGTGCTCAAGTTTGTACTATTAGTGTGCTTCCGCTTTCCTTCTGTAGGTATCTTGTTTAATGTTTAATAATATTCTCCTTTATTTTCCTGTCTAATAGTAGCTTGTCTTATGTCTTATAACCTGTCTTATAACCTGGGTCTCAAGTGGTATCAGAGCCATTCTAAGTAGTAGTAGGATCTCTTAATCTTGTAGGTATATATATCAGTGTGGTTCTACACTCAAGTCGCCTTTAAGATAGTTATCGGTCTTCTGCCTGTGTGCATTTGTGACCACTTTTAACTATTTGGTTGACAGTTGAGCACTGCTACTGTTATTATGGCAAGATTAATCAGATCTCTCTCTACTAACGTGACTAAGTGCCATACTAGTCCTAGTAAAAATATTCATGAATTAAATATTGAGAGTATAGAAAAAGATTTGAACAATTGGTCTATTCCCAAGGTTAATCCTTCTTCTCTTTATGTTAAACAATTATATATATATATATATATATATATGTACAAGTACATATAGTACATATATATATATATATGTACATGTACATGTACATACATATCTATATATGTATATGTACATGTACATGTACATATATATATATATACATATATATGTACATATACATATATATATATATATATGTACATGTACATATAGATGTACATACACATGTACATGTACACACATGTACATACACATGTACATATATATATATATATATATATATATATATATATATAGATATATGTACATGTACATATACATGTACATGTACATATATATACATGTACACGTACATGTACATGTACATGTATATATATGTACATGTATATACATGTACATGTATATATATGTACATGTACATGTATATGTACATGTACATATATCTATATATACATACCCATGTATATATATGTACATGTACATATACATGTACGTGTACATGTATATATATGTACATGTACATATACATGTACATGTACATATATATACATGTACATGTACATGTACATATATATATATATATATATGTGTGTATGTACATGTAATATATATATATATATATATATATATATATATTACATATATATATATGTACATGTACATACACACACACACATATATACATACACACACACACACACACACACACACATATATATATATATATATATATATATATATATATATATATATATATAGGGAATTGATCCGTTGAGAGCGTTAGCAAAATAGGAGATCTTGCAAACGCGATTTGGCCGTCCATCCTGAAAGATGGACGGCCCAGATAGTGCCTTTTTCGAATACTGTCAGTCGTCCGCGACACTATGTCGCGGATGGACTTTTTTACCTTTTTGCCCCTCCGCCCCTTCCGCTACATTGTTTCCCGGACAGCATTCAAGTCTGCTACACTGTATCGCGGAGGTCCAAATATTTTTTTTTACGTTTTTTTAAGTACGTCCGCTACATAATGTAGCGGACGATTTTTTTGACAAAAATACCCTCTAGCTTCCGTCCGCTACATTATGTAGCGGACTAATCTTCTGACTTTTTCCTCTCTCTCTCTCTCTCATTTTCCTCATTTAATGTTCTGACATTTTTCCTTTCTCTCTCCTCTCTCTCATCATCATTTTCTCTTTCTCTAATTAACTCTCTGACTCTCTCTCTCTCGTCCATGCCAGAAATCGAAGGGAAGAGGAAGCCTCTTGGCGTGCGACGACAGAGGAAGGCAGCTCCGCTTTCGGCGACGACAGAGGAAGGCAGCTCCTCTTCCGGCGACGACCGAAGAAGGCAGCTCCACTTTCGGCGACGACCGAGGAAGGCAACTCCACTTCCGGCGAGGACAGAGGAAGGCAGCTCCACTTCCGGCGACGACCGAGGAAGGCAGCTCCGCTTCCGGCGACGACCGAGGAAGGCAGCTCTGCTTCCGGCGACGACCGAGGAAGGCAGCTCCGCTTCCGGCTCTAATGAGATACAGTGATGGGTTCGTGGGTAAGCAGCCATGGCTGCCGTGAGAAGGTGAGGGCGAGGGGATTGGTGCGCCTGTGTGTGAAAAAAGAAGGAGGGGGGAGTAGCATCAGGACGCGAAGTCGCCAATGTCGGTGCAGAAGACCTCTGGATCTGATCCTTCTACCAGATCCGTCGGCTTCCTCGTCAGAGAAGACGAAGATTTGACTGCCTCTTCACCGCCTGCGGACGTCCTTATGCCGGAGGCGAGGACTCCCAGGCCCGACGCCACGACAAGATCATCACCATCGAGTTAGCGACCCATACATCACCGACGATGACGTGCTTGGCACCGATCTTCTCGAACTACCACCGTCTTTGTGCAGAAGATAAAGTCCGACAATCGTGATCTTCTCGAACTACCACCGTCTTTGTTGGTGGTCGCTGTAGGCCGTGGGTCTGCGATTGACGGAGGTGTGGTCGTGGGTGAGCGACTGGCAAACGTGATGTGTGTGCTAATGGGTGTGTGTGTGGGTGGGTGTGAAGACAGTGGCGGTAGATTGATGGAAAGATGGATGCTGATAATGATGGTTCAGAATGCGCAACAGAAAAAAAATAGTGCTGCCTACTCCTCCGCTACATAATGTAGCGTATGGAACAAGACTGTATTTTTATCAAAAAATCGTCCGCTACATTATGTAGCGGACGAACTTAAAAAAAACGTAAAAAAAATATTTGGACAGTCCGTGTAATACCCCATATTTTACTAATTTTCTGTCACTATAAAATAAATAATCAATCAATAGCTAATTAACTAAGTTTGTGGCCTTTTAATGATATTAGAACAGTTTTGGTGCATTTTGAATAAGTGGATAAAGTTCAGGGGGGTTTTGTGTAAGTTTCCAATTAGGGCTTTAATATTAATAGTTCTTTTTCTTCTTCTTCTTCTTCCAGTCCTCTTTCGATCCTCTTGCTGCCTCCTTTGGTTCTTCTTAATTTCAGCCCCTAACCTTGCGTTTTTTGAAGAATTTTGGTGTAAATCGAGTATCGTAGCGCTGGGGGATTGAGCTTTTCGCCGAATTGCTTGTATAAGGTAAGGGATTTTAACGCTCCTTGCTGTGGTTTGGGTTTCATTCTTTAAATCTGAAAAATCATCAGACTCGATCCATCTTGTTGTATAAGGGATTTTTGATCGCTTTTTGCTGTGGCAAAGGATTCTTTTTCTGGTTTCAGAATTTGTTGATCGTTGCACGAAGCTCCGTTTTTTAATCTGAAAATCTATTGTTCGTTACTCATGTCAATCATGATTTGGGTTAATTTGGTTTTGTTTAATCTCTGTTCATTCATTTAGAACCATTGTCTATTTTCCTCCTGATGTTCCAAACATGAATATACATGGTTTTTATATAACCTGTATCCTTGGATTGATTTGTTTCCCATTGGTTTTGATTTGGTTTAGTCCCAAGTGTTTTCAGTTAAAAAAAAAATACCTTCTGCCATTAGTTGTTTCACAGAGGATGTACTTTCAGTTACTAACTATAGGATTATGGCCTTTTTTTCACCCAATTCAGCAAGCTTCCACCATTAGTGACTAATGCTTCGTGTTCTTGCTGTTCTTTCTACACTGTTTGGTGGTTCCTATTTCAGTGATGTTTGCTCACATTTTGAAATCTCCGCTTAGCAGAACTTCTATTGCATGCTGGTACAAATATTGAGTTATTCTTGTTAACACTAACTTGTTTTCTATGTTATATTTTTGGTCTCCGTACTACAATATGTTCTTTAGTCACTGCACTACTGAATGTTCTTTAGATGCCCGGAAACATGGAGGCTCCTCACCTAGCTTCTTCATTCTTTTGTACCCTTATCTTGCTTTTAGTTAAATTAGAGAATTTTCAGTGCTATTCTGGAATTTTATTTGGATCCTTCAGCTTGAGCATAATCTAAAAAGCTCTTTAATATCCTTGAGACGTTGAGCTCGTCCGCTACTTTCTAATCTGTTTCTACAAAATAGTCTATTCTTTCATTCCTTAGGATGGCTACGAGGGTTCTAAAAGTCTCCTATTTTCTATGTGCACGGGCTTCTTATTGGTCATGTTGTAATAAATCCTTTTGGGAGCCAAGTAAATCATTGTCATGGCCTGAATATGGGCCATGTTTAATTCTTTTCATTGCCCTAAATGACTATGTTTGAACAACTCTCCAATTGAGAGGGTCCTTTGGACACACGTTTGATTATATTTTTCAGCTATTGTTAATGCCTTTTTCCTTTGGCAGTGTTCTTTGTTTTTGGGTTAGTAAACATGCCTTCGTGCTACTCTTTTCCACAACTGTACAGCTTAGTAGCTGAGTTCTAGTGCATTTCTATGCTTTGAATTTAATTCACTTCAAAGCATTCCTTTGAAACCATTGGACTGTCTCAATGCCTCATAAATTACTAGTGGCTTCATACATACGCTTTCTAAGCAGCATTCTAGTTACTTTGGTGCTTTTGTTACACATGTTTACTGTAAAACTTCTAGTCTTTTGTCTTCTTTCATTTTTAATACAACCAAGCCTTAGAATAAGGTCTAGTTTCTTCTTGTTCTAGGTGGTGGTAATCTTCTTTGTCCTAAATCACCTCTTCATGGTTTGTTTATTTCCATTGCGGTCCGGTTAGTGTTCGGTTTCAAATGCATATACACTGTGTGCTTCGCTATTTCTTGGGTATACTGCCCAATTGGCAACATTTGCTATCTTTCGTAATTTTGTACTACTTCTGTTAGCGTATCCCGTTTCAATCAAATTTCAGAGTCAAGTGGCTTTAATCTCTTTGAACCTTTCTTACGGTGCTCGTCAATTGACGATGGCTAATGACTATGTTTGAACAACTCTCAAATTTGAGAGGGTCCTTTGAACACACGTTTGATTATATGCTGGCGATTAATAGATGCTTAGCATGCTACCGGTAGCACACGTTTGATGTTTGTACGTTTGGTTCGACGTTTGGGTATTATGACCAACATAGTCATCGTATATTTTTGTTGTGCAGCATTCCCGGCATATTATATATATGCTTAGGGTTAATGCTTAATCACGTTTGTTTTGGCATTTGATATAAGAATTTGGTTTGCCAATTTCCATCAAGTATTGTCATTCGACTATGTTAGTTTTTGCTTTGATATCTTGTCGTTTTTGTACCTTACTGAGCTATTTGAGCTCACCCTTTCGCTTTGCCTTGCCCCTTGCCACAGGTTAAAGAAAGTGACTAAGGATCTTTGTAACAACGTTGGAGTTTGAGACTTTTGTTTTAGTTGGTTCAACTTTGTAGCTTTAGTTTGAGATCTTTACCCGGATGTGGGTAATTTGATAGAATTGACTCAGTGTAATTTGTTTTAGCCGCTGCGTTTTGTAGATGATTTTGTAAGGGATTATTCAGATAATGGATTGTACCAGACTTTTGTTTTATGGAGATATCTTATTTTAGAGGATTTAGTTGCTCTGTTTATACCTGCGTCACCAGAATTATAACGGTATATCAGAAATTTGATTTCAGTCAGGCTTCCGTTTTGGGGGCGTGACAGTCCGCGATACAATGTAGCGGACGGGCGGAGGGGCAAAAATGTAAAAAAGTACGTCCACGACATAGTGTCGCGGACGACTGACAGTATTCGAAAAAAGCGCGATCTGGGCCGTAAATCTTTCAGGATGGACGGCCAGATCGCGTTTGCAAGATCTCTAATTTTGCCCGCGCTCTCAACGGATCAGCTCCCATATATATATATATATATATATATATATATATATATATATATATAGGGGAAAGAGAATATGTTGCTAGCCTTAGGCAAGTTGCCTAAGGCTAGACAATAAAACTATGTAGTTTTGACACATTATTTCTCTTTCTGTTAGTTATCTCTTCCCGTCAATTTCTCATCAGAGAACACAGCAGCCCATCTCCGGCTGTCAGCCTCTCTCCCTAGCCGTCGACAATTGCCCACAGCAAAAATCACCATCTGCCAACGCCCACCACAAAAGTCACCATCTGCCGGCCCTTTTTCCTCCGACTCCAACAGCCACTACCAATTGCCCACCTCGCCTATCGCCGACGACCTTCCATACCAGGGAAACCACCATTTTTGTCCCTCTCTCCTCCCATCGTAATAGTGAATCAGCCACTACCCCGCCCAATTTCCCACCTCTCCACACTGTTGCTCATCCACAAAGTTGCCCATCGAACGAAATCTCCATCACCGACCCTTTTCCTCCCACCGTAATATTGAGCAACCCTTACCATCACAAATCACCGCTGGCCGTCGCTCATCGCCCAGTCGCCAGGGACCTTCCTTACCAGCGAACCACCGTTGCCGCCCTTCTCTCATCCTTCAACATCTACGAAATCACCATTGCCACCCCTCTCTCCTTCAACCACAACAGTGAATCATCGCTGCGGCAGACCATTCACCACCTGCAACATCGCCGAACCACCATTGCCGCAAGAATCACAAACCAACCACCATTACATCACACAAACCCATGACCGCCCCCCTAAATTCCAAAATTTTAGAGATGAATACATTAATTTTGACTTAAATTTCTTGAATTAGAATAATTTAGATTCTAATCGTCTATGAATTTCTCAAATTGGCTTGTCTGCGACAACGGTGGGTGGTATGTCGGCAATGGAGGCTGGCCGCTACGGAGGCTGGCGATTGGTTGAGGTCGTAGTGCCCACTTCTGTGATGTAGCGGGAGGAGAGAGAGCCGGCAGTAATGGGTTTCTGTATTATGGCTGTTGTTCGTGAGTGGAGGCAGACCGACAGAAGACGGAGGTGATAATAATGAAGAGGGATGACCAGCGACGTAGGGCAGAGATAAAAATGGCGTAATCTAATTTACGAGGAGGAAGGACCAGCTGTGGTGTGGGTCTCTCTACAGGGGCTATTGTTAGTGATAATGGGGGTGGTGGATCGCTGTTGTGGAGGCTGGTCGACAAAGGTTACTGGCGATGTAGTATGGGTGGATATGATGAATGAGACAGAATGACAGGAAAAGAGAAAAAACTAAAAGAGAAGAGTTAAAACTACGTAGTTTTATTGTCTAGCCTTAGGCAACTTGCCTAAGGCTAGCAACATATTCGCTTTCCCAAATATTTATATATATATATATATATATATATACATATATATATATATGTATATATATGTACATACATGTACATATATATACATATATATATATATATATATATATATATGTATATACATGTACATATATATACATGTATATATATGTATATATGTATATACATACATATATATATGTATATATATATATATATATATATGTAGATACATGTACATGTACATATATATATATCTATATATATATATATAGATATATGTACATACATGTACATATATATACATATATATATATATATGTATATACATGTACATATATATACATGTATATATATGTATATATATGTATATATATATATATACATATATATACATATATATATATATATATATATATAGATATATATAGATATACATATATATACATATATACATGTATTCATATATATACATATATACATATATATATGTATTCATATATATACATATATATATACATGTATATATGTATATATGTATATATATGAATACATGTATATATGTATATATATGTATATCTATATATATCTATATATATATATATACATGTATATATATATATATATATATGTATATACATGTATACATATATATATATATATATATATATATATATATATATATATATATATATAGGGGTTCGCTACACACCCACCGGTGGGAAAAATATTTTTTCCCACCCAATCGCCTGAAAGTCGACCGATTGCATAAGAAAAAAAACAGACGGCTGGACTGGGCCATTTATGGCGAAAAAGGGCCAATGATTGGCATTGGGCCAATCGCATGAAAGTCAGGCGATTGGCCCAAAGCCAATCGCCCGAAAGTCAGGCGATTGGCCCAAGTCAGGGCGATTGGCTTTGGGCCAATCGCCTGACTTTCATGCGATTGGCCCAAGGTCAATCGAACGGTCCATTTTTTTTTGGGCCATCGCACGGTCCAAATTTTTTTTTGTTTTTTCGGCCTTGCCTCCTCTCATTTTTTTTTGGGCCATCGCACGGTCCATTTTTTTTTTTGTTTTTTCGGCCTTGCCTCCTCTCACCCTTTTTGGGCCATCGCACGGTCCATTTTTTTTTTTGTTTTTTCGGCCTTGCCTCCTCTCACCCGAAGTAACCCCCACCTTGGCCCCACCCCTCTTCCCCTCCCCACTTGTCCATTTTCCCCCTAGCCCCCCCCCCCCTCCCCACGTGTCCCTCTTCCCCCCCTTGCCCCCACCCCCCTCCCCACTTGTCAATTTTTTTTCCGAGACCCCCACCCCCCTTCGGCAGACCCCTCTTTTCCTCCTCCCTCCAATTTCCTCCCATGTTTTGGCCCCCACCCCTCTTCGACACATGGCACAACATCAGTTGGCCCCCCCCTCCCACGGCTCACTTTTCTGTCTATAAAAACCCTCTTCCCCCGAATTATTTCTTACGCTCTCATCATTCTCCCTATCTCACCTACATAATCTCCACAATTTTTTTTCGTCAAAAAAATTTACGCTAGAAGATCGGTGGATTTCTTCGTCATTTTTTTTCAAGTCAAAACAAGTAAGTATTTTGAATTTTCTTATAATTCAATGTTAATTTAAATTGTTGTTACGCTTAAATTGTTCTTACCATAGTCTAAAATTCGTGTTTAGGGCGTCAAAATTACGTTTTTACAAATCGGGGTATTACATTCGAAAGATTCGGTAATAGCGATTTTTTAGGGCGTCAAAATTATGATTTTTCACGAATTTATAAACAAATAGCTAGAGCTAGATTTTGCCAAAGTGCAAAAAAGAGACCCTAGTTATTTTTAAAATATCTGTATCAGGTAAAAATTTCAGATTTTTCCAAATACTGGAAAGGGGTTAACTGATACGCGCAACCTTGTAACTTTGCAGTCTAATTTAAAATATCAAGCTAGCGCAGTTTCGCGCGAAAATTTTTTGAGAGCCCTAGGATGTTGGAAAGTTCCATGCCCCATGAATTCGGGCCATTCCGAAGCCGGTAGTAATTTTTTGCCGAACGGGCTTTTTAGCGCTCGATCCGGACACCGGTTCGGGATTTTTTGACGAAAAATCACTAAAATGCTTTTTAGATCAAGGATGCACTCAGCAACCTTCGAATAGCGTCTTAAAGCACGTTTGAGATTTTTTCCGATGCGAGGGGGCATTTCGGTTATTCGCCGCCCGAGAGGGGTATTTTTGTAATTTTGCCCCTTTCAACTTTTTCGAGCGCCTTTTCAGTTCGTAAATGTAAGCAAAACCTAGCGAAGGCTGATTTGAAGCCGATTCGCGGGGCGTTGGGGTCGCTAAAGGTGAAAACTTAATTAGACAGTTATTCACGAATTTATAAAAAATAGCTAGAGCTAGATTTTGCCAAAGTACAAAAAAGAGACCCTAGTTATTTTTAAAATATCTGTATCAGGTAAAAATTTCAGATTTTTCCAAATACTGGAAATGGGTTAACTGATACGCGCAACCTTGTAACTTCGCAGTCTAATTTAAAATATCAAGCTAGCGCGGTTTCGCGCGAAATTTTTTTGAGAGCCCTAGGATGTTGGAAAGTTCCATCCCCCATGAATTCGGGCCATTCCGAAGCCGGTAGCAATTTTTTGCCGAACGGGCTTTTTAGCGCTCGATCCGGACACCGGTTCGGGATTTTTTGACGAAAAATCCCTAAAATGCTTTTTAGATCAAGGATGGACTCAGCAACCTTAGAATAGCGTCTTAAAGCACTTTTTAGATTTTTTCCGATGCCATGGGGCATTTCGGTAATTCGCCGCCCGATAGGGGTATTTTCGTAATTTTGCCCCTTTCAACTTTTTCGAGCACCTTTTCAGTCCGTAAATGTAAGCAAACCCTCGCGAAGGCGGCTAGGGTTCCATGGTCCAGGAATTCGGGCCATTCCGAAGCCGGTCGCAATTTTTTGCCGAACGGGCTTTTTAGCGCTCGATCCGGACACCGGTTCGGGATTTTTTGACGAAAAATCCCTAAAATGCTTTTTAGATCAAGGATGGACTCAGCAACCTTAGAATAGCGTCTTAAAGCACTTTTTAGATTTTTTCCGATGCCATGGGGCATTTCGGTAATTCGCCGCCCGATAGGGGTATTTTCGTAATTTTGCCCCTTTCAACTTTTTCGAGCACCTTTTCAGTCCGTAAATGTAAGCAAACCCTCGCGAAGGCGGCTAGGGTTCCATGGTCCAGGAATTCGGGCCATTCCGAAGCCGGTAGCAATTTTTTGCCGAACGGGCTTTTTAGCGCTCGATCCGGACACCGGTTCGGGATTTTTTGACAAAAAATCCCTAAAATGCTTTTTAGATCAAGGATGGACTCAGCAACCTTAGAATAGCGTCTTAA
Organism: Escallonia rubra; assembly: GCA_033065855.1. Classification (NCBI taxonomy): domain Eukaryota; kingdom Viridiplantae; phylum Streptophyta; class Magnoliopsida; order Escalloniales; family Escalloniaceae; genus Escallonia; species Escallonia rubra. Next base: position 725,793 of record JAVXUO010002358.1, read on the forward strand.
AGCACTTTTTAGATTTTTTTCGATGCCATGGGGCATTTCGGTAATTCGCCGCCCGATAGGGGTATTTTCGTAATTTTGCCCCTTTCAACTTTTTCGAGCACCTTTTCAGTCCGTAAATGTAAGCAAACCCTCGCGAAGGCGGCTAGGGTTCCATGGTCCAGGAGTTCGGGCCATTCCGAAGCCGGTAGCAATTTTTTGCCGAACGGGCTTTTTAGCGCTCGATCCGGACACCGGATCGGGATTTTTTGACGAAAAATCCCTAAAATGCTTTTTAGATCAAGGATGGACTCAGCAACCTTAGAATAGCGTCTTAAAGCACTTTTTAGATTTTTTCCGATGCCATGGGGCATTTCGGTAATTCGCCGCCCGATAGGGGTATTTTCGTAATTTTGCCCCTTTCAACTTTTTCGAGCACCTTTTCAGTCCGTAAATGTAAGCAAACCCTCGCGAAGGCGGCTAGGGTTCCATGGTCTAGGAATTCGGGCCATTCCGAAGCCTGTAGCAATTTTTTGCCGAACGGGCTTTTTAGCGCTCGATCCGGACACCGGTTCGGGATTTTTTGACGAAAAATCCCTAAAATGCTTTTTAGATCAAGGATGGACTCAGCAACCTTAGAATAGCGTCTTAAAGCACTTTTCAGATTTTTTCCGATGCCAGGGGGCATTTTCGTAATTCGCCGCCCGAGAGGGGTATTCTCGTAATTTTACGCTTTCAACTTTTTCGAACGTCTTTTCAGTCCGTAAATGTAAGCACACCCTAGCGAAGGCTGATTTGGCCGTTTCGCGGGGCGTTGGGGTCCTAATGAACCCCGGGCCATTTCGGTAATTTGCCGCTCATCGGGTTCTATTTTCCTAATTTTACATTACACGAATTTCCCGAACCACTTTTAGTTCAGGAAAGGGTGTGAGACATCCGAAAAGTTATACTTTAAAGTTGTGAATTAGATAAAGCTTGTTGGGGCGATGACTGAAAAAACTATGAAGCTTTTCTGATGGCAGGGGGCATTTTGGTAATTCGCATTCCCGAGAGGGGTATTTTCGTTACTTTGCCCCTTTCAGTTTTTCAAATGACTGCTTCGTCCAGAAATGTAAGCAAAGCACCTGAAACGTGCTTTCGAAGCTGATTTGGGGCGTTATGGTGATAATGAACCCCCGGGGGCATTTCGGTAATTTGCCGCTCATCGGGGGCTATTTTGGTAATTTTACATTATACAAATTTTCCAACAATTACACTGCAAATAGAGTCCATTCTTCTTTTATTTAATTCTATGACTTGTTGAGAATGATATAATTTTTATTTTTTAGATTTCAGTATAAATATGGATGCAACTGGAGGAAATATTTTTTGTGAAGGTTCTGATCCACCTTACTTGGGTCAAATTTTCCAAACACTGGACGAAGTCGAAGCATACTACAGAGCATATTCGAAAACGATGGGTTTCGGTATTAGAACTAAGACGACTAGAAAACGGGTGAATACCGATCAAATTGGTGCAAGGTTATTTGAGTGTCATAGAGGAGCACCGTATGTGCCCCCGGTCGTTCAGATCAGTGACGAAGGGACAACAAGACAAAGAAAACGGGACACATTTCCGGGTACCGGCTGCAAGGCCCATGTGTATGCAGTGCACCGGAAAATTGAAAACCATTGGGTTGTGACGGATCTGGACTTGAGCCATAATCAACAGTTTTGCATCCCTAGTATGATTGGTCAAATTCATCAACACCGAGAAATACGCGCGGCACACAGACAACTGATTTCAACAATGGCCGACGCTAAAATTCCACCTTCTAAGATGATGGGGGTTTTCTCAGGCCAGGCTGGGGGGATTGACAAGTTGAGTTTCAACGACGTAGACCTTCGAAATGAACTTCGTGCTCAGAAGAGAGAGTCTTTCGGTAGGAATGATGCTCAAGCTACCATTGATCTCTTCAGGTGCCTTCAGAGTGAGAATTCTGGATTTTTCTACAGTATCCAACTCGATGATGAGAACCGCATTAGTACTATATTTTGGGCGGACCCCCGTTCTATAGCTGCTTACCTAAATTTTGGGGATGTTGTGACGTTTGACACCACATACCGCACCAATAAGTACTCTATGCCTTTTGCTCCGTTCACGGGGGTGAACCACCACTATCAGTCAATCTCGTTTGGCTTTGCCCTGCTTAGGGATGAGACGGAGGAGTCATTTACGTGGTTATTTGAAACGTGGCTTCAAGCAATGTATCGTATTCCTCCACAGACCATCATCACCGACCAAGATCTGGCAATGAACAATGCAATCGCTAAGGTCCTTCCAGATACTCACCATGGCCTGTGCACGTGGCACATAAGCAACAAATATCCCGAACGGCTTCACCATGTATATGCAACCCATCCGGAATTCAAGACTGACTTTAATACATGTGTGAAGAAATCGTTGACGGTAGACGTGTTCGAGGAGAGGTGGGCCACGTTAATGGATGACTACTCTTTGCACAATCATGGCTGGTTACAATCGTTGTATGCGATCAAGACACAGTGGGTCGGTGCCTACACCAAGAAGTTTTTTGCAGCCGGAATGACTACGACCTCGAGAAGCGAAGCTATGAATTCATTCTTTGATGGGTACGTAAGCCAGTCTTCAAGTATAGTGGAGTTCGTACTAGAGATGCAGAAAGCCGTTGATAGGCAATTGTACCGTGAGAGAGAAGCCGACGCGGCTACGGCTTACAAGGAAAGAGCCATACTACTCTTTTCACCTTTGGAGGCTCATGCGGCTCAAGTCTATACGAAGGAAATGTTTAGACAGTTTCAAGTTGAACTACTAAAGTCGAATCAATATGGCATGACAAAGTTGCACGAGTATTCCACCAGAGATCTCAAGGTTTATGCTTTGACAAACGTGACGAATTTTCCCAATCCGTGCTCTTCGTCGACTCCGAGGAACAGAAGACATTTTACCGTGGCTAAATGTATGGACACCGGGTTGGTAAATTGCAACTGTCAATTGTTTGAGCATAAAGGTATACTTTGTCGACACGCGTTGAGGCTTTTGATCTCGAAGAATGCTAGTGAAATCCCTCAACAGTATATCTTGGAACGGTGGACGAAGGAAGCCAATAGAGTCCACGGTCACATTCCTTACGTGCCCAATGTTTCAGTTGATTTCGAGCAATCTGAGCCGCTGCGATATAATCACCTTTGTAACATCATGCACAGTTTATCATTGGATGCAGCGTCAACGTTTGATGGGTACAAGTATCAAGTTGAAGCAGCCGCACGGGATACGGCTAAGCATGCACAGTTTAGGATGGCTGATCCACAAAGACGGGACACTCCGACTACTCGGACGACTCGAGCCGGTAGATTCAATCGAGCCAAACAGCCAGTCATTGACGGCACTAGCACGCAAGTTGAGGAGGACGACATTTTTGATCCAATTATTTCTCAAACAAAAGGGCGAAAACGAGAAATACGCATGAAGAATCCCATTGAAAAAGAAACGGGTCAAAAAAAAATTGCGAAAGTGTGCGTTGTGTAATAAGATGACTGATCATGACAAGAGAAACCATTATAAAGCGTTAGGTCTTGCACCTGGCAGTATGGTCGAGGAGGACGATGATGATGAAGAGTGTTAGGGTTAATGTTTCAGTTGTATAACGAATAACGTTTATAATGTTTAAATGTGTGATTTAGTTTGTTGAATCTTTAATTTGTGATTTGGTTTGT